>OX453256.1:10862362-11462362 GCA_949709985.1 Luffia ferchaultella | reverse complement strand
GACGCCCAAATTATGAAGCCGCGTTAAATTAACTTGACTTTTGTATCATTTCTGATACATGAGCGTGGCAAAAAAAAATTCTTATGTATCAAAAATGATACAGAGACAGGGAACCCGTTAATTAATTTCTGCGCCTAATAAGAAAATAAACAAACCATCTTGCTGAGTGGTGCAGTGTATTGGAGGGGCTGGTACTCCATCTCCAGCGGCGGTATACGCCAGCGCTTGGACCGTGTAGTTGGTGTGAGGCCGCAACGGCAACAGTAGCGTTTCCACTCCGGACACCCGTTTCACTTCCGTTCCTCCCGTTCCGGAACCCGCACCACGAAGTTCCCACTCCAACCAGTCCGCCGCTGCCCGCAAACAACTGCCATCACTCAGTTTGATTTTGAAGTTTTAATATATTTTTTGAAAATTAATTTCTGTTTTAACGACACTTAAAGAGCATTTAGCAATTTTAATTGATCAAAATGTTTCATACTGTATTATTATTTATCCTTAAATTAGTTATTTAGATTTTTTTACTCTATATTTAGGCTAGCAGCTGCCCGCGGTTTGGCATGTATGGACTACAGTATATTATGAGAAAAATGAAAATTGTTTATATTATACGCCAAAGGAGTTGATTTTGACGAAACTCGTTTTTAACTGATAAACTCACGTAATAAAAGGAATATGCACACAAAATTTAAAAGCTGTTGTAAGTCTTATGGTTGTAGAGAACTCGTATGATTCTCAAACAATTTATTAAAGGATTTGTTATTTTCTCATCATTCGATATCAATTAAAAAAATCTTAAATGGTGCTCGAGCTCAGAAAATTTTCTAGTGATAGCCCTCCCTATACATATTTTTATATGTTTTTGTATTTTTTCAAAGCCTCCAACCTGTTTTTAGTAAATGTGTTTAGTGTACAGATACCCTGATCCTACAGTTTTATTATACTTCTATATAGATTAGTCACTTTTTCTAATTATTTTGATTGTTTGCTCTGTAATAGCAGAATTAATATGTAGTAATTATCTATGTATTAATTAAAATACTCTCGACTATTTTTTGTATGGAATTGATTAGTATGATATTGTTGAAACTATATATTTAAATCTTTTATTATTTTTATGTGTTTTTTTTTATTGTATAATTTCTGTATTTAATAAAAAAAAAACCAATCGACACGTGTATTACTTATCTAATATCCTAATGAGCATTTTGGTGCAATATCTAAAGTTTTCATAGAACATTACAGTTTCGTTTTAATCTCCTCGTATATGAGAAATGTTGGATCATGATGGAATACGAGTCAGTTAATATTTGCAAATGCGCTAACTCAAACCAACATCCTCGTTTGAAACTAGTGCAATATTCATCCATTCAGGCTTATTTGTTCAGACAAATAACAGCAACGAAATTCAATACGCATAAATCACATTTCAAAAAGTTTACTTTTACATTACTCACTGTTTTCTGGACGGTACAGTAACTTGTATCCAAGTAAAGCACCATGATGTGCATGTGTAGGCGGCGGAGACCACTCCACTTTTAGACTCCTCGGGGATACTGCACGACATCTCAAAGCCCGCGGACCTTCCGATGGCGCTAATCGGAGATTTAAGGTCATTCATTAGCGATTTTTAGTAATTTAGATGATGCTCAAATACATACATTTTTCGTTAGTTTATGACTCGAGATATGAAATTAAAAAAAAAAAATATTGAGAGAATTTTGAAAGAAAATACACATTGCTTTACGGCCATTTTAGAAAAGGGCAAAACTGTTATGGAAAAATTGAATATTTTTTGTTTGTTTGTTTGCCTAGCACTAAAGTTTTTAGTATTTTCCAATAACTTAAATTTCTATACTAAAAATATTTTAACGCACGTCTTATCCGTCAGCGTCACGTTAAATTGCATCAATTACGGCTTTGATTTATTTTGTTTTCCCAGTTGTAGCCCATACAATAGATAACCATAAGTAATCATTATTTCCACGGAAAATTACACGGTTTTTAAAAATATATTTTTCATGTTATTCAATTCTGTATAGTTATCGGCCCAAAATAACAATAAAACACAATGTATATTCAGAGAATTTATCGTACAAGTTATCATACCAGGAGAAAGCACACTACTTACTTGAAAAACAACAATAAAATAAAACTGTTTCATGTAATCATCAAATCGAAAAATATGTTCCGGTAATTTTCTTTGTTACTCCGTAAAAAAGAACTTTTTCTCACCGCTTTCTTGTGTCAAAGTGTTAACTGGTGCTGTAGCAGGACCTGCACCGGCGCTGTTGAATGTTCTTACACTAATGGAGTACCTAAGCAAAAGAAAAATATAATATACATTTTGGTAAGTTTATTTTACAGACCTACATATTTATAACTAATAATAATATTAATAATAATAACGGATACATCACAACAACGTCTAGACCCCAAACAAAGCATTAGTTTGTGTTTTGGGTACAAAGCGAAGACACCACATACATATAACAACCAAGACCCGGTACCAGTATTAATATTCATTTTATAAATACTGACTAGACCTGGAATTCGAACCCGGGACCTCCAGCTTCGTAGGCAGGGTCGCTACCGATTAGGCTAAGCGGTCGTCTAACGTCTAACGACTAACATCGCTAACTGATAAAATAGTGTGAAAAATATTGTTTGCCTACTAAACAGTCGTTAGTGTTTTGTTCATTGCGTCATATGTACTTGACCGAAGTCATTATTACGTAACTATAAATTGTATCAAATTTAAACGTATGTGTCTGAAAAATCATTTTTTTAAAAATCATTTTTAAAGTATATATTAAGTTTTTTTTAGACGTAAATATATTAAAACAAGTCACACGGTTGCACACAAATGTTTTTCGTTCACATAATACGCATTTTCCAAAATTACACGTGTTATTTGTATGAAAGCTTCTAATTTTTATTATATGTGTGATATTGTGATATCAGTTTTAAAAAGTAATAAGTAGGTATAGTATAGCAGCGCCATCTGTAGTAATGTAATAATAATAATAATAATAATAATATTTGGGACATCCCACACAGCGCGATCTAGTCCCAAAGTAAGCAAGTACTATGCTTGTGTTATGGGTTACTAGACAACTGATATACATACATAAATACTTTTTTTAATGATATATACATAGCTAAATATTATACACCCAGACCCGGAACGAAATAAACATGTTCATGCACACAAATATTTGTCCCAGGCGGGAATCGAACCCGCGACCCTTGGCTCCGCAGTTAGGGTGTCTAACCACTCGGCCAATCGGTCGTCAATGTAAAGCAAGTATTTCGATTTCAGATTAATTCGCTGCGTATATTAAATGTCTGATCTTTTTTGATCTGCTCCATCGCAATTGGACAACTTTTTTTCCAGTGTTTATCAAACCCCGTTGAATAGAAAATCAGGAAATCGAAATTCAAAGTATTTTCGCGTAACTTTATTATTCATATTGATTTTTTTAAGGGGATGTCGTTTTAGTTTTAAACAAAATGATCAATAGTTTGATTCACTACTAAACTTTGTTCTTTATTGTGTGTAAAATTTTTTCCACGATTCCTAACCCTTTAGGAGGTCAGAACTACACAAAAAAAACCTTTATCTGAATGTTTAAGGATTAAATCCATCAATTTATAGCCAAACTCTCTCGTATAAGAAATAATTTCAACCTTGAACATAGGATTGTATTGTTAACCTTGTATAATGCTCCAATCCCTCAATAGTATACTTGGTGACATGACCTCGCACAGTAGCGAACTCCATGCCGACACCTGCACCGCCCATCGTTCCATCAGCTGTTACCCACCACCAAACTGTGTAACCCAGCAATTCACCGTTCCAGGAAGACGTGGGTGGTGCCTATTATTCATAATAAAATATAACAGTAATAATACAAGGATAGTATATGAAAAATGTACAAAATATTGACATTGCAATTACGGACGTGACGGAAAACTATTATAATATTTAAAGTTTTGGGGTATACGATTTTAATGTTCTAGTAAAAGCCGAATGTAGTCGAGGCGAATCTGCTGTAGGGAGAAAGGAAAAGTTAATGAAATGCGGTGTCATCGACATGAACCATGTCAGAGCATGGATGTGGAAATAAAATATTGATTCTGTTTGGGAGCCAGTTCAATGGAAGCATTCATGAATTAATTTATCCATTGTATTGAATACCCCCAAAAATATCGAATAAAAAATATTGTACTGTAAAATATTGTCAGGGGCAGCCCTAGATAATTTTCTAGTTGGTGTTACATCTCGTAGTAATGCCACCCCTGTCGTAAATTAAAACTTCTATCCAGCCTGTTTTGAAGCAAAATCGTGATCAACAGACAACGACAAAGACATTTGAAATATATTTATAGATTAGAAGGAAAGAAAACAAATGAATGTTTATTTAATTGGCTGAAAATCAGTAGTTGCGATCGATCTAAATAATGTGTAGGCTTCGATTGGTATTTTTCACAGCGTTCCCCGTAGAGCCAGCCGCATACATACGATAGTCGGAAACTATTGTCTGATAAAATCGGAAGCTCTAAATACCATAGGTTTATATATATATATACACCGCACACATTCGATCCGATTACGGGTCGTACGATCGAGTCGGAGAACGTCGCTGTGAAACGTACGTGTGCGCTTGTCCTCCGATCCGGTTGTCGTAACTATTAACGTTACCGACTATCGTATGTATGCGGCCGACCTAAGACAGTACTCGATGCGGTATCACCACTCGCACCGCGATAGAGCCGTCCCTGACAATCTCGATTTAAAATAAAATCGTCTATGGATAAATTAATTACAAAATGTCATAGATTAGTGATAAAGTTTATTTCAACAACTAGGTATACTAAAACTTTGAAGACGTTAAAATCAACCGCTTAGTAGGTATATACACACATCAAAAAAGTCTAAGCAACACATACAAATTTCAATTTTACAATGTGTTTTCGCATTAAATCCTTAGTATTTTTTTATTTATATTATTTTTAATGCTTTTTTGATATTAAACAATTGTTTTTTTTTATATTTATTTTTTAATAATCTTAATTAACAATAATTACGAGTAAGTACTGTATGTACGTAGTACAAAGTAAGGTGCCTAATCAACTAAACTTAAACTAAAATTAAATGGTTGTACAAAAATTGCATAAATTAATACAAAGTGTGGCCTCCTCTGTTATGGAGAACTTGCTGGCACCGATTATTCATAGAATGGATGAGACTGTTAATGTCAACTGCGGCAATTGCTCCCAATGAAATTTTGGTAAGTCCATCAGTTGTTGGGTTGTTGTCACTCCATCCAAGTCCTTTAAAACACGTCTCTGGAGCATGCCCCATGCATGCTCGATGGGGTTGAGGTCTGGCGATTGTGCAGGCCAAGGCAATACCAGGATGTTTTCCCTTGCCAAGTACTCCCGTGTGTGCAAAGCTGTATGCGAAGGCGCATTGTCATGCATCAACGTGAAATCGGAGCCAAGCGTTTGTGCGAATGGACGAATGGACGGACATAAGGCCTTAGAACGTCCTCAACGTAATTTACAGCGTTCATGTTACCATTTACAAAAACGAGCTCAGTTCGTCTGTTCTTCATAATACCCGCCCATACCATAACTGTTGAGCCGTTGTATGGATGCACTTCCTGAACCCACCTCAGTCTTTCAGTATTTCCAGGACGACGGTACCCTCTTACCCCTTTAGTATCAGGCTTGAACCCAAATCGAGACTCATCGCAAAATAAAATTTTATCACATTGTTCCCGGGTCCATGTAATATGTTCCCTACACCATTCATTTCGACGAGCACGATTCCCGTGACGTATCGTTGGGCACCTAATTGGCCGTCGTGCTCTTAGGCCATACTCATGCAGTCGATTTCGCACAGTTTGGCAGCTAACAACAAGACCACTTGAATTTTGTAGCCTTTAACCTATCTCTCGGGCGGTTAACATCAGCTGGCGTCTTGCAGTCAGTTGCCGTATTGTTGTACACCTTCCTCGACCTGGGTGCTGCTCAGCAAGATCTCCCGTGTTAGTGTAACGCTGATGAAGACGGCAAATAACGCTTCTGTTGACACCAAAATACCGAGATACCTGAAATTGACTTCTTCCCGCTTGAAACATCCCTAAAGCACTTTGCATTTCATCTGCGTTCAAATGACGTCGCTCCATGACGTAAAAAATGTCTCAAAATCCAAATTTGTTCAAAACTTTTTTCAAATTATGGTTTAAATCATAAAATTGATATGGTTTAAATCATAAAATTCGAACAAATGCATTCGCTTTTGAATTTGTGAAAAAAAGCAAATGATACTCGCTTTTTTTTTACAACCAGCCATTATGTCCTCTAGATCCAAAAAGTTTACATAGGTATTACCTACTTGGTAACAAATGATACAATTATTGATTAATAATTTGAAATAGTATGTGTTGCTTAGACTTTTTCTATGTGTGTATAGGTATACTCTGATATCGAAAAGACAAAATATAATGGGTGCATTCATGTTGCATCGAAAAGCTTCCACAAACACCACCACCGTTTATGTAATACAACATTCATGCATCACGAGCATTTCTAGTTCTTTTTTGATGCATCATGAATACACCCGATAAAATCGTAATATCAAACTCATGATTAGAATAAGGTACCTGCCACCCCAATTCTAAAGCAGCTGGTCTAGGAGCCGACACCCGTAAAGCCATTGGTGCGCGTGATGGTGGTTCGTGTAAGGTGAGAGCCAACAGAGCTCGAGTGTGAGCGGACGCGAACTGTGCAGTAACGGTGCGTGCGCGCACCAAATACGCTGTAGCTGGTTCCAACCCAGTTATGGTCGCACCTTCGATCCTGATAATAATATTATGATAATGATACCTAGGACATATCACACAAACATCTAATCCTAAACTAGGTAGAGCCTGTATTATGGGTACTGGACAACTGATATATACTTACATAATTAGATTTTTTTAAATACATATATAGATATTTTACGAATTTGGCATTATCGCCAGAATATGGCGTAATTTTAACTTAAAATATTATTTTATGATTTATTCGTAGTAAAACTGTAAGCAACTGTTTCCTCCTGCGTGCGCAGGTTGTGATATGATTTTAATACATTCCTTTATTGACCTCAAAATACATAAATCCTATGTTCCCTGCATTATATTTATTACGAGTAGAATCTGTGGTTTTATTAAGTCTTAAAAATTTAAAGATATAATATAAATGGTTTTTAATCATTTACCATATAATATCTTGACGAATAAGCACAACAAAATATTGTGATAAGAAATCATATTTTCTTAAAACAAATAAAAAGTACAAATATCAGAGTCATTTTCAGAGATTCAGTCAGAGATTTTTCACATGATTTCGGACGAGCGTCTTTTCACTAGAAGCGGAAACTATGGCCGTAGTTGCTCACTATCGTCCGCCGCCGGTAAGAAACAAAGTAACCTTCGCATACCCAAACTTATAAACAATTTTATTATTAGTACTTCATATTATATTACTTCATATCTTACTCAGGATAGCCATCCGATGTGCGCGGTGCGACTGTCACATTATGCGTTTGCGCATCCCGCCAAGCGTCAGGAGCGCTAGCGTCGTGACGACGATATTGCAAGACGTAGCCCAATACAGGAGAATTTCCATCATAAGGCCGTCGCCATTGCAACCTCACTGACCGCGACGATGTCTCGACTACTCTGAAGTTAGCTGGTGGCTCTGGGGGTTCTGGATAAAATAGTTTTGAGTCAATCAGACGTTTAAGATCCACGTCCGTATAAAAACGTAAACTGACTTTACGCAAATTGGGAACTACTTCGGTAAGTCCTATTTTATTATTTAATATCGTACTTTTGAAATGTGACTTTGTAGAATCTTTTGGGTAATTACATCATAATGGGTTTTATTTAATACACATATAGTATCTAATGCATACATGAAAAAGTTGCATCAGACTTCAAAGCATTTGTATCACAATACAACTGTTATAGGTGTAAATGTATTTCAACAAAAACTGGCGCAAGCGATTTACCTACACATACACATTCGTGTGTGCGTAAAAAAAGAAAAGATATAGTTTGTTGCTTTTACGCACATGTAAATGTATATATGTGTTAGTAAATTGTTTCTGGCAGATTTCCTTGAAATAGTGCCAATCATTGCACTGTATCGATGCTAGGACTGTTTATTCATTTTCTTTTCGAACTAAGCTATAATAGTTTTTTATCTGACTTTGGCATTGTGAGTTTCATGAAAAAAATATTACTCAAATGATTACAAAACCTTTCATAGCAACAACGCATGCATTAACACTGACTATACTTACGTATAAAATAGTAGTATCTGTCTGTTCGGGCTATTTTCCAAAACGGCTGAAACGATTTTAATGAAATTTCGCAGGCATGATAAACAAGTCGTCAGAAGTGATATAAGCTATTTTTTGTCTACCAGTCTGTCTGTTTTCATTTCGGAAACATTTAGAGTTCCAGAGTAAACTTTCAAAATTGTATAAAAACTGTAGAAATCATGAAAACAATGCGAATGCAGTCGTGGGCGGGCAGTCAGTATTTTTGATACATAACAATAATAAAACATGTGTTCATTCCCAAATATTGGATTAATTTTAAATAAAAATACTTTCCGAAAACCATTGCAGCAGTAGTAAATTGGTTTGACTATATTTAAAAAAAAAACGTAAAAAATTCGAATTAAGTCAATTGAATACCTATTTTGTGTTGTATGATTTCGTTAAGCATGGATTCGGTTGATATAGAAATTGTCACATCAATACCTTGTACTGCTAGATGTACGAAATGATCTGATCTCCCGTACGAGTTGGAAGCTTGACAGCGATACATCCCAGAATCGCGACGATCAGCTCGCTCGATCAGCAACTCGCTGCGAAGTCCCTCTGAACTGCGAGTCTCTGATATGCTCATCCTGGTTGAAAACGATGAAAAATAATAATTTAAGAAATACGTTTAAATTAATTTTAAAAACACGTTTAAATTAATTTAAAAATACTAGCCTCTCATAACTTCGCCTACTACACGTTTCTTTTAAAGGTATACGTCCGAATTGGTTTCTGCGTACTTTTTGCTGGAACCAGTTTTTGTATTTTCTCGTAGGAATGAAACATTTTCTCTCAGTAAAATGAATCCTATAGGTTGACCCAAGTACTAAATTATCTTCTTATCAAAAGGCAATGAACATTGCGCTATACGCAATTTACCTAAATTATTATCACCTAACTTAGTCTCACTTTGAAAGGTGTCTCTGAAAACTGAATCTTTTTTAAAAATTATTCCTAAAATATATTTTCAAGAAAGTAGTGTTTATATTATAGTAAAATTTAGGCGTGTGACGCCATATTTTTAAATATCACACGGTTGCATTCAAATGTTTTGATTTCAAATAATACGTATAAGTAATTCCAAAATGTTACACATTACATGTTTGACAGCTTATAATTTTTGTTAAATATAGAAAGACTATAAAGTCCGTCAAATTTTATAAAATGTTATAGTCAAAGTTTATTCAAATCAGGTGTAGTTTCCATTTTACACAATAATAACTATTTATCGATTCGGTATAGCGGTATAGCGTTATCTGCGGTACAGTATAGCAACTAATTCTATTTCAGATTATTTCATTGTGTTTACTGGATGAATGATTTTATTTTTGCTTTCATCACAATATCACTACTTTTTTAGCATTAACCATAAAAAATCACAAAATCGAAATTAAAGGTATTTTTGCGATAACTTATTTTATTTATATTATTATTCTTAAGATACAGACTTACTATTTATAAAAAAAAGATCAAGTGCGAGTCGAACTCGCGGCCTGAGTGTTCTGTACGGTTATATAACATATTATAACGTATATATTGTTACTGAACGCCGTATGGCACAAAAACGCATGTCTAGAAAAGAATTTTCTTTCCTAAAATAGGTAATTTGTAGTTGTATTGTATCATATAAAGGTTTTTTTTAATTTTTAAATCAATACAAGCGTTTATATGCCATCTGGCGGTGAGTAGTGATAAATATGTTATATTACAGTACGGAACCATCGGGACGCGAGTCGAATTCACAATTGGCCGGTTTTTAATAGAGCTTTTTTTTTTACAGAATTTTGATGCCGCTCTCTGGCGCATTATTTATTTCACACTCCCTCCAATTTAGGGGTGATATTTCGTGTATTATAAATATATTACTCTAGTTTATTTTTTTTATTGATACATGTCTCATACTTAGTGCATATGCCGTAAATAAATAGCAAATTTCTATCAGTTAGTTAATTTTATTTAAGTATATTATTATTTGCTTACAGGTATCAAAGAATTATGTTAAGTATATTCCAAAGAAATGTACATACGTACTTTACGTAGCTGGTTTTTTTTTTTTTAATAGGTACCACTTTGTTAAAATTTGAGTTGTTGTCAAAATTCGAATTTAGATAATTTGAGTGTTAACTGGAGTCCTATTTAATCTACGCATAAACATGGATATTTTCATCGTCAAACATATGGCATTCGAATTCTGATGATTCTGCGAAAAGTAGCAATCAAGTACCTGTAATCAGAATTAGGCAAAGGTCGTCCAGAATGACTCCACGCTGTCGAGAGAGGCGCATCTCCGAGTGCAACGCAAACCAGCCTCACACCCTCGCCCAGTCGCGCCGTCACGTTTGCTGAAGGTGATTCGAATCTTGCAGGCTCTAATACAGAAATACGAAAATCCATTTTAACAATTTGATTGTACAACTGTGACTCTGGCGAACAAAAACATCGAGCCGCTTTGAAATTTTCATTTTTTAAACTATTTCTTTCGGTGACCTATCTTGCAGAAGATTATATAGGCAGTGATTAGCAATACAAATTATAAAATTATATTATCATGCGGCGGTCATAATTTCCGCAATCAGTGAAACTGGCGACTGTCTTGAATCTGCGAAATTCTCAGTCCCATTAGCAATTTGATCGCTTCTATACTAAAAATTTGTAATTATTCCAATGAGTGAATTAACCAGTTGATGTTTGGAAATATTCGCCGTGAAGTAATTTTATGTGAGCCACATGTAAAATTCGTACTAGAAAAGAAAATAAAGATTCAGAAATTACATTTCATGTATAATTTAACAAAATATTGATAATAACGTAGGGTCTGTGTCAACACTGAGTCTGACATTTTGCTCGCGTTTTCGATCGTTTCGAAATATGGAGGGGCTCCATCTTTATTATTGCGCTATCTAAGCACTATACATATCACGGGTGATATTTAAAACTTTGTTTCGGATAGAAAGCTAATGCTTCTAACAATATATCGTTTTTATGAACATCTCAAGCCATTAACAGATCAACACTCACATTCGGTGGAAATAAACGTTTTTAAGTTCCCGTTTTAGGAACAAAACATCTTTATCGACTTTTCGTCTTATCGCTTGCAATAAGTAACTTAACACTGGTTCGGAATCAACCTGCTGTGATAATAGTTGAATAAACAGATTCGCGGACTATCGGTAGAATGGCGAAAGTTTGCATCTTTAATGTAATGTTTGTTATCGTGTATATTCGACAAAGAACCAACTACCTGTCTTGTGATAAATAATGCAGATGCGTAGTTCAAACTCCCAACATCTATTCAAAGCGAACCACCGAAGTGAACCAAGTAATCTCAAAAAAATAGTGTGAAAATATATGGCTATTAAAAACAAATGAGATGAAACTGTCTCATCTCATTTATAGATATAATATTTTTAATAAAATGCATACCGTTAACATGTACGGTGAGTTGCTTAGTGAGTGGTGATGAAACACCGTTATCAGCTCTGCAGATGTAACGCCCCGAATGGTCTACACGCGCCACGTCGAATCGCAACGAGCCGTTCCTCAAAACCACGGGATCTGTCACGCTGCCCAATGACGATTCGGAACTGCCTGTTAAATTCATCATCGTAACATTTATAAATGTCATTTACTCTGTGGTTATAGACATAAACATATCTTCATCATAAATAGGCTTACTTAACTTACAATTCAACAAAAAAGGTACGGTCTCTGCTATGGTCATGGCTGTGGTCATGCTTAATTTAATAAGGTATTGCGCTTAACCATCATTATTAAGGCCATGTCGAATTTCAAAGTCATATACAAAATTATCACGACACGTGTCGTGTCGTGATAGCCCAGAGCGCAGCGAACCTGTCTCAAATTTATAAGGCCATAAGGCCATGGTTCGAATCCGGGCGTGTACCAATGAATTTTTCTGACTTAAGTACATAACTATCACTGACTCCGTGTCTCGGAGAGCACGTTAAGCAGTCGGTCCCGGACGCTGTCAATAGATGGCGGTTGTTACAATCCCCAACCCGCATTGGAGTAGCGTGGTGGATTTGAGCTCCAAACCCCCCTCCTCACCCTGGGGGAGGCCTAAACCCCTGCAGTGGGATAATTGGGCTGATGATGATGATGATAAAAGTTATGTCAAATATCAAGATGATATACCTACGAGGTCATGTTAAATGTTGTGATGTGGTGTAGTATGGTGGGTACTGCGGTCATGGAAAGTGTATTTATCAGTATCTCAAACACATATAAGCATATCCTTGTTCAGTGGAAAACTATATGTGACTAAGGACATGCTTAGATGTGTTTTGAAACTGGCTTCCTTTTCTAAGGGTAACCTTAGAAAGGGAAGCCAGCCGCGATAACCTAGGCAATAAACACTCTGTCATTGATATTGGGATAGTCTATCTATTCTAATGTTTATATACTAAAGAACCTTAAACGTTATAAAAGATCATCGCAATAGGTCTTTATCGTCTGGATTATCGCGGCCGGCTTTACTTTTTATAAGTCACCCTTCACTACTGGAAGAAGTAGTAAGGTTTAACTATTACCTACAACAGTAAAATTCACCTGATATTCTACTCCAGTATATAGTAGGAGGTGGATGGCCACGCGCTTCGCAACTGATCGTTAGAGATCCACCTAGCAATACTGCCGCATCAGCTGGTTCCACTTGCCAGTACGGTGGAACTGCGTCAATAAATATAAAGTATTATGTATAATTCTATATATTAAACAAAAATATATTAAAATAGAATTAATACCTATTGATTTTATAATAATAATAAATGATATTCTAGACCCCGCCTTACCTCTCCACCCTCTCGAAATACAGCAACAATTGTTTATATGTAAGCAAAATCCTATTTACTATAGTGTTCTTTGTATTTCGTACCATTTATGTATTTACTAACATACCATTATAATTCTACAAGAAAATACCATAAATTACCTTTAATAGCCAGTTCAGCAGAAGTGTTGGCTTTGCCAGCTGTGTTGGTCACGACGCAGGTATAAACGCCACTGTGGGCGGCTGTCAAACTCTTGAATAGTAGTAATCCTATAAATTCCGCGCTCCTCTCTTCCACCTGAAATGCATTCTCAGCGTCAAGTCTTGAACATTTGCAGATTCAACCGTTTTGAAAATATACCGGCTGTCATTAATGTTCAATATTTAGTATCCTTACGCAAAATTTCAATCACTACATGTTATAAAATAAACTCCCCCGCCGCGTCTGTCTACAGATTGGCAAACGGTTGACACCAATGGATGGAGTGATTCAAGAGGAAGGTTTACGTGTATAATTTATTAATGTTTTGTGCAAATTAGTTGAAATATGACGATTATTGTCAAAGAAATCGGAAAAAAATACAACCGGCTGGGAGCTTTTATCGAAAACGCTGCCTAATCCCTTTGAGATACAACAAAGTAATGTACGGAAGAATTGTGTATTTTACTACCTATAATATACTACACCGTGTTCGGTTGAACGATACGAAACTTAATGAATGCGTAGGTACAGTTTAATAACTTCAATTTTCAATTCAACAGATTCAACAAATTTCAATTCAGAGAATAGTCGATCATTGTCCATATCAGTTGTTTCATGAGTAGTGTTTCACCAGTTTAGCGACTCGCGAAAAGTTTTCATATCGTTTTGTTTTATTAAGTTTGCAAGCAAATCTGATTAAATAAAAATGTATTACTTTCATATTGTAATTCTGTATTATTATTTGTCTGTTTTTATTGTTTGCAATAAAGAAAGATTAGATAAGCGATTAAAACCGATAAACTTTAAACATGCCTTTGGTAACCGTTAGTTTGCGCCATCTGCTCATTTGAAACTTTTTGTTTATTTCAGTAAACTCTACACTTTATAAGTTTCGACTACGTTCACCGAACCGATTTATAACAATTATATAGACTTTGAAATGCGATGGTAGGTACTTTGAAACGAAAATGTAAATGGGAGATACAAGAATATTCCAAAATATTCAAACCACCTGAAATACGGAATTTCGAATTCAAAGAATAACCATTTAACTGCCGGGCCACAAACATACTAAAATAAAAAATCAACTTGTTGCGTTACCTGCAGTGCACTAGATATTGGCATTTGGTCTTTCAGCCAAGAAAAGTAGACTGGCATGTCGCCGGAAGTGACCGTGCAAGTGAGTTGAGCCCGTTCACCTGCTCGCAGTCCCGGTGGGAAGTTGATCGGCGACAGCACGGGCGGGGAGACCACAGTCATTTGTACCTGGTTACATATTTTTGACGTCAATTCAATGTGTGTTCTTTCAGACTATTTATTATGCTCTGTATTTTATCGAAACATGAATTTTGACAAAAAGTTCCTTTAGTCGAGAATATTTTTTTGTTTCAAGATATACTTATTGTATTAAGCCCACATATTGTTTTCTTGGTTTAACCCATTATGTATTCATTCAACAAAATATCCTTGATTGAAGAAATCTCTTTACCGTGTACCGTGTTTACCGCCGTCCTCGTAGAGTTAGGAGAAGACAAACTAAAAATATATGTGAAATAATATTTTTTTTTCTTAAATTGGCTGTTGAATAACAAAACAGGGTTATTATACTAACGTCACGTGCAACTGCGACGAAAAGTCGAGCCTATTTAATTATCAGATTATTTCAGTTTTAAATATGAGAGTTCAGTGATACTTAATGCGTTGCGAAATTATAATTTTTTAAATATATTTTATTGTTTTAGAGTTCTTTGTACTATATAAAATAAGAAAAATAATAACCTCCCTACGAGCCAGCTCGCCTCCAGATGTCATGACGGAACAAATCCAGCTGCCTTGATCTCGATCACGGTCCACGTTACTTATATGAAGCTGTCCGTCTTTCTGTTGATACCTGGGATCTGTACCAGCGCCGCCCTCCCATTTCACTGACCTGCGAGTCACAGAGATACGTAAACACATTTGATCAGTATTCTATACTTTCAGCTCAGTAGATCATCTACTATGCCTCAGGAGAGATGCAAGCGCAGGCGCAAGTATTTGTTGAACCATGATCATCAGGCTGCTATTTTCAAGAACAATGCAATAAGAAGAAATGTAATCAAAAGCGAGTTGTGACAACTGACATTAAAAAAAAAAAAATTGTTTATCTTAAAATTTAAGAAATATCTGCGCGTTAATATTTCCGAAAAATAAAAACTAAATAGTATGAATCGTAAGACTCTTTCAAGCAAAGTTGTAAGCAAAACCTGTTTCTTAAATTTTTTTTTTAGTAATATTGAACCCTATATCAACTTCATTGAAAACTGATAATTTGATATGAGCTGTAATTAAATTAAATTAAAGACCTTGTTACAACTATCCAACCTGATAACTATTGCTGGCAATACACTTTCCTGCGCCCATGTTAATTCAGCATTACGAGTTCTAGTTTCACTCACAGTTTGAAGTTTCACTTCCCTACCATATTTAAACATCGGTACAAATTTAAAATAACCACTATACTATAGTCTAAACATATGAACAGAGTGTCCTTTCATTCCCTATGACTTTCGAGTACTCCACAAACTGAACTTTTCTTCTAAAAGTTTTTTATAAAAACACAAAATTTAAGGGAATTTTTTTTATAATTTGTAAATTATCTACGATATTTAAACTAGAGTTATTTCGATTATGGGATAAAAGAGAAAAATATTATTTCTACATTCAAAGCAAAATTAACAATTTTAGATGCATGGAATATCCTGAAAACAATCTTGTGTTTTCACTTTACTGTAAGAGTCAGCTGATTGTTGGACCTTTGACTAATGTACAAAGTTACTGCGTATAGATGGATTCATAAACTAAACTATAAGATGCAAATTGCTGAGCTAAGCGAAATTACTCTACTATTAGAAAAATATAGGACTCATTGTTCATGTTAGACAGGCAGAGCCGTGAGTAAACGATAGTGTTGCACTTTCACTCGAAATTGATTACCCTGCGTGAATAAATTGATAAATATGTTGATGAACGTTTATGGAGCGAAAGAGATACGTAAGCCGTGCCAAATAGACATCTATAAAAGACTCAGGCATGAGCTAATTTTGTATGTATATAAAATTATTATTTAAAATATTTTTTTAAACTATCACTCACTCGATAGGGAATCCGTAGTATGGACACAAAAGCGTAACCTCAGAACCGGCCACCGCTTTCACTGGATTCATGTTTCTAATGTATGGTGGACCTGATTTGTTTACAAACAGAACATCAATTTTCGAATACTTATAATAAGTAAACTATATACTTAATATTCACCATTTACTGTTAGTAATTAAATTAGTAGGTAATTAATTCAAATCTATAATCTATAGCATAAAATATTTTGTAGTAAGAAACGTAGATTACTCGTCTCACGCTGGATTAAATTCAAACTACGTGTGATACAATTTAATAGATAAAACGAAGAGCATGTAAACGACTATATGAAAAATAGAAAAACATATTCCATAAAAGTCTAGTTAGACGAATTCACTAAGCGAGTGGATGTAGGTACATTGACAGGCAGATTTTTTCATGATTTTACAATTTTTAAAATTGTGATCTTTGTAGGAAATAATAAAATACGCGTTTTTTTAATCAGTATAAAGAAATTGCGCCACAAATCTATTTAGAGCGGAATGTGCCGGCGACGGACAAATTGTGTCGACTGGCGGAATACCCCTATCGCTACACATGCGGTTATCTTTTTTTCGTGTGTATTATTTACGTTAGATTTAGAAATTTTTATAAACCGATATCTCGGGAAGGGTATTTTATTGAATTAAAAAAAAAATATCATTGCATTATACCTAAAGTCTGGTAAATATTTGAAAGGTGATGAAAAAATCTTCCTGTATATAATATACGTATTTCACTCGGTTAACACAAAATACTCGTTGGGCGAGTACAATTTATCACAGTTCAAGAAGGAGACAAGTTAATGAAGACTACGGGTTCGGAATCTTGCGATGTATTTACACTCGCCGACGAATTGCATATAGTTTCTCATTTGTGATGAGCTTTGTGATGAGCTTTGCGTTGTGTTGTAATGAAACTCGAGAGGATTCTCGCGAACAAACTCTGAAAGCAATCTTTTTCCTGTTTTAGGCATGATTGGGCAACAAACGCCCAATAACCTTTTCAAATATTAATAAAAAATACTAAATAACTTACCAAAAACGTTAAGCCTAGCTGAATGAGAAGCTGTGCCGTGGGCGTTGCTAGCACGACACTCATAAAGTCCTCCGTGGTCGACACGCGCCGTAACCAAAGACAGTGTGGACACCACGTAGCCAGCGCCTGCTCCTGAACCCGATCCACTCTCTCGACCCTCAGATATCACTGCCCTGGTTAAAAATGTTTACATTTATGTAACAAAATGCTACGTATTCAAGTGACGCTAATGTCCATAGAATTAGATAATTAAAGTATCAATATTAACCCAAAAATCATGCTCAACATTGTAATATGGGTCTAGAAATCATATTACTTTTGTAGGTCCTGTATTTTTCCCAGACTTTCCCAGGAAATTCTTACATCGCAAGAGCAAGTTCGAAATCAAAACAAAATCATAAAAGACTGAGCAATCGGACCATGTGAAATTCTGTCTTATGAACCTGACCATAAGTAGGTAAAAGCCAAATACCGAAACACAAAAGTAGTAAGTAGCCCTTGTACTATAATGACAACCGACAGAAAGTTAACGATAGATGGGTACGGCAGAATGTCACACTTTCGTATCTAATTTCGAAGTACAGTAAATACGCACGGATCTTTGCCGCTCTGAGTTGCCTGCGAATGACTCAATGTATAAGTACAGCCGTGCGAGCAGCGAGGGGTAGTAGTAGTAGGAGGTGGACGCCGCGCGCGCGAGCGAGTTGTGCAAACTTCCGACCTCTCCTTAATCGCTATTTTATGCTACTGCGACGCTTTCTGTAAATAACTTCACAGCGGTAAAGATCCGTGCATATTGTACAATGTAGTATGATAGTCAACGTGATTTTTGGTTCCCTCTCAAGCAATATGAGTTATTATCACTTACGGAAAAGTGAAAACGCATACAAGAGTTACCGGAACCTCTGTGCCTTGTTATTTGACTCTTCCAGATAAAATATATATAGTATTTCAGATATAGTTATTTATTCTAAATCTATTGCACAGCTATTATAACGACAAAGTGTTTATGAATTGAACTGTTTTGGAGTTATACAGCCTTGGGTGTTGCTAGAGTTTGTATACTACTTGGACTGTTACCCATGGTGCGTAGGTAGCGGCTGACCATCCAGCAACCAACGGAACCGAGGCGGTGGATCCCCCAATGCTGTGCACTTCAAGGCTACGTGTGCACCTTGCTGCACCGCTTGCTCAATGAAAGTGTACACCAACTCGGGTCTCGATTCTAGGCAGAAACATGGGAAATTAACTTTGGCTAGAAAAACTTTGAATGCAATTATAATAAGTTTTTTGTATAGTTTTTAATTAATATTTGTCAATAAAACATACTTTCGAGAGTTTCATACTCAATATAAAGGCTTTTGTTGTGTCTCTGAAAAGTAGAATTACGAAGGTTCATTCACAAAAGAAAATAATCGATTGCAATTTTATAAATTGTGAAGTGTTCCTTTGCTAACAAATATTTGAATTTATGAACGAACCCTCTTGATTCTTCACAAAAAACAAGGTAATTCTTGTTTTTTTTTCAATACTTTTTTTTGATGGTATTTTCATAGATATTCCAAAAAGTTGTGAGTAGACAAGTGACTAACACTTTCCAAAATGAATGTTTTTTCTTAAATTTTGTTTCTGACATTAACGATTTTGTACTTAAACTAAAAACTCGTTTTGTAATATGAAAAAATAATACGAATTTCAAATGCATTTTACACTGTTTAAAATTGTATACCGTAATTGCGAATGCGTTCAAGATCCGGTACTCACCGGAAGCGCTCCTTTTTAGTCTGGATTTCTTGTATTTCTTTTTCTTTTTCAGAGAACACCATGTACCTGAAAAAAAAAACATTTAGGTATTCTATGTAGATATCGATTTATGTTATACAATTACACATATCTAGTTATTTACATGTATGAGAATAAAAACCAAGTAATTTACAAATTAAAAATAAAAGCTTATACCAAATTAAACACTAATTAAAAACTAAAAATACCTACAAATAAAAAATATCATCAAAATCAGTGCCGCGCGGCAAAGGCTGGCGGCATTATTACCTAAATAAAAGTAATAAGAAAATTACATGTGCTGACGTAGGGATATTTTTTTTTAATTTTTCAAAAGCTTCGTATTGTGCATGTCACATCCTAGATGTACATAGAATTAGCCTTTAATGTAAACCCTTAGATGTTTAAAAATAAAAAACGGCGCTGTTCCGAAAAGCAGCTTAATATTTAGGTGGATTGTAATTCAGATGTGTAAAATGATCACAGCGAGGTTAGCCACAAACCTAGTGCGGCCAAGACTCTATGTTGCAGTCAGCAGTGGTAAGCTGAGACCCTGGCTGTCGACCCTAGTTTCTATTCTATCAAGTATGTCGGGCCGCGCGGCTAAAATATACCAGAAGCTCGACTGATCATGGATGTTCAAATAGTAAAAGCGATCGAGGTTCTTTCCCACTGTGACGTTAAGTCGCTAAGAATACGCCGGGCTTACATTACGCATTCCTCATGAGGCTTAATGAGGCGTCGCTATTTAGGCAAATCGCAAACTTTTGGGCCTTTTAAAAAACGGCGCCGCATTCGGCAAATTTTCGGGCACATCATGCTGATCTTGGAATAATTTTCTAATCATGGCCTATGACTCTATGGTATGTAATAAAGTGTCTCGCCGAAAACTGTAGATAGTTGGATAAAACTATAGTACTCACGTACGTTTCATTCATACTACTACATATAAAAAAATATTAAAATAAAAAAATGAAAACGTTTTAATAAAAGTCACAGCTAAAAATCATTATTTCGTCGTTATGTAACATAATCTCGAAATAAGTACGTCACAACAATATTTGAATTCATTGCTCGTGGGCACAAAAACGGCCGCACAAGGGCCATTTAAAAAGTGTTGGTTCCTCTCAGAAGAATAAGCAAAAACCAGAAGGTAGCTAGCTCTTTTTTGAAAATAAATAAACATTAACATTATTGAAACAAACAGATAGATGAGCGACCTTATACCCCAATGGATTTCCATCATTTAAATAATCCTTAAATAGATCTTATTGTTAAAGCGTATACATTTTGCCTTTTACAAGATTTTGTGATTTTATTGTATTGAGTTTGGTAACATAATCAACAAGTTTATCTTCGTTTTTTATATTAGCATTATGCCTATCACCATTTTTTTTTAATTATAATAAAACTTTATTTACATACATTTATTTTTACAATAAATATTTTCAATATATATATCGAGACGACAATGCCATTATATTGATTTCCTTAAACTTGTTTGTAAGTGGTATTTTAGACCCTTATTTAAGAATCGTACAAACAGCCCGCTTCTGCAGCTCGAAGATTGTATCTACAGTCTACACTAGCAGTATGTCTCCACAGAGGATTACCAAAAGACATCAAACTATGAAAATCATTGAAATAAATAATTCTGAAAAGACAGGAATCCTAAATTTTCGTAGTACCTAGTAATAGATAATTTAATAAAAAATATTAAGTATTAATCTGTACATTATAGTGTCGTGATAGCCAAGAGCGCAACGAACCTGTCTCAAATGTATAAGGCCATAGGGCCATGGTTCGAATCCGGGCGTTTACCAATGAGTTTTTATAACTTAAGTACATTAAGTATCACTGACTCCGTGCCTCGGAGAGCACGTCAAGCAGTCGGTCCCGGATGTTGTCAATAGATGGCGGTCGTTACAATCCCCAACCCGCAGTGGAGTAGCGTGGTGGACTTAAGCTCCAAACCCCCTCCTCACCCTGGGGGATGCCTAAGCCCCTGCAGTGGGGTAAAATGGGCTGATGATGATGATGATGAATCTGTACATTACTGCCGACAGTTTTCGGCTTTCCATACTCGAGGGACCCCGTGTAGGTATATAAAGTGAATCTCGAGGTTAGAAGGGAGTAGCGGGCGCGAAGTACAGCGGGGCCGGGCGCCACCACTGACAGCTTTTGTGGTATTTCTTTCATACCAAACATAGAACAGGTTCAAAATACAGTTACGAATACAAAAAACAAATACTAATATATCCCTGCATACGCACACATACACAATCCACGACACTTGAAGAAAAATCGTGAAAAATTCCAAAAACAAATACAATTATCTACGCATTACTACTTTGATATTTCATGTAACTGGCTGTTAGTTTCGAACAATTTTAAATAAATTTTGTTAAGTATAATTTACAACGCTGCCGATGAATTCATTGGAAGATATTAGAGTAAAAAAATATAAATGGTATTGGCGCGAAATTGTAATCGTATTAAAAGTCCTTAATTTGTATTATTTCCAAATATTTTTTTAATAACAATCAACATCAATCACTCAATCAATATCAATCACTCAATCAATATCAATTACTCAATCAACATAAATCAATCATAACAATATTACAAAATATAACTACCATTTGCTATTAAAAATTAAATTTGAAATATGAGTTATATGATTATGACCAAATAACGGCCAATTTTTTTCAATTTTGACAACAGATTCGTGATCGGAGTCCATGTACATTTTTAGATATCGATTTTGAAAGCAATTTTTAGTGACTAAAACAGTCACATTTACACAAGTCATAACGGACATTTAAAAAAAATTAGGAAACTTATATTCAAATAGACTAACAAGTACTAAACTAATCTATATTTATTTACACTAAGACTAAACACCCAACGATAATTTTACATAAATCGCAGCACACATATAATACTTAAACTACGTAATTGCGACACAATCGCCCTTCACGACTCCCGAGCTACAAGTGAAATCACATTGAAAATAATGAAACTATGAAAAAGTGAAATCACAATGAAACCGTGAAATTTCATTCAAAACGATGAAATGCGCGTGGTCTGCGATTTCGTTGAGTATTATTTGTAGCAGAAGTAGCACGTAGCAGACCATGTGAAAGAAAGTAGCAGGTGCGACGTATGATTACGCATTTCATGTGATTTTTCACATGCTACTTGTGAAATGTTCCAAGCTTAGTTAATATTAATACGTGTTAGTGCGCGCATGCGTAGTATTTCTGTATTTATTTCAAAATAAAATAAACTGAAATTGATTAAAAATTAAATTTAGATTTTTTTTAAATTATCTAATAATGTGTGTCCTATTCACGTTACTTAATCAAATAAAAAATTATGCGCAGTGTTAAAAAATACCCCGTATTTATGTGTGTATAACTCATAGTTCTAGTATTCTCTTGAATGTTAGGCTTATGGTGACAACCGACCTATATGTAAAATGTACTATATCTATGGAATGAAATCGCTAAACATTTAATTTATAATATTTGCAAACTGTTTACTGCTAAAAGCTCGTACTGGACTCGGGGAAGGCAGTGCTACTTAAATCAAGTACGAGTACCTAAGTGTTATCGATTTCCTATCTTCCCCTCTTCTAAGCTCCGTATAAGTTCCCATCAGGTCCTCCGAATTAAATTTAGAACTGATAATCGAAAAGGTAAAAACATATTTTCACTCCACTTACTGGGAAAAGCGCCATTGGTAAACACTTTTTTGCTTCCTATGGAGGAAATATGATTTGAATTTCCGATCTAAATGTACGAAATACATGGTCAGACCAAAATAGTTTCAGCGAGTGAACTGGCTATAACATAGTAAAAACACGGCTTTGGCTCATCAATTCGAAAAAGCCATTTGATAATTACCGTATTTCTTTTTTACATTTCATTATTAAATCTTTGTTAAGTCAAAACTTTTATTTCTTAAATATGTAACATAATCTGGAAACTTTCTACAGTATTTTAATTTATTACTTTATGGCTACAAAAGGATTCAATAAGAGAGCATAAAAAAATTTGCTGGTTCCTCTCAGAAAAATACGCAAGAAATTGAGAGATCTTTTTTTTATAAGTAAACAATTAAAAGTGCTCAAATATTAAATTATCGAATCAAACGTAAATAGGAGTGCTTTACAAGCATGGATTTCTATCATCTATAGTAGTGCGATACTTTATAAAAAGCTTTTGTATAAAGCTTTCGTTTTATTGTTGTTTTAAACTTGTTAGGAGGTAAGTAAATATTGAATGTCAATTTGGATTTTATTGTAAAAAGCGTATATTAACTTAATATATTTTATATTATTTATTTTATTTGGCATATATATAGCATAACTTAATTTAAAGAAACTTTGTAATCCTAACCTCAATATTATACAATATAGGTACTACTTACATAAAATTGTAATTCAGTTTCATATTTTTTTTATCAAATAATTCACAAATGCCATAATAAACACTATTGTAAATTCAAAAAAAAATGTAATATTGCTGATTCAGTGAAAAACATAAAAATATTTAGGCATTGCTGATTTGCATCAGGACATCAAAATACTGATTGAAGGAATAACCTACAACGTTCCGATACACAAATATATTCCGAATCGTAAAAAACTTACGTCCTACAAATCCTCTATTTCACTATGAAAACGACAAAAGGGATTTTTTACCGCGCTGATAAGACAGGTTGCATAAAATACTGTATTGTACATGTGGGGAATATGAAAATAAGTAATAAAATTTTCCTTTCGACGGGAGGCGCGAGAGGACGAGAGAGGGCGCGTCGATCGCTGGAACATTGTAAAATTCACTCAACTTCTCGTTTTACTATCGGCGCCCGTTCGTTCCAAATTTATGCCGCAGTAAATCGTAAAGCGGGCAAAAAATTTACAACCAAATGTACCTATCTAGATAGATGCCACGGTTTATCTTGGCAATAAATGCGCGGGCTTCTCGTAAAATTATAACGTATCAGGCCGACTTTATCGTTATTTTGATTTAAAAAATCATTAAATATTATGAGGAACGAAGCGATACCGTTGTGTGCATTAACATCCCGAGAACCAGAACGTGAGCACACACTGAACTTTTTTTAAATTAAAATCTTTATACATGTAATAACTTTTAATTTTTCGGTTTTACTGCTTTATCACTAGGCCCACTTTAGGTTTGCACTTCAGATAGATCCTAGCTGGCGCGACGAGGCAACGCTACCGACTTATAGGTATACTCCTACAGAATAGCAAAAACGAATATTCCTGATTCAAAATTTGAATTTACTTGAATTTTCCACAAAGTTCACAAATGTGCTTTTATTAAGTACGTTTAACAGTTACTTTCCCAAGACTGTTGCAAACTGTCGGATCAATATCGAATAAGTAATTAATTATCCAATAAAGAGCCACTTTAACTTTTAGACCGTGTCAATATTTAACTAAAATTAAAAACTTCGTACATCAAGAAATAATTACAGCGTATGAATATTCATTGTAACAAGAGCAGTCAAATAAACTTGGATTGATAAAAATTTCGTGTCGTGATAGCCCAGAGCGCAACGAACCTATCTCAAATTTATAAGGCCATAGGGCCATGGTTCGAATCCAGGCGTGTACCGATGAGTTTTTCTGACTTAAGTACATTAACTATCACGGACTCCGTGCCTCGGAGAGCACGTTAAGCAGTCGGTCCCGGACGCTGTCAATAGATGGCAGTCGTTACAATCCACCCGCAGTGGAGTAGCGTGGTGGATTTAAGCTCCAAACCCCCTCCTCACCCTGGGGGAGGCCTAAGCCCCTGCAGTGGGGTAAAATGGGCTGATGATGATAAAAATTTACTTAGGTTTGATTTCGTTCAATCTAGCGACGACAGATGGCCACGACGACGTCTTCTTCAATGTATGTGAATTGTCAAATTTATCAAATTAAATTATAACGTCGTATACTCGACATCGATTACCGACACGTTCTCATTACTGGTTGTGTTTAAGAGAGTTCGGGGCAAAACAAAGGGCGAATAAATTAAGTTAATTAATTAACTTTCCAGGCAGCGCAGGAACGTGCGAACCTTCCAATATAAATATAAACAGCTGCTTCCCAAATGTGTCAAGACTGGTGTTAGACGTCAGTAGGATTTGACCACAGAAGTATGATTTAAGACAGCAATAATGCAGAAAAACATCTTGACCGAGTTTTTAACGACGTGACGGTGAAGATGTGGAGAAAATAGTATGAGCTGTCAATAACAGTCAAAATGAAGTATAATTATATGAATGTCACATGGATTCAATTTATTTCACCGTGAACTGCATTCAGCGAAATAAACTCGTAAAAAACATGCCGTGCGTTTTATTGCACACATCGATGCTGGTCATTGCATGGACACACCTAAAATACAAAGTCGTAAAGATACCAAATACGCTTCTAAATTATATTCATTTAAGGTTATGGCTCTTTTATTGAAACATTACTGAAAACACAATTTTTTCAGGTCCTATTTCTGAATAACCAATAAGATATTCGACATTTTTTTAATACATATTCATACATCACCTATTTTATCTAGTAAATGTACAGAATTTCATTTAGATAACAACAGAACATAAATAAGTAAAAATAAATTGAAACATACGTTTTTGAATAAGAACGTAACAGCAGATTTTCAGGGTTTTTTTAGAGAACTGGTAGTGAGTACCAACCACAGAAAAATCGTACGTACGAGGCATGTTAAATAACCCAAAAATTATCTTAAAATTTATTTAATTAGTAGTGTAACATAAAAGTGTTCCACGCGGAATAAACGCAAAAAGGGCGTGCGCAAAATCGTTGTCTATGCGTTACAATTTAATGAAAATAATATGAAAATCTATAAAATCAATAATCTATAAATCTTGAAGTGTTATCTCCCAAACATTACTTTGTATTTATTTTTGTTTGCAAACTTCTTTGTAATAAAATTTCGAAAATTACCTTATTAACCTATGTACACGCTCGCAACGTCCAATCGGGCTCGAAGGCCTTGTCGACGACCGTCTACTTACAGGGACTCTTAACTTCTATAACTTAATCAGGCCATTAAAACGAGATATACCTAATAAAAAAAACAAATATACGACACATTTGTGTCTTTTCTACAGTTGATTTCACTTCTTTGTCATCAATCACAGAAACCTGGACATCTGGGTACACCAATTCTCAATTGCTCTGTCCTATACACATTATTCGCCTGAACATATTTTGAACTTAAAGAATGGGTACATTAACGAACTAAACAAAAAGTTTCAAGTAAGCAGGTGGCGCAAACTAATGGTTACCTACCGAGAAAAATAAATTCGCAACACGGACAACCGAAATACTTAGTCACCTTATTGTTAAGATATTTAATACTATGCCGAGACAGGGATATCGATTCTTTAAGGTTAGAAGGACAACTGAAAATCGAATCAAACGGAAAAGACCTTGCCATGCGTTACCATGATTTACACCGCGTTACACGGAACCCGAGATGTAACAATATTTAAGGAAAATAAACTCATGTTTTAAACCCAAGCCATCTCGAAACATCTAACGTTTATTAAATAAATGGACCGCAAAGTTTTTTTAGTGTTAATTAGTATTAGTCTAGAAGTTGGGAAATTGGAATAGTTCGTGTTTCCTAAAGGTTCGCTCGGAGAGGGGGGACGTATTTCGGAATGGGAAGGATGGGAAACACGTTCTTCATCTGTCGGCGTAAGACGTTTCTATTCGTCGATCGTTGACTATTAGTCAAAAAGTTTATTATTCTTTACGCCGTCTGTAGTTTTTAGGACTAATGGATATCTATAGGACTTTATATTAAAAAATTCTGGATATCTTCTAATACTTTAATCACGTAGCTGAAAAAAGCTCCCCGTTATCAGCGTATAATGGTAATTTGATAATAAGTGTTGCCAAAAAGAATGTACTTAAAATACACACAGACATAAAAAGACAAATATGCAAAAAATGTCGAAATGTCATGGTAAATAATGTAACAGCTAAAACGAAAATCAAAACAAAGAACAAAACTAAATTAATTGAATGGACATGTCAGACGTGTTGTACAAAGAAGAAACTACCAATTTCAGTAAAAAAAGATAACAGAATTTGGATTGAACAACCAGAAGCTTCTAATACTAATCTTCTAATACTAACCTAATACTAATCTTCTAATCTAATACTTCTAATACATATATATTTGTGAAATTCATGGTTTTTATTCATATATCTGTAAGTATAAATGCCTGAACGTGTTAAATGATTGGTAACATTTTAATACATAAATTCATAATTCTTTGAATTCTAAAATTATCCTTAGCAGCAAGCTTTGGTAGCTTTGGGTAGAATTAGTGTATTTTAAGATTTCTCTTAAGTAATATGGAACACATTTTTGAAAATTTTGATAGCAATTTCTAGAACAAATCATTCAGAACGAATGAGCGAGTCTTGTCATTTTTTTTTTATAGAAATATGTCAAATTTGTTAAGAAAAACTAATAAGTGTAATTTTTAAATTGATATCTACAAAAATGCCGAAGATACAAATTAAAAAAAAAATCGTACTGTGACGTCACTCGGTTACATTACTATGGGCTAACGGCACCTAGTAACGTCACGATCGGGTTGTAAAAATACAATCTTTGCTTTCTTATATCTCCAGTAATAATGGGTATTTTTCCGAAATTCAAAAAGTATAGTAATCAGTTTGTTTGTTATACTCTATTGTATTAAATAGCGTATTATACATAATTTTGTTGAAAAGGACGCGTTCATTGTTATTTTTGCTTTTAATAGGTACGAGTTGATTTCAAACCGTAAAATACATAACAGTCAATTTTATGTCTTGTTCAAAAGGAGCCTTATTGTATTTTCTTACATTTCAACATCACAAATCATTAGTTTTAAAATTTACATACATACTGCAATCGTTCTCAAATGAACCCGTTGTTGATTAGGTTAAATTGCTCATATATTTCCATGCAATGTAACATTACGCTTTCGTAATAATTTTATCTCAACTTTTATACTGTAGATTGAATTTTTTTCGACTATCCAAATGTTTAATAACCGAAACCTTTATTAACCGTAATTTTGAACTTACTTAATTTATTTAAATTAAGTAAATTTAATTTGAAAGTATTTAATTTATTTACGAATTTTCTGACTCTACTAAAAGTTCAGTACATATTGAAATGAAATTACAAGAATATTTAGAACGATCTAATACAACAAAGACTAAAAGAAATCAGAATAAAGTTTTTTTTTTATATTTTTTGGGTGATTGATAATTTCATAGCAAAAATTTATATTTCGCACGTCATTCATACATACGTGGTCATACGTATGAAACAATACATTCACGTTACCTGTCACTGTCAGGTAGCCCTTAACGCGGCCGACAAGGTACTGGAGTTCTCTGGTACTGGTCTGCACGTCTAAGTGTTTCATGTACCATACCATCAGCCCATTAATGCACTACTGCAGGGGCTTAGGTCTCCCCTCGGCACGAGGGGGCTTAGAGCTTAATCCACCACACTACTCCATTGCGGATTGATGGATTGTAACAACTGCCGTCTATTGATGGCAACCGCAACCGACGGCTTAACGTGCTCTCCGAAGCACAGACTCAGTGCGTTGTGTCTAGTGTCTACGCAGTCTACGTAAGTGAGAAAAAAGTCATTGTACTTGTACATGTACTTGGCCATGGTGTACGTAACTACAAGCTAATCAACAAGGTTTTAATGCTTATACATGTTTATAAATTAAAATGCTGTATAAAAATTCGAATTTTCCTCCTCTACGTCTAATGTGAGGGCAATATTTTTGTTTACACATCCCATCGAGTGGGGTCTTGTTCTACAGCTATTTTAAAACGATTATGAGCTTCTTTAATGGTTTTTGAAAATGGGGACCGTTTATGACCATTTATGACATATTCGAAGAGGTTTTTTTTACGTGTAAATAATCATCTGCTGATTATGACTAAAACTTTTTCTTTCAGATTTGACAAACTAAGAAAACTGTCGCAACTATCTTAGATCAACAAGCTCATGGGTTAACTCAAGATCTTTATGGAAATGGAATGGAAAGGTTCAAATAAATATGTCAGAAAACCCGATTACAAATAAATATTTTCCGTAATTTTGAATGTAATAAAAATTTGGAAGAGAGATTATGTGCCACTTTAGATATTATGAGTACTATATGCATGGACATACAATTTCATTTTATTACTGAACTGAAAATTTTATATGGAGAGTAAAACTGAGTAACGATTGTCGATGGGCTTCGGTCAAGTTGTGCAGTTGGCGTGTGGCACTATATGTAAGATATACGCTACCATGAATGTCCTATGTTGGCGTATGTTATGATGCACCGGCGTATGTTGCCAATTATTAATGTCGTAAGTGTCGGAGCGTAACAGTAAGTACGAGACCAAATACAGTAACTTCGACTGAAGTCTTGCGTTATCATGAAGGAATAATGATGATGACCAGTCTGGGCTAATGTTTTTTTGGGGTACCGTACACAAAGGGAACCAACTGGAACCCTATTACTAAGGCCTTACTGTCCATCCGTCAAAGCGTCTGTCACAGGGCTGTGTCGTCTGAACCCATAGAGTAAATTAATTTGTCAACAGCGTTTGGTTTTAATAGAGTCACAAATGTCACTTCACAGTATCGAAGTGACATTACGCTACTTTGCGGAGTTGAAGACCGGCTAGCGGGGATTTAGCGGGGTGAAGGACGGCGCGTGGGGGCCTTGTGCACTGAAACTCGGACTAAAACTCGCCATCTTACACGAGCTAGCTAGGGTATGAGTGGTTAGACGGTAAACGCAGAAGAGGGCTTCCAGTCAAATCGTACTTTTATGTTTGAACCGTAATAGGTACACACTTGAAATTTTCATAGAGTCTGTATTACCGTAGGCGCTTTGCGAAATAATAATAAAAATTTAAGGGGGTCCCTAAACCAGTTTTTTTCGACGATTTTGATTAGTGGTTGTGAGATTATTGCTTACATTTGAAATTTTCATAGAATGTGTATAGCGCCTATAACAAAAAATAATAAAAATAAAATACAGTTAAAAATAAAGGGACCCCCAAACAAGAAACATGTTTTTATTTTACGGTGTTACAGAACCCTTCGTGTGCGAATCCGACTCGCACTTGTCGGGTTTTATATTTGAACAATTTGACGCAAGTAAGTCAATATTTTATGTATAATAACTTCAAACCGTGCTGCTGATACTTCAATAGATTGATACGGATCATATTTCACCATGGCTTGCAAATCTTCTTCATTTAGTGGATGGCCTGGATCTTGGTTCATTTTACCACTCAAAATTTCCACTGCGAAATCGATTGAATGTAAAACGTACAGTGCGCACATTAATCATATTTCCTCCATTATCAGCGTTGACGTTACAACCTGTGTCTGCTCCGTTAGTAGTAAATACGAAATCGTATTCAAAATTACTGCAATTTTCGAAATGTCCATGTTTGAGTGCAAATGTCAGTCTGAAAACATTTGGAAAGAAACAGAAAATTGACACCACGTGTAAAACTAAACGCGTAAGATGACCATAAAATCCGCTATCAGATGGAAAGGTTTGGTCGAAATGATTTTCAGTTTTTATAAATAAAAACCTAGTAACATACACATTAACCTATTTGGGTTAGATCCAAGGTCATGAGCATTTGAATGACAGGGACGATTGATAGATAGTGATTGATGACAAGTTAATAGGTTAAAGAATAAAATATTGTAATTACTGCACTGTTAAAAAATTACCCTGTATCTATGTCATATCTAATGGCGACCATGAGTGCCTTTTCACACGTACCGGGTGTCAGGTAACCAACGCCGGATATCCGGTGGCGAAGTGTATGGGCATTTAGTTAGCTTTCACACGTTTCGGCTTAATTTACCGGACAGGCTCATACACTTCGCCAGGTCGTACACTTTCATTAACGATCAGAAATCTCACACCTCAATATTTATATAATTCGTATCTAAATTAATATTGTTTCCAAAAACACGAGAATAACGTAAAATTGGAACGTATTTATGGGTCAGAGGTCACATTCGCGATTCGGACGTGTTCGGGCGCCTCACATATTGGTATTGATCGCGGCCCGTGTTCCAATGACGGGGGATTCTGGATCGCTTTGTACAGTCGTGCGGTAAAGTCTGAATGTTAAATCACATTCCGTATTTCGTACGCAATATTCAATGCGGATAAATTTTAAATCTCGTGTATACTGATGTAGAAAAGCGACCACTTGAACCATATAAAAATTATCTATATATTACTTGAGGCTTAAAATTTTATAATGACACATTTGTATGGAAACGTATTTATATCCCCAGTTTGAAACAATACGAATTACTTTATACACACATTCATTCGCAAATGTTAGCATACCATTTTTTTTTTTTGTAACTGTTACTCAATACGAGTATAATAATAATTACGTATACATGACAACAACGTCTAGGCCCTGAACTAAGCATTCGCTTGTATTTTGGGTACCAAGCGAAGACACCACATACATATAACAACCAAGACTCGGTACCAGTATCAATATTCATCATATAAATACTGACCCGACCAGGGATTCGAACCCGGGACCTTCAGCTTCGTAGGCAGGATCGCTACCCACTAGAATAGTATTATTGTTTTACAATTAAATAAAATTGCAGATTTACATATGTACAATAAAGTTAGTAAATACGTTTCCAGTAGTGACCGAGAAGAGGATGGACCCTACTATTAAGTACAAGCCAACTTTGTTTAAAATTTACTAACACTTAATATAGTTGGTTTCCTATTCTAAGGCTAACTTATTGAGATGAATCTGTTTAGATAGATTTGTTCTAAATCGAAGGACGTGGTTTTGTTCGGCTTTACTTATCTAATATTATGTGAGCTTAGTTAGTAAGCAACACTTGCGTTTTGTTTTAAAAAAATGAATAGAATATTTTATAAGAAACCATTAGCAAAAATAACTAATACACAACAAACATGTCTGTATTTTGTTTTAAAATCTTATTTAAGGTAGATAGTTATCTACCTTTTTATTTATATATAATATTATAATTACATCAATATTGACCACGTAATGTTTTTTATCATTTAGCAATATTCTATGAATTAATGAATACATAAATATATTATTAGTGTTTCGCTATGATATGGAAAAGAATGATACGACTGACAAATTCGACACTCGTCATTATGATGAAATGGACGAATATCTCACGAGGAACGAGATTTAATTTGAATGTAAAATAAAATTATATTAAATTTGAATACTATAAAATTAGTCGTTTGCAAGTGAAGACAAAAGAAAAAAAAAACTTGTGTTTTCGATAATACTCGTGCATACAGATTCGTAGAGTTAATCAGAAGGGTCGTGGACTGTCCGACCCAATTTAACTTGGGCCACTCTCCCGCCTTCTGACGGATGAACTCTCTTGCCTTCGTCATCTACAGGAATAAATAAAACTGCTTCAATGCTGACTTAAAGATTTTTTTGTACCTATTTGTTTAATTTGCATATTTTTTTGTACTGCCCGGTTAAGGTGCTATTAAGATTGACCGTTTGGTAGTTGAGTTGCATTGTAACAACAGTGTGACCATTTTTAGTAGATTTTTACTATTTGGTAGTTTTATAAAAATTACTACTAATAATTTTGTAAAAAAGTATCCTAACACTGTTTTTCTTTTAATTTATATTATTTCTATCTTTGTCTTTTCTGATTTCTAACAAGAATATATACATTCATATATTGATGCATTTAGACAATGGCTACTCTCTATTTCCTGAGACTTTAGGTTAAATATGATAAATTGAATATTATATATCTGGTTTAAAAAGAGTTAAATCCAGACTCATTAAATAATAATAATAATAACATACACAATCACAACAACGTCTAGGTCCCTAACCAAGCATTAGCTTGTATTTTGGGTAAGTACGTATTTAAAAAAATGTACCATCATCATCCATAGTATTACCATATTTATAGTTTTCCCTTAGATCTAACTGATGACAGTGATGAAAAACGGGAAACATATTGTATACGGCTAACGGATTTTTTTAACAGAAAGGGAAACCAAATATTAAAAAAAATAAAATACTTGTGTCGTTACATTTTTATATGTGTAGAGCCTGTCACTTCATTTTTTTTTCGTGTGTTATTTTATTGATAAAAACTTACATTAATTTCATTTGCCTGACGTTTTCTCGTCTCCAAGACTTCGTGCTCGGCCTTGTTGTAGCCGCTTGTTACGAGAAAATTTAACAAGAAAATATTCAAAGTCATACATAACAGGTGTTTAAACATTACTAGTTATTAATGTCATTATTATTAACATTATTAATGACTGACCGGTTGGCCGACTGGTTAGGGATCCTAACTACGGAGCTAAAAGTCGCGGGTTGGATTCCCGCTCGGGTCAAATATTTGTGTGCATGACCATGTATATTTGTTCCGGGTCTAGGTGTAATAAGTATCTTGATATAAAAAAAAAGAATATTTATCCGTATTATTATTATTAAATCTAATTATTATTTATTTATTAATTATTATTAGTTATTTCTATTATTATTAAAGCCGGGGCCGGTAGCTAGTTAAAATTATAAATAAAAATACGCAATTTCGCAATAAATATAAAATCGTTTGAATTGTATAATTCTACAAGGGTAACACTCCAATTCTGTCATTAGTGTTCAGATCCAAAACGTCCAATCTTAATAGCATCTTATCCGAGTAGTATGTAAGAGTTTTGGTTTGACATATTGAGTTTTTGTGTTTTGAAAATAAAACAAAGTATCGTGTGATAACCGTTATTATACTTTGACCGAAACCGCTGTACCGCGCCTTAGGTATGTGCGCGGCGAAAAAGGAAGGCAGTTTCTAAGCGTTGACGACGGACTGACAGAGCAGATTTGCCTCCCTCCGCGCCGCGCACATACCTACCTAAGGCACGGTATAGCGGTTTCGGTCGAACTATAATGGAATCTAAAATAAATATGTCTGAATCTATTTGTCCGACAAACGAACAAATAAAAAGCTTGTTAGCGACTCGAATCAAATAAGCAAAACCTTAATCCATTATTTCTGATATTAACTTATCATGGCGAATTTAAAATTTAGTGTTTCAGTGTTATTGGTATATATTCTCATATTTATTTATTTAATTTTAGAAACGAACAGTCATACAAAAAAATAAAAGATAAGAGGAACAAATGCTTAAAATAACTGACTTATGGTTTCCTATTCTAATTGAATTTAGGTACAATTTGCATCGATCTAAACAATTTGTAAACATTGAAACAAAACACAGTGACAAAATGACAAATATTTGTCAATCAATAACTCTTGCACCTCAAAATTTTAATTTTCGAACAAACATCGTCCGTTACAAAAGGCACACAATCTAACTATTTATATTCGATTGTGTTGCAAAGCCGTCTACAACGGAGCCAAGTCAAGAGAGCGTGACAGAAGGCAACCACGCGAGGTAATCTGTCGCCGCTCACAGACAAAGTCAATCATTCGAGCGTACCTAGAGGTTGTATTTTATATTAAACAATTACGAATATTTCTCAACGAAGCCATCATTGAATTTCAGGAACATTGACGTGAACACGTCTTTAAAAAGACTTTCTTTCGAAGGTTCCGCCAAAATTAGAGCTAAACATTGTTGTCTTTTATAAATACGTTATTTTAATATAAATCGTGGGCTAGGGTTGCAACACTGAGTTGCTCATACAGGATGAGGTTTTAATGACCAGCCAAATTTTAATATAATGATCTTTCGTAGAAAACCGATGGCCGTCTTGTTTTCTTTTAGTATCGTTCTATAGAATAATATTGACACAAACCTTTCCCGAAAAAACCAATAACTCCATAACATCACCATTCATGGTCGCCGCCCCATTCCGTTTCAAGACCTCGGGCGCGTACGTTTACCATAGCGTTAAGAAGGCAATCAAACGTTATAAAATAACACTGTAAATAAAATAATTTATAATGAAAATGTAACCCATATTTTTATTTACGCAATGAGGTCTATTGGTATAAACCTAGTTTTTGCTGATCTGAATACTATTTTCTTTTGCGCCCATCGGTTAAGGTTTAATTGAATGCAACCGTTAACGCCGTTTGTATGGTTTGCCACTACACACTCCTCTTAACCTAGAGAATAACATCTTTAATTTTTCGTAGTTTATACAGTATTTCGCTTAATATTAGGTATATAATCCTTCCTATCCAAATAGATGTTTCCTATTTTCATTGCCAATTTATCGGTTTCCATCGATCGGTTGACGAAATTGAATAGCAATAGTAACAACGATTAATTTTTTCAACTTTGTAACCCCACGTAAACTAATTTTATATCCTATTCCTAATATACGTATAATTAATAAATCGATTCGAAATAAAGGTTGTCAGGGCGATTTGAAATAAACGTCGACATTTGTCTTTGTCAGGGGATATTATATTGGAAGTGCTTGAAAATCGAGTGCTTGAGTAAAAAGTTACAGTAAATATTTTTTTGAATAAAAATTATATGTTTGTAGTACCAAGTGTATTTTAATACGATAATTAACTTTTGCACTACTCATTAACCAAATTGGGTCAGATTGAAAGTCACGAGGCATTTAATTGACAGGGACAATTGATTGATACTGATTGATGACAAGGCAAAAGGTTAATTATAGTATTATAACATGAATGTTGGCGATAATCATTGGCCACAGAACCACGTTCTCTGCTACCAAAAATGTTGAATACCTACAAATGTAATGGTGTGATCATGCGTGCTGGGCCCGTATTTATATGAACACTAGCGACCGCCCGCAGCTTCGCTTGCGTAGACTACACATTTCTGTTTTAGATAGTATTAACATTCGAAACGGTTTATACGTACTTTTTGCAGAAACTAATATTGGGTACACCCATTCAAACTGATAACAAAACCGATACTCCCATACTTTTCACCTGCCGTTTCCCACCCTTAAAATGTGCAAATCCAAAAACCCTGAAACACGTCATTATTTATTTATGTTAAAATTTTTATGTTTCTAAGTTTAAAGAACAAAGACTCTCATACAAAGTCCTTCCATCTCTCCCTCCTTAAATTTGAAATTTCCAAATATTCCTTTCTTAAAAAATTAATACGTTAGAAAATAAACCTCTGTTTTAAATTTCAGCTTCCTAGACTTAGTAGTTTCGGCTTATCTACATTGATAGATCAGTGAGGACAAACGACAGACAGACACAAAAAGTAGCTGATATCACTCTTGACAACTTTTCTTCACGTCTGCAAAGTTTCATTAAAATCTGTTCAGCCATTTTGGAAATTAGGTCGAATAGACACATAGACGTACAGATGGACAAAAAGTAGCGTATATCACTTTTGACTACCTCCTTTTCATACCCGTAAAATTTCATTAAAATCGGTTTATCCGTTTTGGAGATTAACTCGAATAGACAGATGGACGTACATACAGACATACAAAAAGTAGTGTATGTCACTTTTGACCACTTCTTTTCCATATCTGTGAAGTTTCATCAAAATCAGTTTAGCCGTTTTGGAGATTTTCTCGAATAGACAGACAGACAGATAGTATTATTTTATACATATAGCCTATAGCCTTCCTCAATAAATAGACTATCCAACACAAAAATAATTTTTCAATTTGAACCAGTAGTTCCTGAGATTTGCGCGTTCAAACAAACAAACAAACAAACTCTTCAGCTTTATATTATTAGTATAGATAACGATTAGCTCTGTCTTAATTATCGACGATTAGATGTACGTTATAAACAGTCAAAACCTTCCTGGTTCCGTCGCGAGCCAAGAATGAGGGTTCACCCTTTCTGCCTCGGCATCAAGAGGCTACATCTCTTTCCCAGGGTCCGGAATCACTCACTCATAGTTTCTCACTGGTACCGGGTCTTGGTTGTTATATGTGTGTGGTGTCTTCGCAAAAATATTTATATATGTATATATTGTAAAGAATATTTAAGTAACCCATAACACAAGCATAATACTTGCTTACTTTGGGACTAGATGACGCTGTGTGGGAAGTCCCCTGTTTTATTATTATTATTATAAACACGTAGCGACCACGTGTCGCGACACAAAATTTAGTTCTGAGTTCACGAAATTCACAATTGAAAGACCAAACAAAGTTCAAAGGTCACATTAGGCACTTCTTGGCCGAAACAAAAGGATTCTAGTCATAACTTTACTTATTTATCTTACGAGGCCAAGTCTCTACGATGTCGATGCGACCGTGCGTCCGAATGTGAACAACGCCTTCCCGCCGCGACATGACCAAAAAGATGCCAAAAAGTCACAAACAGACAATATCAGACTAAAGGCGGACATAGACGCGTTTTATTCCGAACAATGAAAATCGTGTCTTAAATATCAAGAATCAAAAGTCGAATATATTTCATTTTATAGTAACAAATTTTATTTACAAGTCATACTTTTATTTTCATATCTTTGATTTTATTTCGAGACTAATAAACATTAGGTCGAGAAGAAAGTATCTTCGTATTATGTATAAAATTTCAAAATAAAATATTCTAAAGTTTAATTACATTAACTTATAATAATATAGGCCGTCTTTAAAATCGACTCGCTTCATCTAGTGAGTGATAAAATTACAATAAAATTAGCCACGTACAAAATATTAGATAGAAGTATTCAACAAGGTTAGAACGGTACATATATTTTCGAAGTGCTACTGCTGCTTAGTTATGTTGATATCATATATTAATATACACAGATGATCTAAACTTGTGGTAAATTTGACAGTAAGTACCTACTCCCATTCCTGATCTTATTTTTAAAGAACTTTTGGGATTTTTGGCCAAAACTTTGCGACGAGAGATTTCGGCAGTCTTCTCTTGATGTCAGTCTCACGCTACTAAAGAGTTTTAGAGGGCTATATATATACGGCGGATACGTCAACACTTCTCTACCCAATTTTCTAAATTGTAAGTGGCTATAGGTGTGCGATCTGGCATTATTGGGATGAAAAATAATATTTTTTTCTATTTGTAAGATCAGGGCGTTTCGGCTACCATTGCCTACAGTAGAAGTCATAATGAACGATACAAAGTGAAATATTTTTATTTCGTAGTTACATACTTTAAACATACATACCTACAAAATATCTTAAGGACATCTTTTCAATCCTGCCCTACACACAACATCATCTTATTTCGCGTCAAGCTGGATTGTCACGGTTTGTGAACTTGTTCGTACTTTCACCACATCTTTCTTGTCATTAGGCTTAGACAATCTCCTTCCCATCGCCCGTTGTCAATCGTTTCCAAAACCGTTCGGTTTCGGTTTGCCTTAACAAAGAATCTCAAATGGTAAGACAGGTGAAGAGGTTTTATTTTCCTAGGATCATGTGGCACCCAGATATCGAGTTTTTTCTGGTGACTTGATGGCTCTGATAATTATTACAAGTGATATAACACCGTTTTTATGGTCAATGCTCAGTTTCTCAGTAATTCTGTAACTACTGATACGTCGCTCTCGCTCCACTTTTTCAAAGATAGATTAAATTTTGGATCGGAATATTGCAATTACACGAACACACTTGGCGGTCTATCTATCTATCTATCAGCCCACATTCGTCCACTGCTGGACATGGGCCTCTCCCAGGGCACGCCACACTCCTCTATCCTTAGCCATCTTCATCCAGCCACTACCGGCAACTAGCTTTATATCGTCGGTCCAGCGAGCCGGCGGGCGTCCCACACTACGTTTGCCAGTTCGTGGTCTCCACTCAAGAACCTTTCTTCCCCATCGTCCATCAGTTCTTCGGCAGATGTGACCAGCCCAATGCCACTTCAGCTCACTTATCTTGCATGCTATGTCGATCACCTTTGTTCTCTGACGGATGACATCATTCCTGATATGATCCATCAGAGATACCCCGAGCATAGCCCGTTCCATAGCTCGCTGAGCGACTTTAAATCGGTCAACTAGTCCTGCTGTGAGTGTGCACGTTTCAGCTCCGTAGGTCATGACCGGTAAGACGCACTGGTTATACACTTGGCGTTAATGACCGACTGACCGATTGACCGAATGGTTAGAGACCCTAATTGCAGAACCACAGGTTGCAGATTCGACTCCCGTCTGGGAGAAATATTTGTGTGCATGAACTGTTTATTTATTCTGTGTCTGGATGTGAAATGTCTATATATGTATCTATATACTATTATGTATATCACTTGTCAAGTGCCCATAATACAAGCGTAATACTTGCTTACTTTGGGACTAGATGGCGTTGTGTGGGATGTCCGAGATATTAATATTATTTATTTGTGTTAAAGTGCACAGTCAGAATCTAAATTAATTAAAAATTTTAATTCCGCCGTAGGTACATGCTTTGCGAGTAGGTATTGTACTGGGACGGCGACGCCTATTAGCATTTTCTGATGTCGGTGATTCATATCATTGTTAGTTGTATTTAAAATTAATCAGGGCAGATCTACCCCGTAATTTCCGTTTGACGACCGCTTAGCCTAGTGGGTAGCGATCCTGCCTACGAAGCTGTAGGTCCCGGGTTCGAATCTCAGGTCTTGGTTGTTATATGTATGTGGTGTCTTCGCTTGGTACCCAAAACACCAGCTAATGCTTAGTTTGGGGCCTAGATGTTGTTATGATGTATACGTTATGTATGTTATGTTATATATATCTAATATTAAAAAAGTTACAATCGCATTTTCGTACTCTCGCGCGTAAAGGTTATTTTTGCCTCATATGAGTACGTTATACACTTTTTAAGAAAAAAGCTAATAAGCAATATCTTCCCAGCATCCCTTCTGGAAGTAGGTTCAGACAATTTTTTTCAGTGCACAAAATTTATGGGATCCCTCGAGCAATAAAACTACCTCGTGGTAAAATGAAAGGGAAAATTGCTATATATTTGTTTCTAGGCCGCGAAGGATGCGGTCCGCCGCGTCCGTAGAATGTGGCGAGAGGCCCAAAAGGTTTATCGATGAATTGACAAACGGACAACCCTAGACTGTTTTATTATATATTGGATACGTGTACAATTAGTTGAAAGGACATATTATTTTTATTTTACATGTGTATGCCTCAGTTGTAAGAAAATTGCTTAAAGTCTATGTCATAAAATTAAGAATATCAATAACCAACCATATAACAGTATTCGTCCTTATTATTGAAATTCACCCCATGTGATTGGTTAACTGCTTCCTTAACTTTAATTAATGTTTACGAAACTAGCCGCCTTTAACTAACTGAAACGCAGTGTTGCGACTATGATAAAGTTAAATAGAGATTAACATAAAATTAGGACGATCTGTTAGTGACTAGTTTCTTGTTCATCTAAGATTTCGGTTTGCTGTCGAACTAGTATATTTATTTATGTATATGTTGACTTCTTAAACGAAAAGACACATAGTCAAAATTTAAAAAGTAAGCAATAAAACCTTATGAGGATTGTGTAGTGTCCATGCAGTGGCGAATTTCCATACAAACGGTGTTAACGGTTGCACCTCATTGAACTTTCAGCGATTAGAAAAAAAAAAAATTAATTGTATACAGATCAATGCAATTAGTTCCATGTTTATTTATTTATTTATGTATATTAAGGAGAACCAACAGTTACATACAAATGAAAATAATTAGCAGTGAGTGGTTAACAGTCAACCATTTACAGGTTCCCACTGATAGAAATGACATGAAAAAACCTCCTCCCCTCCTTCCAACACCTTTATAACATATATATGTAGAAATATATCCATACCTATAAGTCAAACCTCCAATCAATATAGTCTTGCCGAGAAAGAATTCATTGTTGAGCAAACGCCTCACCTGTGAAACACTGGTATTAAGCAGATCTACCGGTAGTGTTCTATTAATTTTATTAAAACTGTCACATGACCGCCATAAATAGTTGAACATGTGAAAAATGAAACAATTTGGCAATAAAAATCCCGCGCATTTAGGTTTTTTTACCTAGTTTTTGTTGATCTCAAAACAGATATTTTTTGTGCCAGTCTGTTAAGGTTTAATGGGGTGCAACCGTTGACGCCGTTTATATGCACAATCCTCTTAAATTGTGAGTTTGCATGTAATGGAAAAACGCAAGACATTTACACCAAAAACCACGTCGACCGCATTCAGCGACAACGCTCCGCAGTCGCGGACGCAAAAAAATACGTTTTGAAAACCACCTCGTGCGCGAAATGGTGTAAAATCAATTCTACCTTCACTTTAATTATTACCTATTCAAGACGTCAACGGTCACTCACACTCACACCTTTACCTAATGTTACCTAGGCTTCAATTGACTTCAATTCTTTGTCTATACTTTTTTAGACTTTTTCTTAGTGTGAGTTTGTCTTATCAATGTTTTGTTTAAAACGCTGCTATAATTTTTAAAGTTTATTCTTTTTAACGTATTAATAACGAAGCTGGCGCTACAGACCGTATTTACAGACTGTGGACATTATAACATATCTCTCGTGTGAACTTACCTTTATAAACCTCGTCTGTATCTTATTTAGGAGCTGTCAGGATACAAACCGCGAATCATTTTTCATAAATCCTAGAGGATATATAAAATGAAAATGTATATAAAAAAAAACCGATGATATATTGTAGTAATGTTTTTCGTAGTTTACCTTTAATATGTAGGGTAAGGCACTTTTATGAATTGTGCTTTTTTGGTGTTTTCGGTGATTACAGTAATTGCTTTGTTCAATGCTTGCCAGCAAAAAAAACAATATATCTACATGAAGTTTTTATTGACGATTTGACATTTATTTGACGACCGCTTAGCCTAGTGGGCAGCGACCCTGCCTGCGAAGCTGGAGGTCCCGGGTTCGAATCCCAGGTCGGGTCAGTATTCATATGATGAATATTAATACTGGCACCGGGTCTTGGTTGTTATATGTATGTGGTGTCTTCGCTTAGTACCCAAAATACAAGCTAATGCTTAGTTTGGGACCTAGACGTTGTTGTGATTGTATGTGTTATTATTATTATTGTTATTATTATACAACGATTGATATTACTAACACTTTAATTAGTTTATGAGAGCTTAGATAAAAGCTCATCATAATGATAACTATCATACTGGAGGGAAATTGTTGGTAATGTTGATTGTACATTTAACTGATAACAAAAATCGTTAGTCGATTATCAAATACATAATGCATGGTAATAATTACCTTTACTAAGTTTAGTTGTTGAGGTGAAAGTACCATAGAAAACCTGGATGAAAATTAGCAACAATACAAATATCAGTATCTTTTAAGAAAATTTAGTCGGTCCACTTTTAGTGGCAAAGGTCCCTTTTCGACCATTTTAATAATGTGATTTCCTGTACACCGATTCCAATAGCAAATACAATATGCTACTTTTTGGGACACCAAAAAGTCGACAAAAATGGGTCCAATTTTCTGACGGAGGTTCTGAATATCACGGGGTTTCCGTCTATGTGAGAAAATGTAATTTCTCATTTCAAAAGTTGCGTCGCAATAGCTAATTTATATAAAATTGATAAATTAAAATAATTCTGCCATAAAAACTGAATATTAATTTAATTTATATTGTGAATAAATATTGTTGAAATAAATCTGATTTAAATTATTTTACATTAGTTATTTTAGGATTTAGTAACTAAAGGATCCAACGAGGCCCTATAATTTATCGTCGTTACCAAATTAAGTCTTTTACTCCGTCTACTATAGGCTACTAACTAATAAATCAGAGAATGAAATACAAAGGATTTACATGGATTATATATTGTTTTAATGCTAAACCGTAAATTGCATTGAACATACATGTAAATCGGAAAAGAGACCTATTTCAAACGGTCCGGATAATTATCTGTGCCATTATGTTGAAATAAAATGGTAAAACAAATTAACTTGTGACACAAAAAATATTTTTCATGGAATAACACTCAAAGCTAGGTGGCGCAATTGTAATGTTACACTCGTAAATCCTTCACTTTGTCCACATAATGTCAAAATATTTTTTTGTCACTAAACTTCGCATAACTCCATAGTCCTAACAGTATTTTGTAGTCCCTTATCAACTGCTGTGAAGCTTTTAAGGACGCGACTGACACGAGCTTTATTTTATTGAATGTACATAGGTTTTCGATGACAATGACTGGCGTTCGGAAAGGAAGGAAAACTGACCTTGGATGACCGCAGCTATCATACAACTCCTCGGCTTCTAGTCAACTTCCACGTAACGTACACGTCACACCGAAATCTCACCACGGGTTAATAGGAATTTCACGTTCTTATAAACGCTATTATTATATTATTATTTTTATGTTGAAAAAAGTGAAGAGATGCATTTATTCATAGGTCTTATTCATAGTCTTTCTTTGTTTTTGTTAAAATGAAATTCGAAAAAATGGTGACACATGTTCCTCACACTCCAATTTAGCTACAGTTCTGTAAATAAAATTGAACGCCCTGACTTCTGTAATTCAAGTCTTGGATATTCAGTAATAATAAATGCCACGTATTCGCCATTATATAACAGTGCCAATGAGAATTAAATTTAATAATTATTTAAGTAATACCATATATAAAACAATGTGTTAATTGATAATCTGTAATAAAATTAAGTCATGGAAATTGTAAATTTTATTTTAAACCAGGTCATGCCTGCTCCATTCAACAAATTGATTAAATAATAAGTAACAAAAACAGTTACAACATCATCAATACGGATCTTTTGGTCAGCGCCGGCGCTGGAAGTCGAATGTAAAAAAATCACATTCAAAAGATTATACCTAGCCACGATGTAAAAATTGGGATCGTGAATATTGCGTATCTCAAATCGTGTAGATCCATCAACAAAGAATACTATGTAAACCTTGGTGTTGTCAATACCTACCAGAATTCTGGTTAAGGAAGTTTAAGTCTTATAAAGCAGACATTTCACTCGAAAAGCTGCGTAAAAGCACCCACCCTATTAATTCGATTTGGCACCCTTAAACTATTACTTACTCCGAAAGAAGTATGATATTTAAAAAAATATATAAAACGCTGACGACGTGCTAATAAAAATTACTGCCTATATTATACGAGTATATATAAGTGTAGCTAAAGTTTATATTGAAAATAAAATAAATATTATATCAAAAAATTAAGCTTAGTTTTTTAGAAGCTTTGACATGTTAAAGTCTCCCCTAATATAATTTTAAAGAAGAGAAGCTGTAAGTAATTATTTTTTGTAGGAAAAAATTTCAGAAATTAACACCACGACTATCACGAGATCCTTACACATGCACTTGATATGATGAGTTTTCTAAATATATCATAACAGTGAAAGAATTTTAGAAAAAAATCATTATTAACAAATATATGAATGTTTTAAAATGTTTTGTTAGACAGAGAGGGCAATACCGCGCGACGCTATGCGTGACGTCAGGCCATTTGAAATAATGTAAAATTTAGTTTTTCAAAAAAGAGACAGAGATAAGATTTGAATAGCATAAAATGTTCATATTCTTCAATCAAATATAATTTTGTTCACATTTTGCTATCCTCTATAGTCTATTTTTATTAGTATTTTCTTGATAATATTAGTCAAATATCGTTTTGTAATTTTATAAAACTACGACAATATTCTGGCAATATATGTAGGTAATATACCCTTATGTTAGTGTAACGCGTACACGCGTGGACTTTAATACCGCAGTATTTTACGCTCGCGTTTTTGTGTTCGCCCGTTATTTATTTACGTTGAAAATCTCGGTGGGAATGCACGAATATATATTATTTTATATACGAACGCACGCCTTTATTACTTTTTTAATAAAATATGAGAGAACAGTTCATCGTGTGGTAGGTATTATTAAATATTCATTTCGAAATTTATATTTTTTTTATTAATTTCTATAATTACAATATGACCATTTAAAAACGACCCGCCATATTAAAAGTCTTATAAACTGATTCGTGATTAATAATAATATAGAATAACTTTAGTTTGCTTCTGTACTCTTCTGTGAATTCTTGAATTCAAATCATTTCAGTATAAGCCAAATCATTTACTCTCTAAAAATTTTTGAATACTGAAAATCTTTTACGATTTCTATAACATCGCTTGCTATACTATATAAACGTTCAAATGCTAAAGAATTTATCATAAGTGTGCAATAAATCGAACAATAACTAAACTTACCCTCGTAATGAGTAATCTCGTTTTTTGTCCAACTGCAGTTGAATGTAGCAAGTATTTCATTTTTCTCGTAAAGTGTTAGCCGAAAGTCAGACCTGGAACAAAATTTTATATTTTACATTTTTTCGTACTTACTTTACTAAAATTTGAATTTTTGTTAAACCGAGTGTATGTAAATGAACTTTTTCTTAAATAAGTTATAATTTTATTCATTCATAACGAGCCTTTTCATTTGATGTTTCACGTAATGCAGTTGACAAAAGTTTTTGTAAGTACGTTCTAATTTGCCCCCCAAAAGCAGAGTAGGTATTCCTTTATTAACGCTATGTGTTCGTGATTAAGATACCTAACTGCCATTTTGTCGTCATTTGTTAAATTTTTTCTAGACATTAGGTATCATCTAAAGACTCCATTTCTAAAGAAGTAGAAAAAAACTTCCGTATTCAAATATTTCTTCGAAAGAATTGTTGACGCGACATATGGTTCTACGTGTTTCTAAGTGAAATACAAATATGACGCAAGAGAAACATGCGACCGTGGGTGTAGCGGGGAAGATTATCCCGCCGGTGGTCACTGACCGACGTAATAATGAGAGCGTCCTTTTCAACAAAATTATGTATCATATGCTATTTCACACACTAGAGTATAACAAACTGATTACTGTACTTTTTGAATTTCGAAAAAATTACGATTATTAGTATTATTACCGGAGATATAACAAATCAAAGTTTGTGTTTTACGACCCGCTCGTGACGTCACTCGGTGTAACTTATGGTTTTGCTACATACACACTATCCACGTTAGCCCATAGTAATGTAACCGAAAGACGTGATGGCACGATTTACATTAAAAAATTGTATTTTCGTCATTTTTGGAGATATCAATAAAATTCTTTCACTGATTGGTTTTCCTTAATGAATATACCTACCATATTTCTATAAAATGCAAAATTACAAGACGAGCTCGTTGTCAGCTACCCATACATCGTTACAGTAATTTTATAACTTCGTGGCGCTATTTCTTAATATTTTAATACTGAGTGGTTTTAAAAGAAAAACACGTATTTAATTTTTTGCACCAAAGATCATGAAAATGAAAATTAGGAAGGTGATGAAAAATTCACTAATTATGTATACTTATTTAACTTTTTTCGTCTAGTATATTCGGAGAAAACAAGCTTTGACAGACTGACAAACAGATACAATAATGATCTTAAAAGGATTCCATTTTTCCATCGGAAGTGCTGAAACCTAAAACTCACAAAAGAAGTGTACTAGGTACATAAAAGTACTAATACGCTCGGCTCGAACCATAGATTGGTAAAACCACAGATCTGTGGCTAAAACGATATGTATCAAACGCATGGCGTCCACTATCATCCAAGTTTTTATATATCCCTCAACGATGCAAAATCGACACTACTTAATGCGCCTATGGGTGAGTATGTGCTGGTTGAGTGTATATGAGTAACACACCCCGGACGGATTCACAACACGTAGCGCGAGCTAGGCGAACCGCACTTTGGACAATTTTTGGGTCGAATCGAGGGCGTATGTCAGAGGTGCCGAAATTTTATTTTCGTGGTTATTTAATTTTTGTTGTTGGTAAATTAGGTCGACCGTTCAGCCTAGTGGGTAGCGACCCTGCCTACGAAGCTGGAGGTCCCGGGCTCGAATTCTAGGTTGGGTCAGTATTTATATGATGAATATTGATACTGGTACCGGGTCTTGGTCGTTATATGTATGTGGTGTCTTCGCTTGGTACCCAAAATACAAGCTAATGCTTAGTTTAGGGCCTAGACGTTGTTGTGATGTATACGTTATTGTTATTATAATATCCTGTGTGTACAATTTAAATAAAAAAATAAAGACATGCCCTTCTTTAATGTTTCGATGACTCCAACGGATATGTAATACTTATTTCATTCGTTTGTATGTGCAAAGTATTTTGAAGTAAATGAACGTAAATTGAATACTTTGTAAAACGTATAAAATACAGTGAAGCTTAAATGGAATTCAAAACTCGAGAATTTTCATAATGTCGATTGTTACAAAACTCTTTGATTGTTACTTTGGCATAATTTGTACTGAAATAATGATTTGTTGTTACATACCTACTATATTTTAGAACCTACACTTATCGTATACGACCTAATTTGCGAAAATAGGTTTGTTAGTTTGTCCTTTATATAGGTTGTGAGGGAACAACCAAAAGACGTGATTCAAAGGAGTGAGTGTAGGTAATTTTAAATACCTACTATAAAATGTAGGTAAAAGTTCTCATTACTAGATTATAAATAAATGATTAGGAAATCTGAATGATTGAATGATTGTGAGATGGAATAGCTGTGGAATCACATGAGTAAACAAATAGAACAGAGACAAAGTTTCAGACAACACTTTGTGATAAGGGATTGTTCATCAATTTTAACTACTTGTTGACCCACCCCTCCCTCTATGTAAGAAAAAATAAGATTTGTTTAAACCTCCTCCACCCCTTTCCAATCTTACATAAGATCATTATCTACCAAAATAACATGGAAATAGGTACATAGGAGAAAAAAATTATAGGTAAAAAGTTCGTAGGTTTGTATAACAGAAAAGTAATGTTTTTAAAAATATTGCAATTTAACACTTATTTGTTTAATGTTCTACTTCTAATCATTATGTAAATCAGTCCGGGGACTCACAACCACTCGGTAAGTGGATCAACGACTGGAACGTATCTACTCTGCATCAGATCATCGGCCTCATTTATGCCAGTAACGTCATCTACATAATCTTATGATCTACATCTACCTATGCTCGCCACCACACGGTCCTCCGCCTTCCGCATCCAATTCCACCTGACCCATCTATACTTAATATTATAAAGGTGAAGAGTTTGTTTGTTTGAACGCGCTAATCTCTAAAACTACCATTCGGCTTTGAATGGCTGTGATAGGTACCTACCTAATTACTTTTACAAGCATGCGGGATCTGTTTACGTGCCCACTGACTGCTCGTCGCGCACCAGCCGCGATTGGAGGAAACTGATTCACGCTGGCCCGGCCAGTGGTAACGTCCATGAGTAAAGCACTGTGTTCTCTAGTGATTCAATGGAAGTGTCATAACAGAAGCAGAAGTGGGAATAGAAGTCAATAGTACATTTTTGCAGAAGCGGATGTAAAAAAAACTGTTTATTTCTTGTTACTTAAATACTTTTTTTACTAAACTAATATTCAGAATTTAAATAAAGTTAAATACAAAAAATAGTAAGGAAATAAAAAGAAACAGTGACAGTAAAGACGTCCGCCGAGCAAAGACAAACGTGACACGCACGTGTCGCCCCTAGCCTTTTCTAGAAAGTTCTGATAAGTTTCCGATATAAAAATGCGGAACCAGGAGCTCAAACGGTTGTGAAAAATTGTGCAGAACTTCCGCAGTTGCAGAAGCAGTAGGAGAGGTCTGTTGCAATACTAGTGAAGGGCAATGAATCATTATTGTCATTAGTTTCATAATTATTCTGACCTGATCGTTTAATTGCAACTCGGGCGTTGGGGACGTTACAGGCGCGCCGTCCCGTTGTTCTTCTGAACCCTCGCTTGTTAGTCTATACATTTGGTCTTCCTAGACCACAAATATTTATATTTACTTTCACCAGTTCACAATAATTTGGTAAATGGCACTCAAAGCAAACACGACACCCGTTAATTTATATTCCGCGTGAAGGTTCTATCCTTGGCCTTAGACCATCAAAAAACCACACTTTTATAATTGAATAACTCTGAATTTATCACGTATTACAACTCACTCTGCTAACACGTAACTCTGATGAGATGCAACCACGATGCAACAATAACAAACAATGTCGCTTCGTCGCTAGTGTCGCTACGAACTAAATTGCCGCGCGATCGGTTGCAATCGGGACACAATCGGGACGACTCGGCTTGTGATTTGGCGCTCGGCTCCTATCGGCTCTCTTCGTAGTATTTCATTGGCTGTCAGACATTGGTCACACAACTCGAATTGGCGGCGCGACGAAAATAGCACGCACCATGGTGGTTAGTGGATTTGCCGCGAATTTCAATTCAAGTATTCCAAAATGGATGTCCTAGAAACTATATGTTTTTGTGCAATGTTTTAATTTAGAGAGTCGAAAATCGGAAAAAGAGACGGTTTTGGGTTCATTCCTTACTCAATGAAAGATTCTTAAAAGGCTAGTTGTATAAGTTACTAAAACTTCCTTTAAAAAAAATTAATCTTTATAGCGTTAAGTAGGTAATAAGAAAAAAGTAAATACATAAAGAGAATAATAATATTTCCTCCTATTTTATGTGGCAGCTCGGTCACAGAACAATATATACTTCCCTACGGGAAGAAGAAATGTAACTCTATGGGGGGAAAAAACGACAAGAATAGCGCCAACTACTGGTTGCCCCTAGAACCATTTAATTGTCAGCAACCACAAACCTCATGCCTCTTACACTCCTACATCTAAACACGCACACTCACACAGACACACACATCTATGTTTCATGTAAAATTATTAGCCCCCACTGGCCCCCATACATAACTGAATAATCAGCTAAACTTGCAGTGTTACCATGTAGTAATGTGCAATAATATTTTCATGTATTTGAGGTAGAATTCCTATAGTTACAATTCTTACCTAGTTTAAGAGATACAGATCGCAAATTGATATTATATGTTATTTAGATGGATTATATGATTACGAATAATAATATCAGTACTGAATAACTGTGAGAATTTTTAGTTATGTAATACACCGAATAAAATATTTTGTTATAATTTTACTAATAAAAAATCATTATTATCTTACTATATAGATATGTAATGAAAAATTTATAAATAAAATTGTAACATATTCGTATGGTCAACCTTGTACATAAGATATTTTTCCAAAACAATAATTGTTGTGGGTTATGACGACTGCTTATCCTAGTGGGTAGCGACCCTGTCTACGAAGCTGGAGGTCCCAGGTCGGGTCAGTATTTATATGATGAATATTGATACTGGTACCGGTAATACTAGTCTTGGTTGTTATATGTATGTGTTGCCTTCGTTTGGTACCTAAAACACAAACTAATGCTTAGATTACTTAGTTTGGGGCCAAGACGTTGTTGTGATGTAGACGTTATTATTATTATTACGATACTTAAAACAATCGTTTTTGGAATTTTTATCTATTTGTATAAACACGATAATAAACACAAAAACTACTGAACCTATTTCGGTAAATATTTTTGTGATTTAGCAGTTGTAATCAAAGGTCTAATATAATATACAATTTGATGATAAGGATGCAGAAATCAAACATCAGTGATGTAAAATCAAATAAATATATATAGGTAGGTAATTATTATTTACGAAAATTTGTTTGTGTAGTTCTCTACATGTTTTGTAGTTGTGAGTAATATATTTACACTAGATTTATTCATCACTTGTAAAACTTTAATATTGTGACTAAAATATTGAGATACAGAGCTGTGGCGACGCGCCAGCGACTAACAATAACATTGTAGCGGTCAGCGGCCATTTGTAGGATACCCCTCACTGTAACTCGCAGTCGCACCGTTTTTGCGTAAATTTATGTTTAACTTAGTAGGTAATCTCGAAAAATGTTGTACTTGTACATTGTCCTGGTGGAACGTAGAAGATAATTTGTTTCTTCGTGAAATGCCGTAGTGTTTCCATAAATATTTTATGAAAACGGTTTACAAATCGAAATAACATTCGCTGTTGAGAGTTTTTTATTTCTGGAGGTAGGAAATGTGGATTACACCATAAGCATCAGAAAAAAATTAAGTCATTTTGTTAGACGATAAAAAACATTGACTGACTTATTGGCCGAGTGGTTAGAGACCTTAATCGCAGAACCAAAGGTCACAGATTCAACTCCCGGCCGAGCCTAATATTTGTGTGCATCAACATGTCTATCTGTTTGGTGTCTGAGTGCAAAATATCTATGTATGTAAATACTGCAAAGAATATTAAGAGTGTATATCAGTTGTCTAGTGCCCATAATTTCAACTCTATACTCTTTATGGATTTGTTAATATGTCGGCATTTGGTCGTTAGGTTTCGTTCAGTCAATCACCTTTTTAAAAAATCAAAAGAACTAATTTAGTTTTTTTTTTTAAATTTTTAATTATATTTTGGATATAATACAAAAAAGGTACCTATACTATAAAAAGTGATCCTATCGAATTAACCATTCCCAAATTTTTTAAATAAATTCTAATACATTTTTTTTAAAGAATATGCGATTTTAATTACAAAATAGGTAATTTATTTGATTAATGGGACAATAATCAACAGTTTAATTAAAGAGTTCGTACAAATATTTCACACAATGATTTTGTTAAATTCTTATTTAATTTGCTCACTGCACGCGCATAGTTTATGAATTGTTCCATATACATCGTTCATAGTCGAATAAAACACTTTTGTTACAGTCATTCATACATTCTGCTGCGATTATCTTGGGGAAAAATCTTGAAAACATAGGGTAATTGTGTTTCTGGTATCATTGGCAAATAATGTTGCTACAATAAAAAAGAAAAGTTGGCACACAGTAACTGGTATCACTACTCCTGGCCCCCGTAGGTATGTCCATCACCGCGGCGAACAAGTTGCCTGGGCCTGAGCTCGGTGGCCCAGCCGGCGTGAAACTGAGGTCGCTATCGGGTTGTCATTATGTCATCTGTAGTGATATACTGTCCAGGGATAAATAAGCCAGGAGCGTACTCTCGCCAGCCAGTATAATAATAATATCATCGGGGGCATCTTGCACATGACTATTCTAATCCCAAACTGGGCAGAGTCTGTAGGTACTATGGGTAACAGACATTTGATATAATACAACTGATATAATACTATTATTATAGACTAGCGACCCGTCCCGTTTCGTACGGGTAGGGTAGGGTGGTATAAGATTGCGCGGGCGATAAAATTGCGCACTGGTCATAACAAGAGAACGGAATGAAGTTCGCGCCTATCCTCAATCGTGTTTTGTTCGCCATTGGAACCAGTTTACGCTCCTAGGAAAAAAATTGAATTCAGTGGAGAATACAAGAAATATTTGAGTACAAAGTTTTTAATGACTTTTGATCTTATTTTTAGGAAAAGTAAGTGTGTTATTGTAAAATAAAGACAAAGAATTCTGACGGTTTGTTAATCTTTTTGCATTGCAATACTATACAAGTTTCGGTATCGAACAAAGAAGTTCGAATTTTTGCTAAGAGATGTCAGTGGCATTGCTATCTTTAGAATAGCATCCAAGAGTGTAAAATTGCGCACTTTTGATGTGTGTAAGTTTGCGCGCGCAATTTTACACGCCTGCAATTTTTATAGTCGAATACGATCATTTTAATAATTGAATTAAACTGCTGTTTCTGTTTTCTATTTTAAATATGTTTTATAATGATTTATATTATTTCACAATGTCAAGAAGAGCGAGAAAAACAGATCGTCAGGTATGTTCTGAAGAGACTATGAAGGAGGCTCGCAGGCGAATTGATGATGGCGAAACTAAAGCAAAGCAAAGAAAGAAAGAACAAAAGAATAAACCTAAAAATGAACCAAAGACAAAAAAGACTAAAACAGAATGTAAAAAACATAAGACTAATGTCAAAAAATTTGGGTATGTGTAGGATGCAGTGAAGTATATAAAGAGCCAATAGTAAAAGACTGGATTGAGTGCAATACATGTGGGAGTTGGTGGCATGAAATCTGCTCTAATTACAATGGGTCCGGGGCTTTTATTTGTGATAAGTGCCAATAAAGTAGTCGCGCAATCTTATCGACTACAACGCGCAATTTTACACACTAGGGTGTATAGAATTACGCAAATTCCAATTTGTGATTTTCAATTAATTATTCAGAAGATTTTCCATGTTCTATTAAAATAAGTATGTAATGTGTTACCATAATAATAGGTATAAATAAATAATTGATTGATCTCAAATAACATTTATATTTTACAATTTATGAGCCTTTGATTGCAAACTGCGCAACCTTATACCACTCTACCCTAATAAACTATATCTACGGCCAGACGAGTTATATTTTATTAAATTATTTGCATTAATAAAATACATAGCAGCTATTCATTATAATATAAAAATATACTTAATTGTAATATCTATTATTAAAATTCAGAAAAAACCTTAGGTAACGGTATGTTAATTTGGAATTGCGACCATTTTAATTTGATTTTGTTTCGTATTTAATTACCCAAATGACTCACTTAAATCGGAATTTTTTATCTTGTATCATGCTGGCTATTTAATTTGCTATTGCGAGTTTGACATAATAGCCAGATGTGTCACGGATATTTTTTTAGATGTATTCGAAAGAAAAATACGTTCATAGATTCACTTCGTAATAGGTAGTTGGAAAGCTCGCAAGAAGCATGTTTTTTCCGACTTGATCGACCAAAATGTCTTGAGCGAATTGTTTTTTAATTATATGCACGATCCTTTCTCGTGAATCAGTTTACCTATTAGTGAAATTAATATCAATTTTTTTTTATGAGATTAACTTTTACTAGTAGAATACCAGGGAGATAAAGCGGGGGACTTTAATTTATAATATGTAGTAATAACACACACAATCACAACAACGCTTAGGTCCCAAACTAAGCATTAGCTTGTATTTTGGGTACCAAGCGAAGACAACACATACATATAACAACCAAGACCCGGTGCCAGTATTAATATTCATCATATAAATACTGAACCGACCTGGGATTCGAACCAGGGACCTCCAGCTTCGCAGGCAGGGGCGCTGCCCACTAGCTTAAGCGGTCGTCGTAATGATACCTACTTTATAGATATTTTACACCCAGACACGAAAATAGACATGCTAATGTACACAAGTATTAGTCGAGAGCGGGGATCAAACCCGCGACCTTTGGGCCTGTCAATCCGCATCGCCGACTATCCCATCCAATCGCTAGCCCAATCTAGCCCAATCGGTTATCTGGAGAGCCTACGCAAAGTGAGCCAAGTGATCTCGAAGTGAAACGAAGTGCATTTTGATTCTCGAGGTGTAAGACATTTAATAATCCTAGGTTATGTTACAATTTGTTTCGAATGTCGTTTCGCTTGACGTTGCTAATGAGAATTATGTTAAGACGCTTAAAATTATGTTCATACCATAAATATTGTTGATAATTGAAAGTTAAAAGCCTTCGTTTTCCAGGAATGGCTTATTTCATCTCAGTTTCTAAATCCGATGCGGAGGCTTGCCAATTATAATAAAATAGGGATTAAATAATTCGCCCACCACCTTATCTTTAGATATATTTAGAAACGATTACGGGGCCTGGTTTTATTAAAAATAGATCATCTTCGCATATTCTTGAATTTTGTAGAATTAGAAAAAGGTTTTTCCAGCTTATATTGAAATTTCCATTCTACTACTGGCCATTGGGAAAGAAAACTATGACATTTTAAATTTGGCATTTTTTCTAAAAATAAAAGCCACTGTGTTCCAAATGCAGTATCAATAAAGTGGCAATAACGCAACACATACAGCTCGTAACATCAATGCTGCGTTTGGAGGAAACATGAATAATGAACGCACTTGCGCTTTTGGATTAGTCGCTTATACGGTGAAAATTTTAAGGCCATGGTGGAAGCGGACACACCAGAATTAGCAACATGGTTTGGAGATTAGTACCTAATACACACAATATTGACTCATTTGCGCCAAATCAGATAAATCTAACAATGCTGTTGCCAACTGGTTAACCAGTCTTCATCATTGCTCAACGATAACACAAGACCTAATACAGCAGTGTACTAGAAATCATTCCAACGTCACAGGTTTAGTTACTACTTAATATACTTTTGTGTCGTGATAGCCCAGAGCGCAACGAACCTGTCTCAAATTTATAAGGCCCCATAGGGCCATGGTTTGAATCCGGGCGTGTACCAATGAGTTTTTCTGACTTAAGTACATAATATCACTGACACCGTGCTTCGGAGGGCACGTTAAGCAGTCGGTCCCGGACGCTGTCAATAGATGGCGGTCGTTACAGTTCCCAACCCGCAGTGGAGCAGCGTGGTGGACTTAAGCTCCAAGCCCCCCTCTTCACCCTGGGGGAGGCCTAAGCCCCTGCAGTGGGGTAAAAATGGGCTGATGACGATACTTTTACTTACTACAGTTACTATACGTTACTACACTTGAAATCATCCGCTGTTATGTTATTATAATTTATGTAGTGAAAATAATAAACTATATTTGTTTTAATTGACTTGAATCAAAAGAAAACATTTTGTCAGAATGAACAAGATATTTAACGCGCCGTTTATGAAACATTGGATCGAGCTGTATATGAATTTGGTAACGTTCCAGTTTCACAACAAGAACAGACGTTTTGCATACATTTTGGTTGCATACTAGAGCCAATTTTATGTCGTCGTGAAATAGCCAGGAAAAATGTGTAAATTGAACTATATATATATATAAAATTAGGTATTTTCAGTTAAATAATTTATTTTTACATGAAATGCATTATTAAAATGTAGAATAATAAACAAAAGTGCAATTGGCTCTGCTAGTGTTCAAGAGTAATGCACAGACCCCACATGCTTGTGAGTGTTACCTATTATACCGTGTGAAACACGTCGCTGAAAACATTGTATGGCTCTCAGCGTGGTAAGCAGGAGACTCCTGCGATTACCCTAGTGTCGGTATATTTGTAAGGCACCAAGCCTTTGAATCCCTACCTAAAAGCACTTTAAGCTTAATAATAGATTTTTGGGGATGATAATATATAATATTATATTAATACCCAGAGACCTTAAGGCGCTTGATTGGTAGGTACTATCACATATAATTTCTAAAACCTAGTTTTGTTTATCTTATTATTTGTTTATATTATTTGTTTATTTCTAAAACCTAGCTGTAGAGTTTAATCCGCCTTCCCATTGCAACGGCAAAACAAAAAAAGTTTTGTTTATAGTTGAATCAAAAATTAAAAAAAAAAAACTATAAATTTTAATTTCTAAGACAATAATCGGTATATATATTTTAACCAAAAACTGCATTAAAAAGTTTTAGTAGAAAGGCGTTTTTTGTTTTGAATTTCCTACTGTTAGTAAACGGCTGCGATGATTGAAATAATTACACTGTAAAAAATAAAGAATCGAAAGTACTTTTAACAACGTAACATTTATAATCCAATTAACTTTTTTATTTGAAAATATCGAAATAAGCTAATTTCGTACGTTAAGTTGAAGAGGTGCTCTACGAGGGCGCAGTCGGCAGTCGTACGCTATTGCTCGTTGCTATATTCACGCTGCTGGCAATCAATTACCTGTTTGTGAGAATATGTACAAGATTTTTATCTGTGTTCATTGTATGAGTCACTCTCAGTGTGGATTTTACAAAAACTAACGTACAAATGGATCAAATATATAAAATCATTTGAAATGATAAAAGCGCTAGCATAGCAACGCTAGGCTTCGCTCAAACACCTAAAGTCGTTGGCAACTCTAAGCGTTATTTCGCGAAGAGGCTACTCGACGAACAACCAGACCACAGAAACTTAAAAATCATAGCCTAATCATAGTCTTTCAAACTCAACATTATAAACGAAGACAATTTACCAACACTCCAAATTTGTCCAAAAAAAAGCGATCATGCTGGCTAGGCCTGCGACGTTTTCATTCACTCTCTTTTAATCGTAGCCCGCAGCTTGCTGTTGAACCGAATTTAATCGTTGTAATATCACTTTAATAAACCTCAAAAAAAATGGGCTGATGAAGTGAAGTGAAGAAACCTCTAAAAAAGTAAAAATGAGGAAGCGAGGAACGTAGTTACTTTGTAAACCCGGTTTGTCTAGTTATTCTACAAAATGATTAAACTAAACTGATTTTTTCACGAACTTTTAGTTCTTGCTTTCAAGGTTCTACTAACTTCGTTAGCCTGATTTGCCGTAGCCACTTTTCTCCAGAAAAGATATTATGAACTAATAAGATATATTTCAATTAAGGTGAGTTTTTTTGGCGTTGCAAGTAGGTACGCGAAGGAGTTGTGCACTATATGGTGGGATTCTGGCATTTGACTTGATTTAATTTTTATATATGACACAGCTGCTTTCATGATTTCTAATAATTCTTATTATATAGTATAATATTATATGTCATAGTATGATTACAAGTAACATAACTTAATGCGTTCTAATTATAGCCAATTTGAAGATAACACTGAAGTTGCTATGTCCGTAAAATGTCTTGCAAAATATATTAATTTACAAAGTACAAAGTTATGACCGATAAGTTTGCGGATCGAGCTCCTCTGGACGAACCGAACTTAACCATATTGAAGTTGGTCACAAACGAACTTTGGATTAACGAAAAATCCAAACTTGGATTCTGAGACCATTCTGAGAAATTATGACTGTAGTTCTAAAAATAGCCACTTGACATTTTGACTATAAATTATTAATTACTAGTTTTCGCCCGCGGCTTCACCCGCATGGACGTAGATTTAATATTCGTAGCCTACTATATAATAATACAGTGATATCAATGATGACATGTTTAACAAAAAACATAAGTATTTGAGGCGTAGGTATAATATTTGAAGATTTATTTAGCCTCGTTTCCGTTCCTGACCCTAGTCTCGTCCCGTCCCGTTTTCATTTCAATTCTCATTCACAAAGAAAGGCCGTCTTTGTCGAAGCAGTAAAAGAATGAAAGTGGACTAAACTAAGAGGACGCCGCAACGCTGACAGAAAGCTGAAAAAAAAATTGTATCTCCGAGAAGTGTCGGGTATTTTCGTTTATTAAAAATTTTCCAACCTGAATTAACCTATTAATTGACAGGTGTCGTGACGAGAAAACACATGACGAGCAAGTATCTACGGCGCGCCGTGCCCAAGAAGAGCGGGAATCTAACCTAACAACGGAGCAGAGCAGAGAAGGCGGAGGCCACTCCGAGCGTCGGCACTACAGTTCCAATCAACTTTTATGGCGGATGTGAACACAGGCACAAGTCGCGTCGCAGTAACCAGTTTTAGGTGTAGCGGGACGCAGTGGAGCGAGGGGCATATGAGTGAACCTGCGCAAGAATTCTTAAAGCGTTGTATTCCGATCCGCCATAAAGTTTGATTGGAACTATACCAGTAATCACATCTGCCATCATCGCGTTGAAACAGCGGACTCTATACTTAAACCGTCAGAACGGCGATCTCCATATCGCCGCGCACACCTTTGGATGACAGGCCTATCTATTTTTTTTTTCTAGCTATGCGTATACCAAATGGGCTTAACTAAAAAAATTAAATGATATATACTTAATGTTTCTCAAGTATAGAATCGAAATTGTGTGTGATAGTTTGTATCGGCCACAGATGTATCGACAGCGGCCTGCATACGACTTAAAGACCGCGTATCAACGAACAGACGTGAGTCTTCTAGAACCAAATTACCTCTTAATAATAGGTACCATTAAAATTATTTACATTGTAAGTTAGTCGTTTCATACATGCCGAGTGATCTCAGGAAGAACTACTTCTAAAAATAAGAGAACCCGAGAACCGCAAAGAAAGGTCCGACGTTTTTCCTTCTGAGGTACATCTGAGTACTTGTGAGAGTACAATCTCTCACTCCTTTTTACCACGTAACTAATGTCTTCATAGGCTGTGAGGCGAGTGGTGCAAGCCGAGCGCTACGTGTAGTCAAATAATTAAATTACTTATTTTTCAGGATCTTAAAGGCGACAGCCACTTGTACGTTTGGTCCTGACCCGTATCGAGTGAGCGGTTCACTCACGTCTTGAATTGCTCCACCTTAGATCTATACAAAGACGTGACGATATGAAACACACTGGTGGACTTGGCCATTCAAATAAATGTTACACTAAGTATATACCATAAAGAGATTTCTATTCTATTCTATTAAAATGCTCTGAGGCGTGCTTCGTATGGCTCATGCAGCACCAACAGCCCACGCCTCGGGCTGTCCGTACATAGCTATATCAAATTGGTTTCATGTTTCTTGTATTTTTTTTTTATATTAAAGTCCTATATAAATATTTTACAACTCAAGCCACGTAAATACCGAAACTACAGGCTTCAAAATAAAGAAGTATTATATCGCATTATGCTTTGTTTGCTGAGGTCCGATTTTCCTTTGCGAGCGATATGGCCGCAATAAATTTCCATGACGTAAACAAAATATTCCACTGGCTGCAGGCAGCGAGCCCGGCGTGTACTCGACTAGGAATAAAGAACCATTTAAGATTTCATTTCAGATCAACTTTGTTTTTATTCATGTTGCTGTATGGTGTATATTCATTTTTTATTCATTTCTTTCTATATCCCATTCTATAATTTATTTAGTCAGATGCTACACGTATAGAAAGTATCTAATATTTATTTCAATTATGTATAAATGTGCGGCTCTAAAGTTAATCATAAAAGGAGAGTATGTGCTTATGACCACACGATAGAAATGTCAGAATTTTTGAAGCTCTACTTTGGCGTCACGTTTTGAGTCAGAGTACAGCCGCCGCTGAGCACGGGTCTTCTGACAAGCGAAAGTTTCTGAACATTGAGCGAAACTGAACCGACGGCGACGTTCAATTTCGTTCTACGTTCAGAAAAGTGCGCCTAAAGAAAATTTCACTTCAGAAACGTCACAGGAACATAATTTGATATCAACAAAATATGGCGCACCTGCGTAATTGGACATGCTCAGCACACTTCAGAGCCGCACATATATGACAAATATGTCTTACTGTACTGTATTTAGATGAAAAAATATTATTTTCTATAGGGACGTGTAGGATTTTATTGATTTTTTTTTTCTACTTTCTACGATTAACTAATTAGAAATCACAAAGCACTGATTGGTTTGCACAAACAGACAGACAATGAAGTTTTAAAAAAAACAAAATGAAACAATCAAGAAAATAAAAGCAAACATAGTTAACACCATGGGTTAACATACCTAATTGTTTTCTAAGAGCATTATCTAATCCAAAGTAATGAAAATACATCAAATAAAAAGCTTTTAAGATTATTGAAGGAGCAATTTTCTAAGCAATCTCTATAACTGTATACGCGATGTTTTCTTTAACAACTCACGTAAAGGTACAAAAGAGGGCCTGATGGAAAGATAACAAATTTTAGAATAATGTTGTCCGAGATATGAAAACATTTTCTGATGCAATTTCACGGGTAGCGATAGGTACAAAAAGGGTTTTAAGGAATTATATGTCGTAATATTTCATATTTACGAAAGGAAATAAAAGTAAAAATAAAATTGTATGCTTCTAACGTAATATATGTCATACTTTTATTCACAGACCCCACTTAGGTTTAGTTGAACAACGGTTTAGTTTTTTATTTTGTATGGAAAGAATTTTGAATTTTTCTTGGAATCACAAGTACATTTACAACATTTTCCGAGTATTCCAGAACGTTTAAGACGTGAACATTTTTTTAACATAGCTATCGCTACGTATTCAAAATTAAGTTATTTTTCATTTTACAAATAATTTCAAAGTATAAGGTAATTAGCCAACAATTTTTAATAATTTCTTATAATAAACAGTGATATTTAAAACTAGTAAATCTATTGATTTGAGTAAGTATATTATTTCAAAATATGTAGCAGTGTTTGTTGGAATAGATTTATTTATTTAACAAATTAAAAATATTAATGTCTTATTAACCTAATTTAATTTACAAATTAAAAATAAAAGCTTATACCAAATTAAACATTAATTAAAAACTAAAAATACCTACAAATAAAAAGTATCTAAATCAGTGCCGTGCGACAAAATCCCCAAAAAGCTGGCGACATTACCTCGCATGGCAATACTTATTCGATGGCCGAGGTAAGCGCCAGCCCTCCGGTCACAGCAGTTGCCGTTGTTGTGCAATGCAGCATAGGTAGGTACCAAGCGATGCAGCATACCAATAAAATATTTATGTGAATACAGAAAAGCATAGGTTCGTTGATTATAAATGCAAGTATCACTATTATTTACAACTATGTAATCAACCGAAATAGTAGAATTTTTAATTTTTAATTAGATTTTAGTTCAGAGTAACTTTTAGTATATTACCTGAGTTTTTTAAGTATATATTATTGTAAGATAGAAAAATAAAGAAAAAACAAACAATAAGTTTAAAAACAAATATCTCATAAATTACTAAACATATCTTGATCAAACTGATTTTGAATCAAAGTGTTTTTAAGTTGTAGGTAGGTATACCAATTTAAAATTATTCACAATTTAACACCCCATTCGTTGATAAGTTAAATTAGGTTTTTAGGATTTCTGGAACTACTTTTGACTTAAATAAAAAATCATTTTGAAACTTCTACAGCGTTTTTTTAAACTTATCTATGGGTATGTGCGTTGAATTTTTTTTCCATATTAGCTTTAGAGCGAGTTTTCGTCGATAACCTGAAATTAATCACGGTTGACCTCGCCATCGACATTCGCATTTTGGCGTGTTCTGTGCATCCTGGCCCTCTCAGTTATACTAATATGGTATATCCACAGGGTATTATATCCATAGAAGTAGTGAAACGCGCACGCCCCGCTTCCCACTCGAACGATAGCACGCTATCGACAGCAGGGCGACCGTTCAGACACCGCGCTAGTAGTCGTTATTCGGCAAATGCCCGTTAGCAAGTATTTCATTGCGACAACGCCGAATCATGCAGTAAAATGTGGTAAAAACACGTCCAAAAATAAAATAACAACGTTGAGAGGTGTAGCTTTTCATCTGTAACTATGAAATTGTGTGGACGCGTCTCACCTCCTCGCCCTCCCAGCTAAACAGAACGCTGCGTTTCGTACAGTAAATGTTTTACCGTGTCTCTGTAGTGAGGTGACGAGCTGGGAGCTTTGCTATGTCTATGAGTATATTAGTAGGCAACGGCTAAGACGATATTACTGGTTTTACAGGTCTTTTATATTTCAGGTTGTCTTATGCGTGAGTTTTCGGCAACAAAATGAAATTAATAATCATTAGCCGCGTCAGCAAGTTTTGGCGTAGCCTGTACATCGTATAGCCATCGAGATTGGAATTAGTTCAATAGAGAATAATGCCGGTCGTTCAGTTCGAGAACTAAAGTTATCGCATTTAAGTCATGGCTAGGGTTGCCAATCATACAGTTAAAAACAGTATTTATCATACTTGTTGTTGGCCTTTAATACAGTTTACTGTTCACTAAAAATAAAGTATCCAAAATACTGTTTTTACAACACACTCAAAAATACTAGTGTCCAAAGTTAAATTCATCCAAAATACAGAGTAAGTTGTAACGCAATGCAGTCGTTGAGTTTCTGAACATGCTGGGACAGCAGAAATATATAGAGTTTAATTAAAAATGAACTTCTCACTTACTTTAGTTTTGATTACAAATGTACCGAGGTTTACGTACCGTTCAAAAATAATACAAAATTTGTAAGTTACGCTAAAAAATCCAAAAAATATGTATTTAAAACAATTTAAAAATAAATACGATTTGTTTCTTCTAAATACTATTAAATTTTTCCTCCAACTTAATTATATTGTATTTTCTTTAAAAAAAGTTGGCAACCCTAGTCATGGCACGAGGAAGGGTGACGAACGGGACGCCCATATGGACCATATAAGTACGATTGGTTACCTAAATGATCTTTGCCCTCCGCGACTTTGTTTATATTACTCGTCACGACTATAATTACATTCTATTGAATGAATGGTAGATACAAAACCTCTATGTATACTCTAAGATAGATACCGATTAAATTAAAGTAAATATAGTCGACAAAATTTGTCGGCTTTATTTGAGTAGTTGATTATAACAAGCTTACGCCTTCTATAATCTGCTACATTCAGAGCTCGGTGATGCTAGCCCTGATCCTGATACAATATGCTTCCCGCGTTTTTACGCATCAATTTTTTTAAATTTTGCTGTTATTAATTAAGTACGACAATACGCGGTCGTATAGACCACATATCATTTCTTTTTTCGCATTTAAACTTGTGTGATTTAATTAATTCCAACAAGGCGACTAGTGCCATCGCGCATGTGCTGCAGTACTCCTAATTCTCATTCAATACATCATAGAAAAGATACAAATTTTCAACTTCATAATTTGTTTTTCGATTAAATAGGCTAAATGCCCTGTACTACCTAAGCGAAGAACTTTTGCTGTGTTCGGAGCCTTAATTATGATTATATAACTAGCGGTCGTACCCGGCTTCACCCGGGTGGACTACAGAAACGTTCCCTTTCCCATTCCCTTCACCATCCCGCCTTCCTTCTAGCCACTTACTCTCCCCTGCACGCCTAACCCTCGCCCCACCTCTCCTCTATTAACCATCCCTCTACACTCACTAAAAAGTCCTTTTTTTGCCCATGAAAGTCCCTTCAAAATTGGTTCAGCCATTTCGGAGATTAGTCCGGAAATAAACATACAAATGTTAAATTTTTATAATATTATGGCTTTCCGTCCACGGCTCCGCTCGTGTGGACTACATAGTTGTATCGTGACCCCTTTTTCCGGAATAAAAAGTAGCCTATATCACTCTTCAGCTTATATAAACTACTAGCGACCGCCCGCAGCTTCGCTTGCGTAGACTACAAATTCCTGTTATAGGTACTATTAACGTTCGAGATGGTTTATACATAGTTTTTGCTGGAACCAATTTTGGTTACACCCATTCAAACTTTCAATCTTCATTCCCCTTCCACCCTTTAAAAAAACCGATACAATTTTTCATCTCCCGTTTCCCACCCGTAAAAGGTGGAAATCTAAAAACTCTGAAACACGTCATTATTTAAGTCCCTCCATTCCCATCCTTAAGTTGAAATTTCTAAAAAAGCTTTTCTTCATGTTCACGTTATAAAATAAACCTATGTTCCAAATTTAAGCTTCCTAGACTTAGTAGTTTTGGCTGTACGTTGATAGATCAGTGTGGACAAACGACAGACAGATAGACAGACAAACAAACACAAAAAGTAGCTTATGACACTCTTAACAACCTTCTTTCACGTCTGCAAAGTTTCATTAAAATATGTTCAGCCGTATTGGAGATTAGCTCAAATAGACAGGTACACGTACAGATAGACAGACGGACAAAAAGTAACATTTGTTAGTTTTGATGACATTTTTTTCATACTTGTGATGTTTCATTAAAATCGGTTTAGACAGATGGACATACAAACAGACATACAAAAAGTTGACTACATCCTTTCCATATGTGTAAAGTTTCATCAAAATCGTTTAAGCCGTTTTGCCCGAAGCCGATTTGCTCGAATAGACAGACAGTTCGTCTTCATATATATAGCCTATATAACCCTCCGCTAGATTTAGGCTATCAAAGGCAAAAAGAATTTTCCAAATCCGACTGGTAGTTTCAGAGATTAGCGCATTCAAACGAACAAACAAACTCTTCAGCTTTATAATAAGTATTTCTATTATATAGATTAATAGATTATAAGATAATACTGAAAACCGTATCAAAGTCAATTGCGTGGTTTGGAAGTAAAAAGTTAACGAACAGAGACAGACAGCGAATTTATTTTCTCCCGCTATAGTTTTCATATTTCGATAAAAACTGCTAACATATTAATTGAAATTGTGTGGTGTAAAGGGCAATTATAATATGCATGAAATGCTTAAGACAACTAACGTATTTAATTTGATAAGGACTAATATTACGTTTAAAAAACATCTTCGCAAATAGTACATTATGTTAGAACAAATTTGATTGTCATAAAAAAGGTTATAGTAAGTTAACCTTAAAAGATACACATATGCTGTCGCGGACTTTTAGTTAGAACTTTTAAAGGGGAACAATTCCGTAATACATGGTTTTTGGTTAACATCAACCGTTTACGCAGCGCGCGCGAAAGAAGTTCCCAAAAGGAATAATTTTTCCCGTTTTTGCAACATTTTTCATTGATGCTCCACTCCTATTGGTCGTAGCGTGATGTAATATAGCCTATAGCCTTCCTCGATAAATGGACTATCCGACACAACAATAATTTTTCAATTTAAACCAGTAGTTCCTGAGCTTTGCGCGTTCAAACAAACAAACAAACAAACAAACTCTTCAGCTTTATAATATTAGTATAGATAAACATGCAAAAATTATAGCGGTCCCGGTACCACTGTGTAGTCCACGCGAACGGAGTCGGGGGTGGAAAGTTGGTTTGAGAATAAAATATAACCCATGTTACTAGCTGATAATGTAGCTGTAGTGTATTACTGTGTAGTCCACGCGAGCGAAGCCGCAAACAAAAAGCTAGGATCTTTATAAATTATAGCCTAGGGTAAAGTCATGTATTTTCGTGATATATGTAATTTCGTGATATTTTTCTGTGTTCCCCGATAAAACCTACCGCATAAATACTTATGAGACAGCGCTATACGTATTATATACTGTCGTCTTTTTTATTCTTCTGACTTGCCGCATGGCGCTGTCTCATAAGTATTTATGCGGTAGGTTTTATCGGGGAACACATAAGAAAAATATCACGAAATTACATATATCACGAAAATATATGACTTTACCCTATATGTTATTCTGATGTGTATGCTATATTATTGTCAAGTTTCATTAAAATCCATTCAGTAGTTTTTGCGTGAAAGAGCAACAAACATCCATTTATCTATGCATACAAACTTTCGCGTTTATAATATTAAACGGAACTAGTTATTTTGTTAAAAGCTCTCCTTTGTGCGTAGGTATATACATTATCTACCCAAGGAGACAAAAATAATAGGTAGCCAGTATAGTCTTAAAAAGTTGTACATTATATAGTACTTCCATTAAGTCTGAAAGTGCGAAATTATTTCACGTAAAAGTTTCACATATATAATAAGTCTTATATTTAAATCTTTTCATATAATACGTATAATTTTTTTTTTATTTAATTAAAACGAATGGCTCTAAAGTTCGCCGTTATTTTTCTCGTACAAACATAGGCTCATGCATGTATCCCAGAGATGTAGGCAGATACTATAGATCTGTACTTGGGATATACAATTTACGAACCTTTTCCCCTTCATCTAAAGAACTTTCTCGTATTTTCTCGTATATTAATATATACGGAAAACGCTAGGAAAGGAGAATACGAGAAAGTTTTACGAGAAAACTGTTACATTTTCTTTTTAAGTGTATTTGAAAATTGCCATAAAAAGACAACAAATCGCGTGTCCTAATAATCCCACTTGTGCTTGAGACTGTCCTTTGTGTTAAACAATCTCAAATATCAACCAGAAGTATCTAACAGCTTTTTATGACCAGTCATTATCGAAATACTTTTGAAAGGCTGAATCTATTTATTAATAATTTATTATTAATTAATTTAATTAATTAATTTATTAATTATTATAAATTAATTAAATTAATATTACATTTAATGACTTGATTTTTTAACAAACTAATAATATCCTATAACTTGTTTGTTGACATTGTACCTTAAACTGTTTAAAAAAAAAGGATCTTGACGAACAGACAGACGAACAAGAAAGAAATCCTATAAACAATCTGTTTTTTGTTTTTGATGTACGGAATCTAAAAGGAATAGAATTTATAAAATCAACATGAATTGAATTGAAGAGCCAGGTTAAATCATTAGTGGTTTAACAATACGTAAAACATAATATAAACAAAATTTGCAAACTATGCTCGAGTATAGACAAAGTTGTCTGCTACTCGCAAATTAGGCGAAGAAGTAGGTCAAAGTCGTGGGTCGACGGCCGAATCGCGACCTGCCTAATTACGTAGCGTCTGTCGCAGCCCGTTTATCGCACATTCTATAAAACGCCTTATTCATAAAGATGTAGAGTTGAAAACGCAGTGATTTCGGGGCACGGGATAAATATGAGACGGCTAGATGACAAGGTGCTGCCGTAAATATAATAAACGACCCTGTCTGGGGTGCAGTAAGTAATTCACGTGTTTGCGTCGAGTGATGTTTGATGAGGCGGAAAATATTATTACTGTATTTCTATACAATATTCTATACAATATTATGTCCAATTACGAGAATTTTATTAATTTCATTAAATTCTTTGAATCCTTTTCCAATCTGTTACACCTGCCCGAAAATAACGACACTGATATTTGTGTATCAGCTAACTCGTAAATTTAGTATTTATTTATTATTAGGTATACATACCACCCAATAGAGAAACTGCATTCGTTTGTAAACAGTATTCCGACATTCCAACATGCGAGAAATTGAAATTGACACTTATTCTTATTAGTTTTAGTTTTAATTTTTTCCTATTTTAAAATTTAACTGAAATCGGTCATGGAAACGTGGTTTTAGTAACTTCATCAAATTGAATAATTTTTTAAACACGTGGGTGATTTAGTGCTTAAAATCAGTTTAAAAAATAAGTCAAATCATTCGGTCGACCTAGAACTAAAACGTAATAGATGTTTTGTAACTAATAAAAAAATAAGGATTTTTTTATATCGTACGTCTAGACATTTGGCATCCCACTCATCCAACTCGATTCTTTCAAGTGTGAGCGAGTACGAATCGGCCGAGAGACCTGGTCCGACGAGAAACAAGGACAATCATAAAATGATTACCCATATCCTCTACGTGCTTCTGCTATCCAATAGGGAGACATTGAATACCTTTGCGATCGAAATCTGGTGAGGACTCAGCGAAGTTGGTAAAGACAATATTCGGGAACTAATTTTTTTCCGAATCCCAGCGCGTATAGGTGCCAATGAGTTTTTTCTAATTTATGTACACAACTATCCTTGACTCCATGCCTCGGAGAGCACTTTACGCCGTTAGTTAAAATAAAAGTAATTATCAAATTGCCTTACTGAACCCATGGACTGAACCATACAATTCAATAACACAATGACTTTTATTTTAAAAAAGTCTCCAATTAAAAACTTTCACTATACTAGTTTTATAAAACTCTATAATTTATTAGGTTTTTAAATAACAGCAACAAATGTTTACTTTTTACACAGACAAATGACCTTAGAACGAATTATTTCCAACGTAACCCATGACTTTAAGACATAAGACTTTTATAAACAGCAGACTTCCTCAAAACGTTCCAATGAAATATGTCGAATGCTAATATTGAGTGCATTCAGTGGTGAATATAAAAGTGTGCAGTGCACTTGAAATCTTGTGATGCATAATGCATGCCAGGTGGGGGCAATTTAGTACTCACCTTGTGGCGGAAACGGGCGTGCAGAGCAGAACGCCGCCAGCGGTACCTGTGTAGCAAACGTTGAGTGAAAAACTTTGTATATCGCTATTTGCAGCACCTAAGTATAACAATAAGGGCGGGATTTCTACAATATCTTATGTAGCCCTGGTACCTCTGTAATTTTATAGCACCAATTGATAAGGTCAATCATAACAATCAGATTCTTCTAAATAACAAAGTGTTAATATATGGAAGACCAAAAATTAATTAAAAAAACAATAACAATAATAAGTAAGTACGGTGTAAATTTCACCGATGTCGTGATAGCCCAGAGCGCAACGAACCTGTCTCAAATTTATAAGGCCCCATAGGGCCATATTTCGAATCCGGGCGTGTACCAATGAGTTTTTCTGACTTAAGTACACAATATCACTGACACCGTGCTTCGGAGGGCACGTTAAGCAGTCGGTCCCGGACGCTGTCGATAGTTGGCGGTCGTTACAGTTCCCAACCCGCAGTGAAGCAGCGTGGTGGATTTAAGCTCCAAGCCCCCTCCTCACCTTGGGGGAGGCCTAAGCCCCTGCAGTGGGTTAAAAATGGGCTGATGATGATGATGATGAAATTTCACTACTTACAGTAATCTGCAATATCGGTGATTTCTAAACTAATAATCGCATAACATTTTTATTTATGTAGATACTCGTATACATGATATGTACAATGAAATAAATGCTACGTTTAAAGGGGTAGGCTTTTCATACGAAAGAGAGGGTTCGGTCCGTATCTAATCTTCGCTGTATTTCTGTATCAATATTTAAAAAAAAAATGTAATAGCAGAAATACTGCCACAGGGCGGTATGTTTTTTTTTTTGATATTTCGTTTAGTTTTAGAATAAATTCCTGAAAAACATGATTTTTTGATCGGGAATTTTGATCCTGTATTTTACCACGTTAAGGGCAAATTTTTTTTAAATCTTGGTAAACAAATTATTTGTATCCGACTCAAAGACCAAATACCAATTTGCATTTAACTATGAAAATTACGGATTTTTATACAAACTTTCCTCTCCCATTTTACGCTCTTAGGGGTAGGCCTGAGTGAGTAACTGATATTAAGTTTATATGTTGATTGCTATATGTATGTTGTGTCTTCGCTTGGTACCCAAAACAAAACCTAATGCTTAGTTTGCGGCCTAGACGTTGTTGTGATGCATGCGTTATTATTATATATATATGTATATATCATTACATATTATAAAATAAAGTCCCCCACCTGTCCGTCTGTCTGTCTAAACGCGATAAACTCAAAAACTACCTAATGGATTGCCATATTATTGTTGAAGAAGTCGGAAAAAATCAAGCCGGCTGGGACCTTTCATCGAAAACGCTGCTTAATCCCTTTGAGATATAACTAAATAATGGATGGAGGAATTGTTTCTTTTGTATAGGACTACAAAAAAGTTGGCTATGACATATGTCTATCTTTTATGGATAGCTTATTATATCTGTTTTTACGGTTGAAAAAATGGTGTCATATGATGAGGTGACTGGAAAGCAATTTATAGGGATACAGTATTAAGCCTTATCAAATTAAATACGTTATTTACCTTCAGCATTTCATGCAGATTATGATGGTCCTTTACACGATACAATTGAAATTAATATCTTAGGAATTACCACGAAATAAAAACTATCGCGCGACAAGAGGCCGGGTGCGGCGCATAGAAACATAGAAATATTATGTCGTCGTCACAGAGGCGACATGAGAAACTTTGTTTATATTCTGCCTATTGAATTGGGTAATGTAAAGGAACGTAGTAAAGTAAATTGAAAGAATCAAAGTTGATGGTTTTAATTACAATGTCTATTTTAATTAATACTGTGGATACATATTTCCCCATACAAGTAAAACAATTATACATTAAACTGTAATTGGTACTGAATATAGGTACTAGAATAAGCGCTAGCACTAACTAGACCCGACACCTAATCGCACTTTGCTTTATAGGTAAAGAAATGAACGAGTGCGATGAAAATCATAGTTGAAATGTGATATAAACTTTACTTAGGTACCATTAAACAAAATTTACTGAGTAAGTTCCTGACTGAAAAATACGCTGTGACAGACAGACAGACAGATGGCATAGGTTGAGTAATAAAGGAACTAAAAAAATCAAAGGATCTCCTGCTTTCGCACGAACTTCTTACGACATTGGAAGTGAACCTAACGGAATAAAGTAAACACACATATTTTGGATAATATTTTTCGAAATAATTTTTTTTCGCAAAGAAAATAACACAACTGTATCTGAATAAGCTTTAAACTTCGAAATATAACATTCTGTACGACATTTCGATCGAACAAACCGAATTAGTACGAAATGTAACACCGACGCATATCCGACTTCCAACTAAGGGCACCCTTAACCACTACTTTCGGTTGTCCGATTCTAACAATTTTAGTCTCAATCGATCCCCCGTCTAATTACCCCGAGCCGTTTTTTTAATTTTTTTCTTATTGGGACCTAGTTCTACAGATATGGGGCTTCAAACATGAAAATCGGGAAAAAAAATGCGATTTTTTTGTTTTTTGCCGAAAATTTTTTTGTTTTTGAATATTTTCCAAATTTTCTTTTGCCATTTTGTAGAGCTCGCCGAGTTGCGTCTTTAGACACTAGTTCATCCCGATATCTTGAAAACTCTTCGTGCAATCTGCCTATCTTACAAAACTCCCAAATCACCCCCTATACTCCAACGAAATGAAAGTCATTTCCAATGACAACATTTCCAATGACAACAATAACAAAAATAATCAGTTACACCTAAGTCATACAGTTCTTCAACATTGTGTACCTACGTATCCAAACTGTACGGTGCACTCTTCATAGTCTATGATTTTCATATGAAAATGGCGGCAAAAGATAAAAATTTGTTTTGATTGATTTTAGTTGTGATAAGTTATGCCACTACCTTTTTTCTTCGAAGTTGCTCATTTTTACGCGTTTTTTACATGCATGACGGCGTTTTTGAATTGTTGTTTAATTATGGTTTAGTTACACTTTCGGCACGTAATCACGATGCACAGACGAGTCACATACGAGTGACCGAATGAGTTATTGCCGACTGACCGACTGGCAACGTCGCGTCGTCGTCTTCCCCATACCGACCGATGCGACACGTGTGATTAGTTGTATATAAAGAAATATTTTAGTGTGTATTATGTATGTATTCTTTTCTTTTTCAAATATTTACAGAATTGGAAATAAAATACATTAGAAATACTCCAAGTAGGATGAAATTACGTTAAATATATATCTAATTAAATCTAATCCACATGTTCGACGCAACAAGCTGATATGACACTACGACAGAAAAAAATCCCTATGGTTTATATGCTCTGCTACCTGTACCAAGCCGGGTCAGGTGGCTAGTTTAAAATAAAAAGTTTTGTTTGTGAATTATAGATCCATTAACTGAATAAAAATAATAATGTTTTAGCAACGTAACTTGTTATAAATTAAAAGTTATTCAATAAAGTATTAAGAACAGGAATACCGTTTGATAAAACAAACTGGATTACACTGGATTACATAGCTATATGTCAATTTTTTCTAGAGTTTTATGAAAAATAAGCAACTCAGCTCAACCAATACCACCAATTAGTTAGTGAAAATTACGAATTACACAAAAAAAAGTATTCGTATAAGTAAAAAAGTATATATTCACATATAATATTCAAAAAGGAATAGGTATTGAAGTATGTGTACCAGTTGTCTAATACTCCACATAATACAAGCATAATACTTGCTTACTTTGAGATTAGATGGCGCTGTGTGGGATGTCCCAAGTTTTATTATTATTCACAATATATATATTCACATATAATATTAAAAAAAGAATACTTAAGTATGTATACCAGTTGTCTAATACTCCATACATAATACAAGCATAATACTTGCTTACTTTGAGATTAGATGGCGCTGTGTGGGATGACCCAAGTATTATTATTCACAATATATGTATTCACATATAATATTAAAAAAAGAATACTTAAGTATGTATACCAGTAGTCTAATACTCCATATATAATACAAGCATAATACTTGCTTACTTTGAGATTAGATGGCGCTGTGTGGGATGACCCAAGTATTATTATTCACAATATATGTATTCACATATAATATTAAAAAAAGAATAAGTATGTATACCAGTAGTCTAATACTCCATATATAATACAAGCATAATACTTGCTTACTTTGAGATTAGATGGCGCTGTGTGGGATGACCCAAGTATTATTATTCACAATATATGTATTCACATATAATATTAAAAAAAGAATAAGTATGTATACCAGTAGTCTAATACTCCATATATAATACAAGCATAATACTTGCTTACTTTGAGATTAGATGGCGCTGTGTGGGATGACCCAAGTATTATTATTCACAATATATGTATTCACATATAATATTAAAAAAAGAATAAGTATGTATACCAGTAGTCTAATACTCCATATATAATACAAGCATAATACTTGCTTACTTTGAGATTAGATGGCGCTGTGTGGGATGACCCAAGTATTATTATTCACAATATATGTATTCACATATAATATTAAAAAAAGAATAAGTATGTATACCAGTAGTCTAATACTCCATATATAATACAAGCATAATACTTGCTTACTTTGAGATTAGATGGCGCTGTGTGGGATGTCCCAAGTATTATTATTATTCACAATATATATATTCACATATAATATTAAAAAAAAGAATATTTAAGTATGTATGCCAGTTGTCTAATACTCCATATATAATACAAGCATAATACTTGCTTACTTTGAGATTAGATGGCGCTGTGTGGGATGTCCCAAGTATTATTATTATTCACAATAGCACTTGCTCATAAGTTTTCTCATGAATTCATTACGTTTATACAATACCAATTCTAATGCAACTAATTTTACATCAAAAACCCAAATAATTAATTTTTCTTCTTGAATATGATTTTTTTTAAATTATTATTGTTACGTTATACGATTAATCAAATTGTTAACTGAAATGAAAGTAGGGCGTTGAAACCAGCTGCACTCTTTCGTCATATTTTGGGCGTGCCCAATAAAATCAATAACGCGAACTTTACTCTCGGTGCATTGACCCAGTGCTCTCATTTGGAGACAATTTGTATCACATTGTTATATCTGACAGAATGTACATTTGAAACTACACTAATGAAAAAATAAACACAGGCATATGGGTCATTTAATTATATAGGAATAATATTAAATACGGAAAGGTCCGAACTGTATTGTTTCAAAGTTATAAAGTCTCAGACATATGGCCATAGAAATAACTAAGTATTGTCGTTAGGATTTTGTTCGAATTTTGGATCCCTGAATATGTATATTACATTATGCCCTTGCTTACTTTGGGGCTTGCTGGCCCAAATGCTTGCGGAAATAAATACTAATTTATATTAGGCTATCCAAGATTAGGATTTAATACAATGTTCTGTCCAGCAGCAAAGTTTTTAATATTATTGCTGTTGGATGTTTGTGCACAAATACAAATACAAATCAATTAATTACTCAATTTAATTGCTGATAAAAGAAATATCTCGCCGCTAGACTACTTTATTAGGCGGTAAATTTTTGCTGTTTGAAAGTACTAAAAATTTCTGCCAAAATAAATACGTCGAAAAGAATTTGCTAACATCTATCGATACAGAATCGAGCATAATACTTTCCAAATTGTAAGCAAAAGCAAGCTTGTGCATTGGACTTTGACGCATAAACGCAAAAATTAACCTACATCTTGACATCAATTGTTACCGTTCTCTGGAAAGGAAAATACAAGAAAATTTCATAGTTCATATCGTTTATTGGAAGTTGGTAACTTGTACATTACACTTTTTCACGTCGACAGTATAGTTACAGTGGCTTAAAAAATAAAAAAAATGTGTACACCTAAATGTACAACAACATTGACAAAAGGATTTAGAATACTATATAAAATAAAAAAGAAAGTGTTAACAATACGTAGTATGAATTCTATACAATGTGCAAAGTAATACTTAAAAACTAATTAATGTCATAAATTATATTTTAAAAATAAACTAATAATCTATTATAGGTCAGTCGGTGTCAGTATATAGCAACAGTACGTAATATAAATTTTATAAAATGTCTAAAATCATAATTAAATAAAATGACTTGCATGATCTATATAATCAAATTAAATGTCAATCAGTAACTACCGTGTTATCTCCTAGTGTTGCCTCATGCACATTTGCTAAAACTACATCGCACCAACCAATAAGATACGCTTACACAATGCCACGCTATTCCTCAGCTTTGCATATGTGTCACTATTGCTTAATAAAATATTGTTCGTTTTCAAACATTACAACACAAAAAATATGTGCTTAGGTTAGCTAGCTTCATATAAGTTAGCTTACCGGTTCCCGACGCCTTTGAGGAAAAAAAATAATTTGAAAATTATTAAACCTGTATTATTTCAGACTTTTACGTTTTTTTTTGTCGTAGGTTCTCAAATTTATTAAGTTAATTTTTCAAATTCAAATATTTTCAAATTCAAAAAGTTTTTATTCAATATAAGATGTTTACACACACTTATTGAAAGTCAAAATTAATTGACTAGGTGATTAGGTACCGGTTCCAAAACTAGAAGGAGAAGAATCGGCAAGAAACTCCTCCCTGTTTATTTTATTTAAATATATGTTATACTTCATTGTTGTTTTTTTTTTAAATTTAAAGTGCGTACAACTATTACAATGATGTCCATGCGCACTTATCATTTAAATACTCGCTAAAACAATAGTAAGCTTTTTTCACGAGTTGGACTCTAACTCGCTTTATAAATTGATTAGGATTCAAGTCTAACATTTCTTTTGGAATTTTATTATAAAAACGGATACAATTTCCCATGAAAGAATTATTAACCTTTGAGAGTCTGACATTGGGAATCGATAACATATGCTTATGTCTTGTATTTAAGTTGTGGCTATCACCCACCCTAGACAAAGCATTTAAGTTTTTATGTACATAAATTATATTTTCATAAATGTACTGACAAGGGACTGTCAAAATGTTACTTTCTCTAAAGTGAGCCTTTACACTATTTATAAAACAAGCTTTTTAAAACTGATCTATTTAAAATAAAACGTGATATATTTTTTTAAATATGTTTAATTTTTTTTTATAAAAATTCTTTTACATGGGATCCTTCACTTTCATTAGATAATCTTACTACACTTTATCCAAATGAAAATATATCTTTAGAAAATCTCACTAAAAAACTTGTTACACTAATTGATTCCGGACAAAAGCAAGTAACATAAATAGAAGTCAGCCTCATTTAAATTTACCTTTTTTTTTAGAGAAAAGCCAAATATATGTCCCGTCTTATAGTTGAAGAGAACAGAAAAAAAATGTGTTTTCTTATTTTTAATTTATAAAAAACCGTTCAAAAAAGTTATATCTGGAACCATTAGCAGATGGATTAAAATGACTCTTTACAAGGCGGGCATAATATATCTATGTTCTCTGCACACAGCACTCGTCATGCTGCCACTTCTTCGGCACAGAAACTAAGTATTAGTGTTGATGTCATAAAAAAAACAGCTTGTTGGTCATAAAACTCTAACACCTTTGCGAAATTTTATAACAGGTAACCGCAAACCACAGGTTTGTATGTATATATGCTTGACATTATCCTCTAAAGCTACTGAACCGATTTTGATACGGTGTTTTATATTAAGTGTCATTTATAATAATAATAATAATAATACATAGGACTTCCCACACAGCGTCATCTAGTCCCAAAGTAAGCAAGTATTATGCTTGTGTTATGGGTTACTAGACAACTGATATACTTGAGAGCTGGTTCTTAGACACGTTTTACAGATAAAGGCCACCAGATGGTTGCTGCAGTTATTCGATTATTACACTTTTTTTAAAGTAGGACGTTTTTAACATTTTATTAATTAACTTTTTTCTTGTTTCATTTTAAATTTTAATTGTTGTTTTTATATTACACCTTCGAAACCATTAAGTTTCTCCAAATCTGTCTGTCTGTTCATATATCACAGCCGTTATAATCACAGACTATTAATGCCTTAAACCTGAAATCCATCCACATTTGTAACGACTACGAAAGTGTGTATAAAAAAATGTAGAGCGCCTCCCATACGGGCAAAATGTGTATAAAAAAATATTGTTCTTTATATACCCTTTCGAGTTGGATATGTTTAAATAGCTGTAATACAATGATTAAGTGTAAGGTCTTTTTATGGTTTTCAAAATTAGGTCATCTCTACAAAATATTTGGCTCTAAAGTGACCTTTCCGTGAACACTTTTTCCAAAAAATCTGAAAATATCCATAATAATAGTTCATCGTATGAACATATTATACTAGGAAATTAGGAACATTGTCGCAGCTATCTGCGGGCATGAAACCGGCGACGGCCGAGCGATGGCGACCGGCGCCGGTTTCGTGTCCGCTCCGTGATGCTCTAGAGTCAAAGAGTTCACAAGTTGTAACTAATCAAATTAATGCGTAGTGCCACCCTGAACAAACTCATGATTTTGGTTTATGATTGGTTTTAGTAGTTGGGATGGCGACGGAACCTTACTTTATGTGTGACTTACTTGACTTACGAGAAATGATAACCAAGAATAGAAATTTACCATTTAGGTAAAAAACAAAAGAAGATTTGCTATGAATCAGTTTTATGATCTCATCAGATGAAATAAAGATAACGTTTATTCATCGCTAAAAAATTCATAACTATTAGGGTCCCGTACGAACAGTACCGAAACGTTCGCAAACAGTATCTGAAAACGGATCTGATCTATTTAACAATGGGTTGTAGTGTAATATCGGGGACAGAGATGCGTTCTACTCATTCGGGCCCACTACACCTTATTACATAATCATCTGTATATATTGTTAAAGTTGAAATATTGCGATTCTATTCAATAAATCTTAATTTGTGAACTTCATCATCATCATCATCATCAGCCCGTGTCTCTCCACTGCAGGATATAGGCCTCTCCCAAGGCTCGCCACCACACACGGTCCTCCGCCTTCCGCATCCAATTACCCCCGGTATGGTGCTTCAGGTCATCAGTCCACTTGGCCGGAGGGCGTCCAACGCTTCGCTTCCCAATACGTGGCCTCCATTCGAGAACCCGTCTACCCCATCGGTTGTCGGTTCTACGGCAAATGTGACCGGCCCATTGCCACTTCAGCTAGCTAATCACTTCGGCTATGTCGACAACTTTAGTTCTTCGACGGATTTCAGTTTTCCTGATTTTGTCCATCAAGGAAATGCCGAGCATAGCCCGCTCCATAGCGCGCTGAGCGACTTTAAATTTGTGTACCAGTCCTGCCGTGAGAGTCCATGTTTCGGCACCGTATGTCATTGTGGGCAGGACGCATTGGTTAAAGACCTTGGTCTTCAGACATTGTGGTAGTGGCGACGAGAACAGACGACGGAGCTTCCCGAAAGCAGCCCAGCCCAGCTGAATTCTTCGGTCGGCCTCTTTGTTGAAGTTGCGTTTGCCTAACTGGACAGTCTGTCCTAAATAGACATAGTCTTGCACAACTTCAAGAGTCGCACCTTCTACGGTTACCGGTCTCGGTAGAATATGTTCGTTGAACTTGTGAACTTACTTTAAATTATTTAATGTTTAGAGATAATTTCTATAAATATATTCAACGGTACTATTGTAGTAGTAATCGATGTGCAATGGTGATGGATTGCTGCGTCGATCACAACGGCCAAATGGCGAGCTATCAGTTCCTTTATGCCAGCCACGCAGTTCTAGTTTCATGGAGATATTGCACGCAGACAGTATCGGCTTTAAGGGGCCATACCCAGATTTTATTGTTGATAGTACGTGAAAAATTGCAGTGCTCTAGGATAACTAAAAATATATGTTACTTAAGAGGATATGTTGCATACATCGATAACGACAAAAACGTAAATACGTTTACTTTGCTTGATAGAAAAAAATCGCAAACATACCTCTTAAAATTTTTATTTGTCTATACAGACGTTTTATTTTGATACTTATAAACTCGAAACTTTTTAGAATTTTCTATCAACAATATTGCATACATTGAGGAGATCCTTTTAATCTAAATATAATATTATTTGTTTAATTTGATATTTTTACTTAGATAGAGAAATCGCCTTGGGCGGCAAAACAAACGGGAGGCAGACAGTAATAATTTGTTATGTATACATATTTAATAACTTTTTTTCAAACAGTCTCCTATTTCTTTTATTTGACTGACCGAATGGCCGAGTGGTTTAAGATTGTATCTGGCCATAGGTCGCTGGTTAATTTTCCACAAGGGACAAGTATTTATACGCATGAACATGCTTATTGTCGTTCCGTGTCTGGTTGTAAAATATTTATATATGTATGTATTATAAAGAATATTTAAGTATGTATATCAGTTGTCTAGTAACCTATAATCATCATCATCATCATCAGCCCATTTTCACCCCACTGCAGGGGCTAAGGCCTCCCCCAGGGTGAGGAGGGGGGCTTGGAGCTTAAGTCCAACACGCTGCTCCACTGCGGGTTGGGAACTGTAACGACCGCCATCTATTGACAGCGTCCGGGACCGACTGCTTAACGTGCCCTCCGAAGCACGGTGTCAGTGATATTGTGTACTTAAGTCAGAAAAACTCATTGGTACACGCCCGGATTCGAACCATGGCCCTATGGGGCCTTATAAATTTGAGACAGGTTCGTTGCGCTCTGGGCTATCACGACACTTAACCTATAACACGAGCATAATACTTGCTTACTTTGGGACCAGATGGCGCTGTGTGGGATGCCCCATGTATTATTGTAAGTGATAATAAATAATAGCGCCTCTGATACACCGAGTTCGTGCCAGCACTAACATCTACCTACAGTTAATTGCTTATAGATTAGACTATGATTCACAGATAATGCAATATCAAACAAAAACACATTTAAATGTGCATGCAAAAAAAAAACTTTGTAAATCCTAGATAACTGAATGATAAATTATTTTTACTAATTATGTGTTATATAGTGTACATAATATTGTGTATTTCATATATGGACTGTAAAGTCTGAAATAAACAATTATTATTATTATTATTATTATTATTATTATTATTATTATTATTATTATTATTATTATTATTATTTGTACAACTGATTTCTTTTATTTATTGATACTTACGACGATGTAAACAATGCTATCTCCAAAATAGTCGAATGGTTCACGGCTAATAAGTTATTACTAAATGAAAAAAAAACCGAATGTATAAGATTCTCGCTACCGAAGGTCAAACCGACACCTACCAATATTGTCATTAATAGTAAAGAATTGGACCTTGTGGATTCTACTGCAGTCTTGGGAATCACATTGGATGCAAAATTGCAATGGGATCCTCATATTACTAACTTGGCAAAAAGGCTCAGTTCTGCAGCTTACGCTGTAAAAAGGATCCGCTTCCTTTCAGACACAGAAACCGCGAGATTGGTGTATTTCAGTGGGTTCCATAGTTTGATGACTTATGGCATTCTGCTGTGGGGACACGCTGCCAATGTGAATACAATTTTCGTGTTGCAGAAGCGAGCTGTTCGAGCAATTTATAAACTAAAACTAAAACCTAAGAGTATCACTTAGAGACAAATTTAAGGAAATTAATATAATGACGTTGCCGTCTCAATATATATTTGAAAACATAATGTACGTAAAGAAAAATATTGTATTATTTAAAAAAAAATTGTGATCGGCATAATGTCAATACAAGAAACAAGGATAAACTTGCTAATCGCTTGATGACGACCGCTTAGCCTAGTGGGCAGCGACCCTGCCTGCGAAGTTGAAGGTCCCGGGTTCGAATCCCAGGTCGGGTCAGTATTTATATGATGAATATTAATACTGGCACCGGGTCTTGGTTGTTATATGTATGTGGTGTCTTCGCTTGGTACCCAAAATACAAGTTAATGCTTAGTTTGGGACCTAGACGTTGTTGTGATTGTATGTAGTATTATGGTATTATAATCATGTCAGCCGCCTCAATAAAATCACAAAATCTTTTAAAGGGCAATGTATACGCTTTTATAATAAGATCCCAGTTGACATTCAAGATCTACCCCTTAACAAGTTTAAAACTACAATAAAACGAAAGCTTTATGCAAAAGCTTATTATAAAGTATCAGACTACTTAGATGAGAAAAATTCATGGGTGTAAGCCGCTCGTTCCACAAAGTAATAAAATTCATTCTTATGACGTATTTCAAAATTATGTTACATAACTACGAAATAAAGATATTTTGATTTGATTTTAGATTGAGTAAGATTAATGTCATAGAACCATCGGCCTCCACATTTGAATTACACTCTCAAAAATTGTGATTCGGATGTGGAGATTAAAATTTCCACGATGACTCATCGACAAAGCACGAGTATGTGTTTCAATGATCAGAAACAGAAGTATCTAAGATTTGATAAAGTCGAGATAAATAGACGTGATTCACATATCTCGAACGTGCAGAACTGCTGAAATCTCAAGTAAGATAAGGGATTTGTATAAAAAATTGGATATAGTTACATTGTAGCATTGAATTCAAGCAAAAACTCCAAAATGAAAGTTGCCGTCGTGTTCCTCAGCTTACTGACTTTCGGATATGGCGCACCTAGGCCGAGGGCACTCTTCCATGAGCATTTTGAAGACTTTGTTCAGATAATCGTAGAAGAGGTCGGTGAGGAACATAACGAAATCACGCATCATTACTTGGAGTTTGATGACTTCTGGGTATCCCTCAACTATCTGCAGACGCAAAATTTCAGAGCTCTGGTAGCCGAAATGGAAGCTCTGCCTGAATTTAATGCTGTGAGTACAAATTCAAATTATAAAAGTTTTTAATTAATATAAGATGTTTACACACCTTTATTGAAAGTCAAAATGAATTGATTAGGTACCGGTTAAAAAACTAGAAGGAGAATAACCGGCAAGAAACTCCTCCATGTTTATTTTATTTAAATATATGTTCTTCTTATTTGTTTTTTTTTTAAATTTTAAGTGCTTACAACTATTAAAATGATGTCCATGCGCACTTATTTAAATACTCGCTAACACAATAATAAGCTTTTCTAATCTCTCTACTTGTAAGAACTTCGCTTACGTTAGTTGTTAAAAGTATCAATTTCGAATTGAATCGAATCGAATATTTGAACATAGTGTTCAATTTATGAAGGAAAAACCTATCGTACTTTAGAAAAATGATTTTAGGGAATAATATGTGTGAAGAATTAAAATTAAACGTGTGATTTGTTGCAGGTAATCGACTTCTTGGAGAATGATAATATTGATATACACTTCTTTATTGACGCACTTCATGAGATGCTTGGTAAGTGATTGTTGTTGATATGAAACGTGATCCATAAGATTTTATAGTTTGTCATAATAATTTTAGTTCTGTGAAAAGGATTTATTTGACCCCAATAAATAATTCGTATTCATAAATCTAATCCAGCAAACTTATTTAAACAAAAAAAAATTGTTTTTATTTTTATACTACAATATCCGATCAAAAAGAAAACGACACAGTGTCGCAAAAATAGTGATTGAACCTCAAAAACACGACCATTTCCCTCATTATACATAAAACACGCATTGTAATGCAGTAAACTTTACCAGCCACATTTAGTGCATGCAAGACCGCAACTGACGAGAAAAACAAGTCGTGAAATAGCGTGAAAACAATTTCATTACACATTCCAAAAAAAATCCGATAGAATTTATAATTAAATGCACTGCTTCAATGGCTTGTTCATGGCAACTTGTTTTTTCGTTTTTCCTTTTTTTTGTTTGAGGTCACAACTTCAGGAATCTATACAGGTTCGCTATTCGATTATTAATTTTCAAAATATTTAACTCCACATAAGAATAAAATTATTAATTACAGATAGTGTCGGTCAACGAAAAGCTCACAAGGTTCGCCACGAGTTGAGCGGTACCGATTTCAACAGCTACATCAATGATTTGATCGATATTTTCCCGAAGGAAAAGTTGGCTGCACTTTACGACCAGAAGATAGCTGAAGACGAAGAGTTCAGAACGGCCATGCAGAACCTCCAGAGTGAAGAATGGGAACAGACGTTTGCTGCTCTGTTGGGAAACGAAACATTCCAGAAAGAACTAGCCACACTCAGCGAAAATGGAATTGACTTTCATCTACTTGTAACCCAAATTGTAGCCATTTTCGGACAAAACTAATTATTTGGAATAAGATATTAAATTTATTTTTCAATAAACTTGTCTTTTTCTATCAAAGACATGTCAAATCAAATCAAATAAAATTAAAAAAAAATATTCAAAGATGTTTACACACACTTATTTAAAGTCAAAATGAATTGATTAGGTACCGGTTCGGAAAACTAGAAGGAGAAGAACTGGATAAGAAACTCCTCCCTATTTATTTTATTTAAATATATATGTTTTTCTTAATTATTTTTTTTTAATTTAAAAGTCTTACAACTATTGCAATGGTGTCCATGCGCACTTATCATTTAAATACTCGGTAATACAATATAGTAAGCTTTCTTCGTGAGTTGAACTTTAACTTTCTTTATAAATTGATTAGAATTCAAGTCTAACCTTTCTTTTGAAGTTTTATGATGGATAAAAACAAATAAAAAAAAACCGGCCAAGTGCGAATCGCACTCGCACACGAAGGGTTCTGTACCGCCATACAATATTAAAAAAACGAGCGCGACGTTAATCGAACTTAACCATTAATCGTTACTATTATGTTATTGAAGAATTCTTGTATAAATATATTTCATTTTTATTTCGTTCGTTATTTAGAAGACGCTCGATCCTCTCTGGCTAATCCGAAAAGTAATAACATAAGTGCACTGATAGCTAGAGATAATTTTTAATACTTATTTTATTACAGTGAACCTTTGACTTTTAGTATCGATTGTGAAGAGAATAAGCTCTGCAAAGAAAAACGTAAATTTATGGTACCTAGTATTTCAATGTAGTTTTCATCATAAAATGTTTTTTTTTTTTAAATTAGCTTTTACAATAACATCACGAAGATAAAATGCAAGTAGTTTTCGCTTATTGGCTAGACACTATCTATCAGTTTGTATGGAATCATTACAAAATTTTTACTTATAGAAGTACGTTTTATAAGTTTATCTATTACTCGTTAATTAATACAGTCTAGTTAGCTGTGAGAGTTTTCCTTTTAACTACGTTATATATACTCCTGTCATAAATTATTTCCACATGTCGAAAAACAACGGTTTAGATGCTAGGGGGAGGGGGGGGGGGGACACGTGACTCTAACAAAAATTAGGACTTTCGGAGTGCATATCTCAACAACTCTTGACTTAAATAAAAAAAATTGTTTGAAAAATTGTTTGAAATCATTTTTTAAGACCTATCGTTTGGTACCTCTCGCGTTAATATACGATGAATTATTTTTTTCGTACTTCAGTTACATGTACTTATATACCTAGTCTAAATAAAAATTTCCTTAATTTCACTACGTCGTCGTATTGCGAGCGGTTCATAGATTACACCTACCATTCAAATTTCATCTATATATTGCCAATAGTTTCCGAGAAAAACCACAGACAGACAGACAGATAACCCAGGTCGGGTCAGTATTAATATTTGTCGTTGGACTTGTGTCTTCTTCACATGATAGCTAACGGTGGTTTGGGCGCCGAACTTTTGAATGCTCTTAATTTCAGAGTCAGCAAACATCGTTTGCGTGATAAGCGACTGTTTGACGTACCAATCGCGAATAATAACGTCTCTTACAACAGTCCAATACATAGGTTTTGTAGTCTGTATAATGCATTGAACGATGAATTCGATATACATCACCAGAATTACGTCTCATTTAAAACAGCTTTATCCAAATTATAAATGTTTTCTTTGTTTTTAAATATTTTAGTCGTTTTTGTGTTTATCACTTGATTATTTACTATGTACTATTTTACAATGCCGTATATAGCTATTAAGGTCAGCAGACTCGCCTCTATTGTATTTTGTATATTTTGTATCTTTGCCTATTTTTAAGTTTGTTAACTGTTGCTGTATCTATGTAATAAATAAATAAATAAATAAAATATGATGAATATCGATACTGGTACCGGGTCATGGTTGTCATATGTATGTGGTGTCTTCGTTTGGTACCCAAAACACAAGCTAATGCTTAGTTTGGGGCCTAAACGTTGTTGTCATGTATACGTTAATATTATTATTATATTAGACAGACAAACAGACCGACGGACGAACGGACATGGCGAAACTACAAAGGTTCCTTTTTTGCCATTTAGCTACGGAACCCTAAAAATGAAAGCATTCTTTATTTCTAAACATTTTACTATTTGTATTTTGTATACTAACTAGGCTTCCGCTCGCAACTGCGTCAGCGTGGATACCGGGTAGTAAGTACCGGGACTCCTAAAGGGAAGCGAAATGATGGGACTTTCTAGAGAATTCTAATAACAAACTTTCAGTGACTTTATTATTGAAAATTATTTTGTAATATGATCTAGCTATTTTTTATTCAATTCCTTTTAATAGAATAGGATAAACGCCCGAACCTTATTTCAGCTATGAAAAAATTGGTAAAACTTAAGACAAGGAAAATAATTTCAATTCAATTGAGCACGCCGAAATAAAAACAAAAAACTAAACTGACTTCACAACTTTACTGTTCTGCAAACAGAAAACATGGATACATTCGTCCGAACTATTTGTGGATTAAAATTTAATTTTTAAATCTTTAAAATTTATCATAATTTACATAGTATTTTTTTAATTTGTAAATACTTTTAGTTTTTAATTAGTTTTTATTTTATAGATCTTAATTATCCATACAATGTTTAATGTATAATTTAATTAATAAATCTTTGTGGATTATGAAAAGTACTATTCTTACTTTCATCGTACTAATATTTTTGTTTTATAACTTATGTAAAAATGTAAAAATAAATCATTTATATGATTGGGTCCCCTGGCTTATTAAATTTCACATTATCTCTAAACAACTACAAGTGATGTAATCATCGAAGGGCGAAGGACAACTTATGATAGAGAATCGAACGAACTTATCCAAGTGAAGTTCGATGACTATTATAAGTTGTCCTTCGCCCGAGATGATTACGAACCCACATCCATCTTTTACATTTTACACATCCAAATTTACTTATCTGGCATGTTCTAAACTGAATGACGTTGTTGACTAAGGTGGCGCGCACATCCGGAATCAATGGCTGCGTTCCGAAATACATATAATTCTTTTGTTGAAGCCTTTTTCTTTTCAGAAATATTTCAAAACTAAAAATTAAATAACACACCTTTAAAATTGTCAGACATTTACCCGAAACGCGAGTACTACAAGTGATGTAATCATCTCAGGCGAAGGATAACTCATTATAGTCATCGATCTAGGTAAGTTCGTTTGAATCTCTATAATAAGTTACAGGAAAATCAAAACGAAAAATGTCCGTGAAGTGAAAATGCGTATAAAACGAGTTTAATTTCATTAAGGACTAACAAGTTCAAATAGTCTAATCATCCACTAAACCGCACTGGAGCAGCGTGGTGGATTAAGCTCCAAGTCTAAGCCCCAGCAGTGAAGTATTAATAGCATGATGGTATGATCTAGATCATCATAGATCGGGTTCAATTTGTAACTGAAATTTGGGTCAGATTTAAAAAAGCATATATGAGTAACGCGATTGCTCATATAGTACTGAACCTCTTCTAAGCGAGTTCGACTTGCATTTGATTATTTTTTAAAGCTAGCGATTTTAAGCCGCTTCGTGGTCACTGACTTTAACGAAACTACTTAAATTAAGTTACGAAAAAATTTAATGGATTCCTGGATCAATATCACTTTCTTAATTCTTGTACTCTGTCAAATCCCACATTCCACAAAAATCCGGATTACTGGACGTGTCGGAGTAGCGAAAGTTCTGAGTGTGAAGCTTCCATTGTATACACTAAACTCACGGGCATATATAGTTACAAATTTCACAGTTATTCTACGTATTTGCTTTCGGTCAGACATCAAAAGAACAAATATTGTTCGGCGCTCGCTTAAACCTGTTCGTAAAACGTCGGAAAATCTTTTTTGAATGCGCATATTTCCGGAAACCATTCCTTTCCCATCCTCCGTTCTCGACCCCTAACCGAGACAAAGGCCTGAGAAATTACAGTACCGCTTTTAAATGCGAGAACGAATCGGAACGTATATATCTTCAAAGCGTTGCATTCCATCGCAGCTCGGCTCGTAGAAGGACGGTCAAGCGAAATTAAAAATAGTTATTGTATTGTATGTATGATGGGTATATTATGGAGCTCAGACTAACATTACCAGAAATCTGTGAACCAAATTCCAAATCGACGAAATACGAAACAATATCATCATCATCATCATCATCATCAGCCCATTTTTACCCCACTGCAGGGGCTTAGGCCTCCCCCATGGTGAGAAGGGAGGCTTGGAGCTTAAATCCACCACGCTGGTCCCCTGCGGGTTGGGAACTGTAACGACCGCCATCTATTGACAGCGTCCGGTACCGATTGCTTAACGTGCCCTCCGAAGCACGGTGTCAGTGATATTGTGTACTTAAGTCAGAAAAACTCATTGGTACACGCCCGGATTCGAACCATGGCCCTGTGGGGCCTTATAAATTTAAGACAGGTTCGCTGTGCTCTGAGCTATCACGACACAAAACAATAGTACACAATGAAATAGCACTATTACATTCAACTTTCTCAAGTGAGAGTGCGATATTTGACTTCGGTCATGTTAGATGAAACTTCACGACTATTGTATGTACGTTGTGACGCATATCTATGCACTAGCTTGTAATTTCAAAGAGTAGTTTCCAGGTATAAACTGTTGTGAGTTCATTAATTAGAATTCCAAAAATATTACTAAAAATTAAATAATTATTTTATTACCAATTTACCACGCTTTTATTGATTCGATTTCTTGTCTGTCTTTCTGTTTGTTTGTTCGATAAAAATTCTGCAATCGATTTTAAAGTCGTTTTCTTACAGATTTGTAACTTTAAACATAGCTCTGAAGTGAATGTTAAATTAGCACACACACAAAACTAAAAAACAGAATATAGTCTTTATTTTTATTCGAAATGGACTAAAAACTGTTTGTAAGAGATGATAAAATTGATGCATGAATAGGTACTCGAAATTCACCTATCCCTTGCGTGCGTCTCCATAAAAATAAATTAATTTATACTTTTAATCCGTCTTGAAAACGGGTATTTAAATCTGTTTAAATAATTATTATTACATCAAATTGCACATAGTAGTGCACGTCGATTTATTGACTCTTCCTTATCACTAATTTTACGCCAGAAAGTTTGAAGTAAAACAAATGAAAAATAATATAATTTAATGAATTTTCTAGATAGCACTAAAACGGCCGAACCTTCTAATATAGAAAATGAAGTATTTTACAACATAATTGAGTCTGTAAAATAAGGGTCAAGGGATAAGGTAAAGGTTGATAAAATAAATAAATAAGTTGTGACAGTGACGCGAGAATTTTATTTGAAATAAAAAAAAAATAGCTACACACTAAAACTCTCCCGCCTTCTGGTCAAAAAAAAATATTTATGTACAAAAAAACTTTTTGAAAAATTATATTTACTCCTGACTGCAAATCCTATTAAATTAAGTACAGAAAAAAAACTCTAGTAATTCCCTTCAAATATTTAAGCAGCTTCGAATATGCAGCCTATAAGTATGGTTAAGTAAATTAAAGTTAGCTTACATCTCGCCAACTTAAACTAAGTTGCCCAATAAATCTCCCGGATCTGAGGGGGCTGACGACGACGGTGTGAAAGTGCAAAATAGTTTCGACGCCCTCCCCCCATTTCGCCCCGTACAAAATTAAAGCGATCGAGAAGGAAATGCGTTACTCGCAACTATTAACATTAATTTAGAAACAATTAAAATTTTGGATAAATAATAAATTAGACATGGCCTCTGATTTTCATATTTTGTCTGTAACGGGTCTTACATAATTGAAATTTATTTTATATATTTTTTACATATTTTACATATTTTTATCGATTTAAATGTACATAAATATTTAACTATTTAGTTGGAATGTATCAGACTGTACACGTATAGTAGCGTCTTACGCTTTATCGGTATTTTACTTAACACTCTAATTGCTTCGTGTTAAAGTGTATATAAATTAAAATTGTGATGTTTTCGCTGTGAGCAGCAACTTATGACATCCATTCTATAAAATAAAAACTTCTAGTCACGTAAATCGATAAAAGTACGTTAAGTATAAATTGCATTTTGTTTATTTGGGACTTTTCTAAAATACTAAGTTTCAAATTAATAAAATGCAACTTTTCATAAAGTTTCAGTTATTTCGTAAACTATGAAATTCTAGCTTATACTCTTCTAATAAAAAAAATTAGTATGTTTATTTTATACATTGTATGTTTATTTTAAATTGTTGTGATAATAACAATAATATAATAATAATTTATCCATGACGTACGTATGACAACAACGTCTAGGCCCCAAACTAAGCATTAGCTTGTGTTTTGGGTACCAAGCGAAGACACCACATACATATAACAACCGAGACCCGGTACCAATATTTCTCACATAAATACTGACCCGACCTGGGATTCGAACTCAGGACCTCCAGCTTCGTAAGCAGGGTCGCTACCCACTAGGCTAAGCGGTCCTCATTATGATGACCGAGTGGTGGCGAGCACGCTTCTTGTTTAGAAGGCCGTGGTTTGAATCCCAGGGCATATAAGAATGACTTTTTTCTAAATTATGTACATGACTATCCCTGGGCCTGGAGAGCATATTAAGCCATCGGTCCCGGTCGCCATCAATAGATGACAGTCGTTAAAATCCACCAACCCGCACTGGATCAGCGTAGTGGTTTAAGCTCCAAGCCCTCCTTATCCCGATAAGAGGCCAAAGTCTCTGCAGAGGGGCATTAATGGGCTGTTAAAATACACTTTATGCAATGCACACTAAATTACTTGTAGGGCTATGCAGTAATTTAAATTTTATTTAAAATAAAATGCATGCATTCCTTTAACATCGTTTCGAGATATCGCCCGAGTGTCAGGAGTAAGTCATCAGAATAGATACGGTGGTATTCTTCGACAAGCTTCTTTATAAATTCAAATATTGAACATTTTCTAATCTAAATTGTATCACAGCACTCAAATTAATGTTTCCGGGCACTAACTTTAAATTGACATGAAATTGTTTTGCAGGATACAAGTTTTGTTCGTGTTGATAAAATGTTCACAAATTGCCAGCTTTTGTTCGTTTTGCAATTATTGTCAATTGTACGATGTGGGTTGCTCATTTTTAGGGTTCCATAGGTAATTGGAAAAAAGGACCCTTAAAGGATCACTTTGTTCTCTCCATCGGGCCGTACTTCTGTTTGTCCGTCTGTCAGAACCCTTTTTCACAGGAACGAGAAGGGGTATGAATTAACATAAAATATTAAAGTCTATGGTCTCTTGGAAGTGTAAAAAAATTAAACTTCTATTTTGATATTCACAAATTCACTCATCAAGCCCTATACGGTACTTACTTCCCGTTGAACTAGAATCCTGAAATTGATACACAAACGCGAATATCATGATTTTTTTGTTATATCACATAATAATAATAATATAATACCAGGGACATTGCACACAACGCCATCTAGTCCTGAATTAAGCAAAGCTTGTATTACGGGTACCATACAACTGATACACATACTTAAATATTCTTTTTTTTTTTAAATAATATATACATATATAGATATTTTACACCCAGACACGGAACAAATAGACATGTTTCGGCACGGACGGGAATCGAACACGTGATCATCGGCTCCGCAGTTAGGGTCTTTAACCACTTGTTAATCGGTCGTTATAAACATATATTTATTTAAATTTTTTGAATTGAAATTAGTTTACGTGTCAATGTCGTGTTGAGGAGATTTAAATGTGTCTAAAAATACGCTTACGACAGTATGGAGCCCTACGAACGCGATTCTATCTATCACTAGGCCAGTATTTATTTAATATTTGATGAATATGAAAACAGTTTGAAAAATATTACATAATTATCGACGATTAAGAAATATTTAAAAAGAATTTTATTGTCATGTTTGTCAAAACACGATCTTACAAACTCTTTTGATATTCTCTGACATTTAATTTACTTTCCATAATAATGCACGTACTTAATCGATCGCAAATAAAATCCTAATTATTGTAAAAAAATACTACAGAAACTACTAACAGTAAATTGTCATACTTAACGTTAATAACTACAGATTTTTACTGTTCACAAATTGAAAACAGTTTTGAAAAAAAACGTTTTTTAAAAATAAAATGTTATAATCAGTTTCCTAAATTGATCACGATAAAAATCAGGCAACGTCGAATATTTTGAGATATTATACATGTTACATTTTAAAGAAAACAGACACGAACACAGTTAATCATACAATTTTATTATAAATGAATATTTTTTGAAGTTATTAGCATGTTCTCGTATAAATGTATCTACTTTAAAAAAAAGAAACTCATAAATGTTGCGTTACAGTTTGCATACAGAGTGGACGTTTCACAAGCGCAGTGGAACCTCCATTTGTCCTGGGCTCGAGACAAAAGAGACGGGAATTACACTCTTGTTCTTCAAATACTCGGCCGCAATATCATCCTCTTTCAAAGCTCGGAAAACTCATAAGAAAAACCGGAATGCGTTTGTACTTGCATGAAAATAGGTATGTGTGTATATACATATATAGAGCGTACATTAACCATTTGTTAACTGTATCTACTATATCTTAAATATTTTGATATCTATATACATAAAAACTACGCCACACAAGACAACAACCGCCACAAGAACGTTAAGAAGTTCCGTTGGTAATAAACACTGAGAAAATAAAAGCAATTGCTAAGTTAAGTAACTGATCAGAAGAAAAGATAATTTAGGTACAATTATATGGACAATTTATAGACAGATTACATTACCAGAACAAAAAAAAACCAAAAAAAAATAAAAAGCGTAAAAACCTAGTTGTTAGTAAATTTTAAAATATGCTAATAAAAGAATACTGTAATAAAATCGCCATCAAAAAAAAAAATCTAGCATTCGATCATACTAAATATAATAGACGAAATAATTTGAACCCTCGTTCCACGAAATCTCCATCAAATTGTTGTTAGTTATTTTCGATTTCGTACCCACTTTCTCTCCAGGTTTATATTATTTCCACTAAATTGCTATAGAACGTGCGTCTATAGGGCGTGGTTTAATTTGTTTTCTCATATAATTCACTGAAGTAATTCACTGTTGGGCATAGCGATGCCAGAGGCGTGTTGACTAGCTTAAGCAGACAATATTTAACTAAACTATAACATTATTTTAATTGAATTTTATGTTATCGCTTCAGTAGATGATAATTTTAAATTATTAATTTATTTCCAACTAGTATTTGTACGTGGCTTTGTCCGGGTAGACTACGCGTTTGTATTGTACCGACAGACCCGTTGACCGAGTGGTTAGAGACCTTAACTGCGGAGCTGAGGCTCTCAGGTTTGATTCCCACCCGGGGCAAACATTTGTGTGCATGAACATGTCTACCTGTTCCGTGTCTGAGTGTAAAAGTATCTGTATATGTATATATTATAAAAAAATATTTATGCGTGTAGATCAATTGCCTAGTACCCTATAATACAAGCTTAATACTTGCTTACTTTGAGACTAAATGGCGCTGTGTGGGATGTCCCAGATATTGTTATTATTATTGTTTACATAATAATAATAATAATAATAATAATAATAATAATAATAATAATAATAATAATACATACAATCACAACAACGTCTAAGTCCCAAACTAAGCATTAGCTTGTATTTTGGGTACCAAGCGAAGACATCACATACATATAACAACCAAGACCCGGTGCCAGTATCAATATTCATCATATAAATTCTGACCCGACCTGGGATTCGAACCCGGGACCTCCAGCTTCGTAGGCAGGTTCGCTGCCCACTAGGCTAAGCGGTCGTCAGAACATAGGGTAACTTATTATTCATTTTATTTCATATGAAAGACTCTGGGGTTTGTATTAAACAACAGCTTTTATTCAAATAGCGTATTAAAGACCATAGTGATGTAGACCACTCTACTCTTAGACGTGTCTATGAACGTGACCTCTGCGTCCCTCGGGGACTACGTGTTTGATTGGGATATGTGATGTACCGTGTGCCCTTCTTACGGTTTCAAGTTCTCTTGATGAATTTCATCAAATTCGATTTAATTGTGGGTTTGGCTCTGACAAACAAACATACACACCGCACACACCGTTTCTCTGTATAACGTTAGTGTAAATAATGGGGCTTATTAACTAACAGTAAACGTATCATGTATTAATTTTATTTGATTGTCAAAAATCGGTTAACGTTTCGCACATATTTTGTGCGGTTTTGCGATATGTTATATAAATTCTGTCAAGTTATTGCCGCAGATTTATGATCGTCAGTGACATTTACTTTCAATTTTAGGCATGAAACTAATAATTATTTCGTACATCTAGTTATTTCTTCCATGACTTTAGGTTACCATTTCGCAAAAAATAATAATTTTAGCTGCTGGCCACTTTAAAAGAGAATAAAACCTGCATGGTCAAAGTATCTAATTTGGGACTTTATTTAAACAAAATGTGTGTTTGTATCTATATAATACATTATTATTAGTAGGGGTGACCGGGGCTAATAGGCGTAGTTTTTATAAAAGGTGTATTATTAACTAAACTTATTGCAATAAATACTCTCTTTCCATTCAGATTACAAAAACCACCCTTAAATATTTTCATATTATCGAATTTACGAGTATCTGATGTTCCATTGAGTGTAAAAATTTTTCAAAGTGAGAGGAGTCACTTGGGTCTGTGTACCCCGTCCTTTGGGGTATGTGGGCGCACTATTTGAGGTAATAGGAAACATTTTGTAGATTGAAAATCTTCAATTGCACAGAGTAAAAACGGTTTAATTTTATTTTTGGATTTTCCTCACATTATATCTTACACAGTAGGTATTCCCAATAACGAACATTGGTAATAGTTACCTATAGCGTTACTTAAACGTACCAATTAGTATTTTATTCCAAATTATCTACACCAAAATCACTTTTAGGACATAATATACAAACGAGAATATTCACCCACAATCATCATTGGTAGACAATACTTAATAAACATAAAAACAAACAGCATTTTTATATAAATAATCACAACCTAGGTAGGCGCATGCGCCTACTTGCCCCAAATTTTTTGTGCCTACTTACCCCAACCATACTAAACACGTTTATGTAAATTGTTTACAAAACGCATACAGATTAATTGTATTTTTACCTTTAATTTATTAAAATAAAACATAAATACTCTAAACACTATACTTAAATAATTTTATTTTCACAATTTAATACCAAAAACGATTTTCAAATTAATGCAAAAAAAATACTTACGGATGGCAAAAATATAAATGGATGTCTCACGTACACTACGAGCGAACGATCTCGAAAATAGAGAATAGAGCGCCATACTCCACTCCTACTCAGCCGACAACAGAGGAGTCGCAAAAAGCGTTAGTAACTTCTAGCCGATGCGCCTACTTACCCGTGCGCCTATTTGCCCCGGTCACCCCTACTTTTTAAATATTTTATATTGATTTCTTGAATAACAATAAAAATATGTTTGTAATACCTATATTCCGATTTAAAAGTTACAATAAAATTAAAAGACAGAAACAGGACAAATGAGAATAGGACTCGCACACGAAGGGTTTTCCATACATAATATGATACATTAATGTTAAACATAGAAACAAATGTCAAGTTAGCAGATACAAGAGAGCTGGTGTCAGTACTAGGTTAAGAACCTGTATGACTGAGTCCACCGTGCATTATAAAAAAATACGTTTCTTGTATGGGGACCCCCTTTAATTTTTATCTTTGCCGAATTTTATTTTTAATATAAGCAATGATCTCACCACCACCAATCACCAAAAACGTCGAAAAAAAAATCTTTTACTGTATAGTAGTATAATAATAATAACGCATACATCACAACAACGTCTTGACCCCAAACTAAGAATTAGCTTGTGTCTTGGGTACCAAGTGAAGACACCACATACATATAATAACCAAGAGCCGGTACCAGTATCAATATTCATCATATAAATATCGACCCGACCTGGGATTCGAGCCCGGGACCTCCAGCTTAGTAGACAGGGTCGCTAGTGTCGCTACCCACTAGGCTAAGCGTCGAAAAACCTCTTTCATTTTCAACTATATTTTGATTTTATTATTTGTTGTTATGGCATCTCAATAGTAATACACATTCTGTGAAAATTTCAAATGACGTCTATCTATTACGGTTCAGACGATACAGTCCTGACGATACAGATGATACAGTCCTGACGATACAGATGATACAGTCCTGACGATACAGACGGAAGGACGGATAGCGAAGGCTTAGTAATAGGATTTCCATTTGGACCTTTTGGGTTCCATCAGCTATTTTTTTATACCCCACTGCAGGGGCTTAAGCTTCCCCTCAAAATTAGAAGGTTTGGAGCTTGAAATCACCACGCTGCTCTAATGCGGGTTGGCGGATTGTGATGACCGACGGACGACTGCTTAAAGTGCTCTCCGAGGCACGGAGTAAGTGACAGTTAATGTACATAAGTCAGAAAAAATACATTGGTACATGCCCTGATTCGAACCACGACCACTTGGCCTTATAGATTTGAAACAGGTTCGCTGCGGCTCGGGCTATCACGACGACTTTTGAATACAGAACCCTAAAAACATACTTTCAATGCATTTCCGCGTGCACTCATCGAACGAAGCTTGTATTTGTGCAATACAGACAACGATATCACGATATCGTTCCAACTCGATGTGATAACGAGCCGTAGATATCGCTAACGAAAAATTGTCGTCTAGTGTAGCTGCATAGTAGCTTCGGTGAAGGGCCCGTGGTCCTACCGATTTTACCTCCTGGTAGGACCACGGTATACCACTATGTGCCCGTGGTCCTACTGGAAAGATTAAACTACGAAAGATTAAATACTATCCATATATATATATATGTATTTTTATTAAGTAAATTAACACTAACATTCTTTCTTCATTTAAAATAAAATTCACTTTGAAGTCAAACACATTTAAAATCATTTTATGCACGGTCCTACCAGTAGGTCAAATCGGTGGACCACGGGTCCTTCACCGTAGCTTCCGCCAATATGTGGAATCAGTATCGTAAAGAATCCACTCTATATGTCTTATACTTTATATGTATATTCATGTTCACTTTTAAAGTGATAAATCATTGTACGTATCAACTCAAAAAAAATTTAAGCCAGAGTTGTCTTATTTATAATCGAAGAAATACATACGACAGTAGAGTGTAACATCAAACACATTATGAATTCTCGAAAAGAACTTAGAACATTTTTTACGTCTTCCAACACTAGAATCCCAATATAAATCTAATAAAATTTATGAAGCTATTATCTATACAGATAAATAAATTTGGAGTGTCTGTTTGTAATATTGAAATAACCGTTTTTTACTACATGCATATATATATACGGTACATACACCAAAATAACATTTTTTACAATTTTTGTCTGTCTGTCTGTCTGTCTGTCTGTTTGTTCCGGCTAATCTGCGAAACGGGTGAACCGATTTCCATGAAATTTTGCAGAGGTACAGAGGGCATTACCGCGGGTGACATAGGCTACTTTTCGTCTGTCTGTCTGTTCCGGCTAATCTCCAAAACGGCTGAACCGATTTCAATGAAACTTTGCAGACGTACAGAAGGTATTACTCGGGATGATATAGGCAACTTTTTGTCTGTCTGTCTGTCCATCTGCCTGTCTGTTCAAACTAATTTCCGAAACGGCTGAACCGATTACAATGAAACTTCACAGTCGTGAAAAAAGGTATGAAAGTAACATATGTTACTTTTTGTTTGTTTGTCTGTCTGTTTGTTCGAGCGAAATTCCTAAAAGGTTAAACCGATTTTAATGTAATTTTGCAAACATTAAAAATAGGTTGTCAGGAGTTATAAAATTAACTTTTTCTTCATGTTTGTCCATCTGTCTGTTTTTCCCGACTATTCCCAAAAAAGAACTAAACCATTTCATTGCATCTTCGCAGACATAAAGAGAAGTTATCAAGAGTGACATAAGTTGGCTTTTGTCTGCGTGTTTGCCTGTCTGTTTCGTTGAGCTAATCGCTGAAGCGGCTGATCCGATTTTACTGAAATTTCGCAAACATTAAAAGAGCGTCAGGAGTGACAAGTAATATTTTTCTATAATTTTGTACATTAATAAAATTGGAGTGTCTGTCTGTCTGTCCCGGGTAATCTCCAAAACGGCTGACTGATTTTGGGGCTGACCTGTGGGATAGCTATTCATCAAGTTAAAATGGTAGAATGGATTTTGATGAAATTAGATTTCTTAGGTAGTTAAGTTTCAGAATGTTCTAGAAAGTGTCACAATGCGTTCTAGAGTGTCGCGTTCCTTTAGCTGTCCCGGTACAACTGTGCAGTCCACGCGAGCGAAACCACGGGCGGAATGCTAGTAAATAATAAATTTATTCCGAAAGTGACTTACCAGCTTTTTCCTTAATCGCTCGTCCTTTGACTTCAACGGACGAACTCGATAAACTGGAAATAATGAAATAAAAAATTTATAAAGAAAAAGCTTCAAGTGACACGTATAACAAAATAAGTGTTGGAACACAAGTATATTTTTTTTTGTTTGATGATGGATATTCATATATAAGCAGATTATCAAACAGTAATAAAACACTATTGAGTTATTCGGGTTTTTTTTCCAAGTAAAGGCACTTTAATTAAAAAAAATAATAGAATAATTTAAAACATATTTTTGTAATTAATAATGATTTTTTAAAACATTGTTTTTTAATTATATTAAATTGTACGTTATTTATGTTTGTTTTTGTTTTTATTACCACTCAATAACCCTGATTGTTTACAATTATTGCCATAGAGAAAAAATAAATAAGTCTGTAAAAACATCAAATTTTAAATTTTTTTGGATAGGCTCGACTCTAGTTTGATTACTTTCTGTACTTTCTGATGTGGCACGCTATATAAGTACATAATTTAATAAATTTTAGTAACTAATCCTCTGGATTTGTCTGCTCTGAATCCCAATACATGTTCAAAGCTGATTGGTTAAAGTCAACAGTATTATATTACTACTTGGATTTTGTGACATTTTTTCCTCCTTCGAAAGGAAAGACAAAAGTGGTATTATGTTTCAGTGTTAACTTACCTAAGCGCAAGTTTATGTTTCCTGAAGTCGTACAAATTGGAACTTTTCAAGACGAGATCGTTTGGAGTTTGTGTCGACGCGTCAATATCATAGAAGACGCTGTAGTTTCGAGCGGGATCTGTGAACAAGATACAATAATTTAATATTAAGCGTATTAAGGTAAGTAAACGTTATTATTATTATTAAGTTTTGGGTACCACAGTTAAAAACTGTTATATATAACAATTTTAACAGCTAACAGTAACCTTAAAAAAATAAAAATTATTATTAATAATTACTGAATAATACCTTTTCTTATTTTCTAAACAAATTCTACATGTTCGTATACGTACTTACTCAAAACAAATAAATAAAATTGGGGTGTCTGTCTGTTGCATCCATAAAGTAAATTTATTTGACAGCAGCGTTTAGTTTTAATAGAGTTATAAATGTGATTTCACAGTATCGAAATGACATTACGGAATTTTGCGGGGTTGAAGACTGGCGCGCGGGGAACTCGAGGACTGAAATTCGTCATCATGCATCAGGTAGCTAGAATATGAGTGGTTAAACGTATTTTTATGGTAGAAGACTTTTATGCTCATAATGTTTATTTGAACATAACCAAAACAAGAACACGCGTTTTTATATTTCATGTTTGTCTGTTGGCCCGGAAAATATTACAGGCTACTTTTTATTTCCGGAATGTTTAAATTTAAAGAACTGTATAAACTATGAAAACGACTGGAACAAACTTATGGGGTTTGCTATCGTAAATATAACCAGCGAGGGCTCCCTGTATTTATAGTAAATATAATCACGATGGATTCCCTGACTATATCGTAATATAATAAGCAACAGGCTCCTCCACTATATCTATTTATCTATACATACATATCAATAAAATGGAAGAGTCTATCTGGAATTTTAAAACAAACTCTACATAAGTTCACACCGGATTCACATCTGTGCATGTCTTTTTCTGAAATAAATATGAATCTGAACGTAACATTTATAAATCTCATTGTTTCATTGAAATTCTTGTTGATGTCGAATGTTTAAAATTTGGCCTTTGTTCGCCAATTAGTTCGACAAGCTTTTTAGAGCAGCACTGGCAATCCTTCCATATAGGTACACATATCATTTATACTGTTTAGATATCTTATCTACACTTATTCGTTTTTATACCCGAAAATGTTACTAAATTAACCTATTCGCTACTCATTTACCATATTTGGTCAGATTGAAAGTCACGACCCTTTTAATTAACAGAGACAATTGATTGATAATGATCGGTGACTAGTTAAAAGATTGAACTCAAGATTTGACTACGTGATCAAATTAAGATTTCCCATTAATTTACAATTTATTTTAATAAACTTTCATAATTTAATGGTTTCGCGCTTTCAGAATGATTGTTGCAGAATATTATGTTACAAGTGACGTAAATATTAATTTGTTCATTTAGGGCAGAGAAAAGAAATAGGTAATGTCCATTTCGGCGACCTTATTAAGATGCCCTCACATCTCTACCTTTGTCAATTTCGACAGACGTCTGCTTCCCGTAGTTAGTTGTTTGGGAGAGAAATGACTCCAGATAAATGTCATGCCCCAACTCCTGTCAATTTATTGATACAGCGAAAAGTCTCCGCTTCATAATACTGGTTTTTGGGGTTCCCTACACAATAGGTACCAATGGGAACACTATAGGCTCCGCTATCCGTCCGTCCGTCGGTAAATCTATCACAGAGCTGTATCGTCTGAACCGTGATAGGTAGATACTCGAAATTTTCACAGAATGTGTATTTCTGTAGCCGCTATAACAATGACTACAAATAATAAAAATAATATAAAGTTACAAGGGTTGCCAACTTTTTTTTAAAGAAAATACAATATAATTATGTAGGAGAAAAAAAAATGAACAGTATTTAGAACAAACTAACAGTATTTATTTTTACATTGTTTTAAAAACATATTTTTTGGATTTATAAAGATAACTTATAATATTATTTTTGAAAGATACGTAAACCTCTGCACATTCGTAATCAAAACTTAAATGAGAAGCTCATTTTTTGGATTGGATGATTTTGGCTTTGGACACTAGTATTTTTGAGTGAGTTGTAAAAACAGTATTTTGAATACTTTATTTTTAGTGAACAGTAAACAGTATTAAAAACCAAAGGCAAGTACTAAATACTGTTTTAAACGGTATGGTTGGCAACCCTAGTTCCCATACAAGAAACGTTTTTAGTGATTAGTAATTTTTTAACTTTATTTAAATTTTATTTGTTGTTATAGCAGCGGTCATAGCACACTCCATAAAAATTTCAAGTGTAAGCAATAATTTTACAAAGTAAAGGGTGTCTAATATTTGTTTGCTTAAACACCTACTTAAACATGGAGTGAAAAACAGTAAGATATATGATGAATATTGATACATGTATCGGGTCTTGGTTGGTTATATGTATGTGGTGTCTTCGCTTAAACTCCCGTATTTTTTTTTTAATTAATTGACCGAATAAGTTGCATTCAAATATTTGGCGCAATAAAGTCAAGGGTGTTTTGTTAGTAAAAAAAACACTTGAAAACCTCCGAATTTAAGGCGTAAACTAAGATAAAATTGAGAACTGCATTTTAAGTAGACTACAAATTTATTCTTTAATAATTTTATTTCCAAAAATAAAGAAATGAGGGGGTCGTCAAAATTGTAAGTTTTAGACCATTTTCGTTACGAGATCTATCTCAAAAAGCTAACTCGTTAAGAATTTACAGTTTTAGTATGTTATGTATCATATACTGAATTTAAACAAAAAAATACTGAAAACTACTGAAAACTAAAAACGAAGATTATTTAGGAGGGACGTTTTGGCAGCTTTAGCTGAACATTTATGATTTATTTTTTTTGTTTTTTTCTACTTTTTTAAATTTTGTTTAGTTTAAGTGTTTTTCATTAATTTCCTTGTTATATTATATATTGTGTATGTTGGCAGCTCTCAGTGAGTTTTCATGCAACTAATTCGTGGACAGCGTGGTTGACTGTACAATTATTATAAACTGTTTATTAGTTAGATATATAAGTTTCATTGTACACGTTGTTTGTTGTCCTAAATAAATAAAAATAAAAAATAAAAACGCCGATTCGTGATTTATTTAGTTTATAAGCTGTAACCAAAATAGACATTTTTATCTTTTTTCACAGGTTGCGATGTCCAGAAGAAAACAGTTTTTATAATAAATATAGACACGAATACATTGTGTAGTGGTACATAACTTTCAATGCTCGAGTACTACTGGCAGTTGACAGCTTTTTTATTATAACAGAGACGGACATATTGTTTTAAATATAAAATCACTAAAAACCCCATTAAAACGTGAATCCACACATGTTTCCCACAAAGTGTGCCGGCGGCGGTCCGGCACTCCTGTTTAATCCTGTTCAATTACGATTTAATTCGATCGGATCGGAAGTTTCGTAGCAATTGGTCGGGCGCGCGTAGAATCGAGTGCTACACAAACAGTCGCCCTCAATTTACTTCAACATAATGAGGGGCAACTCACAAAGAGATGGCTTCTTAATAAAATCCCCGTTAATGGCCAGGGCTCGTGATTGCTTTCGAAAATATTTTCAAACAGTGCCTATACCGTGTGCCATTTTCCCATAGGTACGTTCTAACTTTTAGGGGGCGGTCCATAAATCACGTGAAGCCACTGCGTGAAGCTCATATGGGAAGGGAGAGCTTTCAGATGGCATTACGATCGATTACGAGGCGAAGAGGGGGTGTTATGACATGTCAAATGTAATTTTCTAGAAATTTAACTTATTTCCACCAGCCCATTATGCCCTACTGATTAGGCTTGGGGCTTTGGCCTACCTTAGAGTGAGGGAGCTTGGAGCTTAATCCACCACGCTGTTCCAGTGCGGGCCGATAGAATTTAACGACTGCTAACTGTTGATGGCACCCGGGACCGACGGCTTAACGTGCTCTCCGAGGCACAGAGTCAGTGATAGTTATGTACTTAATCAGAAAAAACTCATTGGTACACGCCCGAATGCGAACTACGGCTGTACGACCTTCTAAACTTTGAACAGGTACGCTGCGCTCGGGCTATCACGACACAAATTTTACTTATAATAAGCATAATTAACAACATCGGTCGTTGACCTAAATTATTGTTTCGTGTCCGGTTTCGCTGCGCCGGTTACCACCCGTTTTACTGAGACCGTAATATAAGAATCAGATTTAGTGGTTACCTACTTAACAATAAAAATAACGATATTTTAAAACAAAAAATTTTCATAGCGCAGTTAGAAATTATATTTTTTTAACTATACACGTGTTGTTCCGTAGGGTCGGGAAGATAGCCTTGAAGCACACCACGTACAGAAAACTGTGTAAAAATGTGTCTTATAAAACAAAAAACATAAGCAATTCAGTGTAAGCCATGGTTGGCCCTCGCAACGCTGAACCGTACCGTCGTGGGATTACGGCATTACCTAATTAGGTACATTAAAAGTATCTTACCCCGAGATCGCAGATGTTTCACGGAATATAACAAAAAGGGTTAAAAATAACACAATGTTCCAAAAGTCTATCGATATAATGTCGTAGTTACGAAATGAAATAAAATATCACGGCCATACGACGACGATATTTCTGAAACACTGAAATAAACTGAATAATCGAATATTTTCTAAAATTATTTTCAAACGCCACTTTTTATTTGGATTAACCATTAAAAAAAAACATCATTATTGAGCTAACGTCATTAGCTATTTAATGAAAAAAAAACAGTAATTTCATATTAATTTAAATTATACTATAGGTAATCGGTATAATTTAAATTAGTAAGAATTTACCAGGTATTTTGTCTATTAATACAAATGTTGCTTGGCAAAGGTGTAAAAAACATTACAGTAAATGATTAAAAAAAACTAAGCGGTTGCTCCCGTTTTCAATACTTCTGGAAATAAATTAACATCTCAAAAACATATGTATAAGTATATAAAAGACGACTGGCTTTTTCATTTAAGTCTTGATGTGGGTTCTATGCTTATTACGATATCCAGTATTATATTATTTTAATATAATTTCTGAAGTAAAACTTTCTATCCACCAACCCGCATTGGAGTAACGTGGTAGATTAAGCTTCAATCACCTCGTCCCGAAGCCCCTGCAGTGGGGTATTAATGAACTGATGGTATGGTATCTTAAGGCGTGACTTTATAGTAAATGATCGCTTTGCGGACAGAAGTAACGTTTTTTGGATGGAAATAATAACTTTCTTGTAAATATATGCAAGTAGCTTACTATAATATTTTCAATACATTTACTATTAATACGGCCTTTATGACACCGAAACTTGTATCGTAACGTTGAATTTTACAGTACTAGGCTTTTTTACTTTACACCAATCAGAAACGAGCATTCTGTTTGTGACGCATGCGTAAACCGCGAAAAGCAACCCGCTCGTGCCCCTAGTTCCCGCCATTATTACTTTATTCGCAAACGTACTAAAAACGTCGTATGATGCTCATATTCTGTAAGCTGGCTATCGTGCCTATAAACACCTTGACTATAACATCCAGCTTACCGTACTTGCATCATAACGTACTAACGTACTACGAGCCGATTCATGAATCAGAAATAACCATTGCTAGGAACACTGGACATTTATTTATATAATGGCATAATTATTACATACTAAAATAAGACCTTTTTTTCCATTTCATTTCATCAGCAATGATACTTGCAAAACTAGAGGTCAAAGCAAGACTGTGCCAATTATCAAAAAAAATCGTTGAAATATAAAAACTTTAAAACACGAACGGACGGACGGATGAACAAACTCCCATGGCAAAATTACAACGTACCAGCGGTACTTACTCGTATAAAACGTATAGAGCGCTTCGTTTCTATTTTATTCGTTTCAGTTTGCAACCACGAGACGGTTTAGTGTTAACATTACCAAGCTGGCAATACTGAACATAGCTTACAAGCATTTATCCACTGCTTATAGGCACATTGTGTGTAATACGTAGCCTGAGATCCCTGAAATACTTTCTTTTTAGATAGGTAAGTATACTTATTACCCGACTATGTGTGTCTATTTCTTTGGCACGCTCTGTAGCCTAAACGGTTTGGTACATTTTAATATATGAGATTTTAATATATAATATAATATTTTAATAATTTAGTCTTAGTTGTGGGATCTAGAAGGTATATATTTTAAAATGGCGTCCACGAATCAAAAGAGAAAAGGGGTAATAGATTTTTGGTTATTAGAACCATATAGGTATTAAATGAAAGGTAGTAAATAATTGATTATATATGTTTATATTATAACACTTTTATGCTTCCATTTTGACAAAAATTACAAAACAAAGCACCGCACTGGATCGATCCATTGTGGATATTTGCTTTGATATCTTTGAAAGAAGTAGATTAGAATGAGTTTTTTTTGTTTTAAAAAATAACTGTGATATAAAAAAAATTTATCGGCAGTTATAGGGACTGCCGATAGAAGTGAAAACTTAGAGCTTTTGGTATTAAAATTTGAAAATTAATGTTTAGATTAAAATAACCAACATGTGGTTTTCACATCTATCCACATCGTGTTCACCACTTCGGTATATAATGGAACCATATAAACATGCATAAGATTGTTGCTCGGAGTATCAGAGCTTTCTTCGTCATTTTAAACTAAAGATTTTATTAATATAAAGTATAATTTTGCAACAATAATTAAATTTTAAACTTCGACACATTAATCTTAAATTATTATTAGATTTTATAAAAGTTTTTAGTTTCAAAATCCACGATAAAAATATGATTGAACAAATAGAAATCTGTTTTTCCACGGTAGTAAGAAAACGTCCAAGCCACTGTGAAATACTGATTGCGTAACGCATTGCATAGGTCAAAATATTAGAAAATAAATTATATAAAATTTTTAAATGCCAAAATAAATACGAAGATTTAAAATAATTTTCTTTTATTTATTTTTTAATTTCAAAATATTAATATATAATTATTAATATTAATATAATATTAATATATATTTATTTAGTACTCACTTTTGTACTGCACAGTGATTTTACAATTAAATGAGCATGTCGTGACGCGAACCCATAAGATATTCCCCTACCAAAAAATGCCCACCCCGGCTAAAGAAGTTTTCACTTAAAAAGTTTGTAACACAACTTATAATAAAACAAAATCAAAAACAATAAAAAATGAGTTAGTTTAGAGTTGATACAGGATCAATTACGCATTAACTCGGTCGACCACAGCTCGTAAACTAGTTGGCCCTAGATAATTGTGTTAATTTTTGAAGTAAAACTTCTTTAGGCGCGACTAGGGAGTAACTCAGATTTTTTTTCTGACGGAAGTGACGCTTACTATAGTCTGTGTAGTTTCCGCTATTTAAAAATAGATGGCGTGCGACGGTAGATATGTCTATCCGTCGATATTATTGAGACGATAAAACTATACAATGGATAGAATTTCTTACCCTAGTATGGTTAGACCGTCGATAGGTAGGTAATTGGGTTTGCTGTTAGAGATTTTTAAAAAACTTTGCAATTTAAAAAATAATAATTTGGATTGGTCGTAAGTACATGTCATATACTTCACGCTTCTTGACTTATACGCCAGCTAATGGCAAATATCATAATCAATTAGGATTATTTATTTCCAAATTTTCAAACGGATCAATTATGAATAGCAAAGTGAATAAAAATTCAACAATTTTAAAAAATATATTTTAAATTGCAAAGTTTTTTAAAAATCTCTAACAGCCAAACCCAATTACCTATCTATCGACGGTCTAACCATACTAGGGTAAGAAATTCTATCCATTGTATAGTTTTGTCGTCTCAATAACCTATCGATGTATAGACATATCTACCGTCGCACGCCATCTATCGACGGGAGGCCCCGGGAGGGTCGATAGCTTACCAGAGTTAGATTTTTGTATGAAAATAACATTTCGTGCGTCCCAAAATACTTCTGACAGCTGTTGAAGGATAGAATTTATTACTGAGGATAAACATGCGGCCTATCTGTCAAATGTGATGGTTTACCTATCGATCGTCTGCTATCATCAAATAAAAATTCGCTAAATTACTTTTATCCTAATATTTTGAAACCAATATCTATTTAATTTAGTTGTAATTTAGTGTGAAAATGTCTACGTCCAGTGAAAGCGATTCTGACTTCGAACTTTTACAAGAATTGTCAGACTGGGATAGTAGCGAAGAATCATCTCATATTTGTTATTATAAAACGTACAAAAAAAACTTCAAAGTTTTACTTCAATCGCGCGTAAAGGTTACACGCACACGCTTTCTTAGTAAATTTGTACTATGTGTAGAGTATTAATGAAAGAGAATTAAACGAACAGATGGACATAAAAGAAAGGTTCTATAAATATTCCTCATCGGATTTCGAAATCCTAATAAATGGAAACATTGGCATCTGTTACTAAGTAAAACTTATGCAATATATTTTTTTAAACATACATACATAAAAGCACGAATTCACTAGAAGCCCTCTTCTACGTTTACCGTCTAAACACTTATACTCTAGCTAGTTGGTGAAAAACGGCGAATTTTAGTCCGAGTTTCAGTGCGCAAGATCCCCGCGCGCCGCTCCTCAGCCCCTCTTCACCCCCAGAAATCCCCACGCGCCGGTTTCACCCCTCCAAAATTGCGTAATGTCACTTTGATACTGTGAATGACATTTATGACTATTAAAACCAAATGCTGCTGTCAAATTAATTTAATCTATGCATACATTTAACATATGCATTGTCAGTGTCGTGATAGCCCAGAGCGCAACGAACCTGTCTCAAATTTATAAGGCCCCATAGGGCCATGGTTCGAATCCGGGCGTGTACCAATGAGTTTTTCTGACTTAAGTACACAATATCACTGACACCGTGCTTCGGAGGGCACGTTAAGCAGTCGGTCCCGGAAGCTGTCAATAGATGGCGGTCGTTACAGTTCCCAACCCGCAGTGGAGCAGCGTGGTGGACTTAAGCTCCAAGCCCCTCCTCCGCACCCTGGGGGAGGCCTAAGCCCCTGCAGTGGGGTAAAAATGGGCTGATGATGGTACATATAACGAATTCTACCAAACCTGAAACTAGTATAGCTAACTGGATCGATTTCCATGATTTTCATCGAAATCCTTAGAACTTTTTTCGAGTCAGTTTTTATGGTAATATTTTGTGCATTTATTTAGGCGAGTACTTACCACGAGTCCGACACATGAACCGTTCCCTTACTCTCCCAACGGTAGACCTGCAAAACAAAAATTAGGAAATTATTTACTAGCCCAAAATGAAGAAAGTTACTAGTAAAATTATGTTCCCTTAATTTTGTTTTTTTTTTTTTTAATATTCTAAATAGTTTATTCGGCTTCATTTACACAAAAACGAGTTCAGCCATTTTTAAAATACAATATTTTAATACGACGACGACCTCTAGCGTACGATTCCAACATTCCGACCTTGTAGACAAATTCTATTGTACACCATCGCACTATTTTGTGTTGATGTGTACCGCTAATTGAGACAGCGGTACCTCTGTGCCGGTAACGCTGTCGCACGATTTCGTAATTGTTGTGTTGTTATCATTAACTTTGATATAATGTTAATTTAAAATAACCGAATAATTATAATATTTATTTCTATTTTTTGTATTGCACATACCTGCTAATGTAAAATGTAACTATACTTTATAAACAATTTATGATTACAATTATTTTTTAATAAACTTTGGTCCTTAAATAAATATTTGCAATCATGATTTTTTTAAATCAATTATAATTTTTTGCACAGCCTACACGTGACGGTACTCAAGCGTGACGTTATGGCACACACGAAGCTGATTAGTACCTAGTATAATATATATAACGGTTGTAATCTACTTAGCGATGCGGAGCCACTGGTGTACTAATTGTGTATGAATATTGTCATACGACCGACCGCATTATATATATTTTTTTAATTTCTCGTTTATTCCCGATTTCATTAATATTTCAATTTTGTATTTTAATTGTGGAGGTTTCGTGATTTTATGTATAGTGGCTAATAAAATAACAGAGCTTTAATAATTTTTCCAGTATAATTTATTTAGATTGACGACGACGGCTTTGTTTTTTTGTTGTTTTATAATATTAGTATAATATCGTTTATATTTAATGTTCTTTCAATGTCAAAATATTTTAGATGGAATGTCTTTCTTCGCAAGAAAATATCTAAAACAACTTCTATGTGTTTTTATCGATTTTAAATCTGTTTTTAAACTGAGCACATTTCAAACGTATTAAAGTATATTTAAAAAGGAATGGAAATTCCAGAAAACATTCCATTTGCTAGATCATAATAATAAATGTTAAAACCTTTTATTTAATCTTTCTTTGGATTAAGTTTCATGTTTTAGCTGCGGTTAACGAGACGTAATACGATCATCTACATTGAAAATACGGTTTATTGAAATATAAAACTTCGATATGAATTATTTTCTCAACTAAAGTAAAGACTTCACAAAAAAATTAACAATTAATGAAACATTTATATTCACAATTATCAATTATTTTCTATACCAATAGCAATAATTAATTGTCAATATAGTAATTTCGTATTATCACAGGATATGAAACTTCTCTTTAAAAATACATATATTTTTAACATTAGAAATGTTTCAATTTTCAAAATAAATCGACTGCAGTGCGACACGTTGTTACACCAAGAAAATGCGCGTAAAATAAAACCGTCAATTTTCTTTTTTTTTTTCGTATGACGCTTTTTCGGATCCACTGCTGGAGTACGTATTGAGTTTTGACCATGAAGTCCACCACATCGCTCCGGTGCTAATGGTTATGGGTTGTAAACCTTTACAATCACAGAAAGGACGATATCGTCGAAACGTGTGGTATTTATTTGATTTAAATTTTTTGTAATCAACAACTCATGTGGTGGGGATCGAATCCATGTATTTTGTATCAAAGGTGGGATGTTTAGCCACTCGCCAACCACGAATCCACCGTTAATTACGATCGCAAAATTTAACATAAATTTAAATAGCGTGCATTTCTAATGCTTCCCGAGTACGCGCGAATATACTAAATCTAAATATACAATTAATTTGGTTATGGGAGAATTTCAATAAAATATTCTCTCAAATATGCCCCAAAATAAATCTCGTAGGTTCGTAGGTGCTGCCATAGACCCGGGCCTACGTGACCTATATTTCATAAATTAAATACTATATATTTTTAAAAACCTTTAAATAAAAAAGGTAAAGAAAAAGATAGACTATTTGTGTCTAACCAAAATAAAAAGAAAATGTAACACCTTTTGCGCAAGGTACGAAATAAGTTTTTCACGAAAGCTAAGCCTGTAACTGAGTGAAGGGTCTCGTCGTGACGGCTGATGGGCTCTGACACCCTTTTACTGCGACCTCAAAGACACCTGTCGATGGAATGGTACTATAGCTGTTATTGGAAATGTGTTTGAGAAAGTAAATCCGCTTGTAAAGTTCCTAAAAAAATATTAGATAGGAATTGAATTATTCGTATAAACGATATACAAGTCAACGATACATTGACTTGTATGCAGCTAATTACGCTCTGTACATGTTTGCTAACGTTGTTTAGTATTAATCGTATTGTAAAAAATCTGCATGTGAATATTCATTTCGAAGTCAACCAACACTCTCCTACATAACGTGTTAAAGGCTAAAACCTGAAATAAATCTGACAATGTAAGAACTATAGGATAAGTGTTCAATTCCCCTTTAGTATATTATAAGAGGAGGGACAGGTGTGATATATTACGTTTTTCAAGACTCACGTTCGACTTAACAAAATCAATAAAAATTGTTACCTCCACTGCAGAATTTTTTAATGAGGCTTGATTTGTCATGTGTTATTTGAGTCCCAACTGCGGTGTAGCCTTAACATGGATTTTATTTTCTGAATATATGTTTTATGCTACGTATTTCCATCAAAAGATTCTCCCAAATTCGACTTGGTTAAATATATACGTGCTCCTTTGTATTGTCGTGAGAAGTACGTGTAACAAGAAACTTCCTCGTAGGACTAAGCTTAACAATACAGAGGGCTGCAGACAATGGGCGAAACTTGAGGGCTCTTTGCTTCGAACGCCTGGATACATGTCACTAACCTCAAGGCTTTTTTAACGTATTTGAAAATCGTTTGAAGAACGGTAATTTCGTTATGTCATTATTAGACAGAAAAGATCTATGTGCGTAGATATTATCTACGAAAAATCTATGTAAATTTGTATAAAATTATAAATCGACTGATTGACATCAAAGAATTACCTAACACTTTTCTCAGTATTTAATGTATGAGTCTGTAATTTCTCGCAGCTTTTTTGCAGCTTAATAATTCTGGCACCCGAAGATTAAAACATGCTTTTATCTATTTAAATGTGAAAGTTTTTTTCAAAATTGGTATAATAGTCTAGTAGAATAGACAAATTTTATAAGGAAATAGGCGAAAAATTGTGTATTGTGAATTCAAGAATGACTAATTAATCCGTAACAATATAACCAACAATATGTTCAATGCACAGACTTTTAAAGACAGTTTTATAACGCTGCCTATCTAATAATTTCTATGTGTAAATATCAAAAACCTAAAGGCAAATTATAATCGCGGAACAGATTACGTGGGCAAGCGGCAAGCGGCATACATTGGGCCGTGCCACATTATTCCACAGCGCTGTGTATCGACAGATATGATTGATGACGCAGATGGTAATACCTAATGGCGGAGACAAGGCAATTTATCACACGTTGAATTTATACCGCCGTTGTACGAAACGTCAGATCAAAAGTTTCCTCCGTGTGTGCTACGCGATTTTCGTACTAAACCACACGAGGGTTGACATTAAACCTTCAACCGTTTATAAATACCCAAAATGTAGAATTAGTGTTGGAGCTTCGCGTAAAAGAACGAATTGACTAGAAGCCCTTTTCTAAGTTTACCGTCTCACCACTCATACTCTAGCTAGCCGGTGCAAGATAGCGAGTTTCAGTCCGCGACGTCAACCCCGCGAAATCCCCTCTCGCCGGTCTTCACCCCTGCAAAATGGCGTTTGACATTTTCAATAGTATGAAGTGACATTTCTGACTCTATTAAAACCAAACGCTGCTGTCGAATTTATTTACTTTATGGAGCTTCACAAACATTTAGTAAAATTTTACGATTTGTGATTTTCTCGAGTCTTCGGCTTAATATCGGCGGCCGACCGATATTCCGTAATGTTATGCCATTTAACCCAAACACACCCAACGGGACGGTTTATGTCCGCTAAAACTGGACAAATAAGGACTCACCGAATCGCCGAATCTACTTGTCCTGCGCGTACCTACTCGTTCTTTAGCGTGGTGAAGAGACTTTAAGCCACATAACGTAAGTGTCAATTGATTGACTGAGCGTACCGGCTCGGTAGTATGTGTGTTGTCGCATATCTAATAACATATGTATCTAAAAAGTATCAAAGGTAGAATAAGAAGGTGCGCTTAGAATTTACGGGAATGAATCAGAACTTAAAGCACGCGTTGTAAAATAACTATTTACTAAACTGTAATGACAACTGAATAAATGTAAATATTCTTCAGTATGAATATACTTCAGTAACCATATAACAAAAGTCATAAAAGTACGACTTTACTAGAAACCCTCCTCTGCGCTTACCGTGTAACCGCTCATACTCTAGCTAGCTGGTGCAAGATGGCGAGTTTCAGTTCGAGCGGTCTTCAGCCCCGCAAAATTGCGTTTGACATTTTCTTTACTGGTGAAGTGACATTTCTGACTATTAAAACATTATTAAAACTTGTAACATATATTTCCCGTGTGAGGCCACGCACGGGCAAGCGGAGCGTCGGGCGCCCCCCGATTCGATGTACCGAAGACCTGAAGAAGGCGGCAGGTCACCGTTGGATGCAGCAAGCGTTGCGTGGCGTGCCATGGAGGAGGCTTATGTTCAGCAGTGGACAGTTAAAGGCTGAAATGATGATGACGATGATATATATGTATTTCTTAGGTATAGACAAAGCCTAATTTCAAGAAGTATATATATATATATTTTATGTCAAAATCAAACGCAAATATTAACAGGCAGATTCTTTAAGTTCAGAGGAACAGAGCGTATGAAGTGAGTTTCAGTATGAGTGAGTTGGACGTTGGAGCCCACAAGAAATATTCCTGAAATGGCAACTCGGACTCTCGGCGTCGCCTCGCGTCGGCCTTACAACATATTAGAAAAACTAAGTTTTAGTGCACATTTCTTAGAAAGTTTTTTCTTTTTCAACTTAGTAGGGTTCTTATATTAATTTAATGCTTATAAAACATTAATAGCTCTTTAAAACTATCATTTTCATTTCATAAATTATATTCTTTATACATTCGCACGTATCCCGGAAACATAAGAAATGTAGGTACTTTTCACCTTATTTAAATATATTTTTATGCTGTCATTTTCGCGCAATTCCTTGACATTTAACGTTTCTTGTGTATTCCGTATTGCCGCCATTCTACATTTCACGCGTCGTTTTATTTTGGCATGTAGTATAAATTAAACATTTTCTGTATTAAAATTCATTGAAATGGTGTTTTTTGAGAACATTCCACATTGTCATCCAAGACCATCACAGTGAAAATTCTTTGCATTCCAGGACCTTTTAAATGTGATGAATTTTAAATCTGTAGGTTGGTAGGGACGTTTCTGCCTCTCAACATTTAAATAATAATAATAATGCCTGGGACATTCCACACAGCGCCATCTGGTCATAAACTAAACAAAGCTTTGAATCATGGGTACCAGGGAACTGATATACATACTGTTATAGAAATATTTTTATTAAGTATAATGAACACTTTTCATCAGATATTACAATAAATTCCTATAATATATATACATGGTTCTTCTACTTATAAAAAAAAATATTAATGATGAGTGTAAAGTGCCGAGAACGTTCACAGAGTTCCCGCGCTGAATGGCTAAACTGGTCCTTCGAACACAATATTCTTTACTCAGAGGGTCACTCGATACCAATCGGAGCTTTGCGCCAATTTCACGCGAGACCGCAACAGCATCCCTGGATGATCCCCGGACTCATCGTCTTCACTGCGAACACTAAAAATTCGTATTTGTCCATTATGCCCTTAGTGTATTTAGTACGTTTCAAGCGCACGGCTGACTCTGCACCGGCACCAGCTGCTCTGTGGCATACATACTTAAATATTCTTTATAATATATACATATATAAAAATTTTAGGCTCAGGCAAATGCCATTTATAAAATCGTATGCATCAAAACAAATTACAAACCTTAGTTTAATTAGTAAAAACAAGAAATCTGTTATGGATTAAACGACGAGAAATTTAACTCGTTTACAGAAAATGGCAGTTATTCTCCAATTTGCATGTAATTTCAAACAAAAGTATTTTAACAATATTTTTTCAATATTTAAATCGTATAGTAACCGTACATTGAAAACCGATGATCGATGGGTATCGAGAGAATAATGGCGATCTTATTGTAATTTATCACACGCTGACGTTTGCGATACATATTTATTTTGGTGTTGCCAGCTGCGAATATCCAACTTCTATACTGACAATACCTTTATCTGATATACAAGTATTTGTTGTTTCCATTTTTATAAAGTTATGCAGGTAGCAAATATGAGCTTCGTGTCGAAAGTAAAACTGAAAAAAATTTATATACATCAATAGATTAGATTTTAAAACGTGCTGCAAGCTGCAAACACTCTTTAACAGATTTCGCACGATAACGCAATAACTAACCATAGCATAGCAAAACTTTTACTAAGTATATGTAAAGTGACGAAAACTTTTTTAAAGCTAATATAAATATAGAGATTTTAACATTATCATTGGACAAAGTGCCTGACCGCAAAGTTATCAAAGCAACCTTTAACAGAGTCTAAATGAATCGTTTACGTGCTCAAGTTGATGCTACGCAAGTCGCTATATAAGTTTTCAGATACACGAAATTTAAAAATGGAACGCATCTATATCTTATGTTTTTAAATAGCAAAACATCGAACGTAAAGCCTACTTACATAAAGTGGCGTATATTAGTCTTGTAGTGTATTTTCGTATGGTACACGACGTGCTATTTTTATGTGCATCGATGGCGACTAATTAACATGCTGTAAAGGGCATGAAACAAAAGTTAGGTTTATCATATCGCAGATTATAGGGTTTTCACAGCCAAACTGCAAAAACGGAACCTCTATAGTTTTATCCTGGCCGTATGCTTGGCCGTCAGTATGTTACAGCTACTTGGAGGTCGTTGGTACTAAACGCCGTGTTCAGCTGAGTATAACCCAAAAAATTAGAGCACGCAGAGCTCATCGCATTAAACAAAAAAGGTTCAAGTAAGCAGGTAGCGCAGACTAACGGTTTCCGAGAAAAAAAATTTCAGAACACGGACTGCGTAAATGCGAAGATATTTAATATTTTTCTGAGGCACTTGGTCAGTTGTATGTCTCGTTAGTTCGACATTTTCGATTGTCTTTGGATAAAGTACTAATTTTATACTTTCTATTTTACGTACGTAATTGTCGGTTGTTGATTTTGTGAGCTGTTTCATAACTAGTGTTTGTTCAAGTTTCTGACTTGCGAGACATTCTCGTGATGCTTTATTGAGTTTTTAAGGAAACCTTCTTTACTAAAATTTATAGCTTCGTTTTATTTATCGTTGCAATAAAAAAAATTATAAAAGTGAAAAAATAATATTATTTTAAAAATCTTTATCTCGGCAACCGTTGGTTTGCGCTACTTACTTACTTGAAACTTTTTGTTTAGTTCGATAAGCTCCTGTGTGCTCTATTTTTTGAACTATGTCCAGCCGAACACGATGTATACGTTGCTAACATACGACCACGAAATAGTTAACGTAGATTTTACTTAAGTAGTGTCCATATTATTATTATATGAATAAATTCGTCAAAGTGCGAAATATAATAAAATTAATAATCGATATCTGTTAATAGAGTTGCGTGCGCTTTTTTCTGTCTAGCGCGTACTTATTTAGACTTGCGCGCGTTTTTTTCAGACATTATTTGATTAGAAATGTTTCGTGTTCATTAACTATATGGATACAGTCTTATTAGTATTATTTTACGAACTTCTCGGTATCTTATATCCACCAACCCGCACTGGAGCAGCGTGGTGGATTATGCTACAAAATCCCATAAACCCGAGGAGAGGCCAAAGCCCACACACACACACAAGACAGGTTTGTTGCGCTCTGGGCTATCACGACACAATGGCCAAAGCCCCTTGTAGTGGGACTTGATAAGCTGATATGGTATGGTATGGTGTTCTTGTATGTAAAAAGTTATATTTAACGTAAAATTGTGAAGACAAAATATTTGGCATAAAACCGTTTTAAACGATTTCAGATTTTATTAATGTAATAATAAAATTAAATTATTCGTGATAATAAAACACAAATAAGTACTTATTATTAAAGCTAAATAATAAGTTTTTATTTGAGTTTTACTATCTCCCCACATCATTCACAAAATTCTTGTGTATGCCAATATTTAATAAGATGACAGCAACCGTTAATTTAGGTATTTATCGAAAGATGGATACAAATACAGCTTTTCAGTGACGTGTCTGTATAATTAATTTATCTGAGCGTCGAACGTAAAAAACACGAAAAAAGACTTTTTCCCGATTATTATTTATCAAGTATAAATTTGTAATAAGGGCCGCTTCACATTAGGTCGCAAGTATTGCGACAGCAGCGCGGTTGTATCAGCGCGACACGTGATTGTCATAGCGGACGGCAGCGCGGCAGCCGCGTGCGATCAGTCGGCTTCGAGCTAGTATTGCAAACGCATGTTCGAACATGATTGGAAAAATAATTTTCCAAAAAAAACTAAAACCGACTTCAAAAACATAAACTAATAATTAAAAAATAAAATTTTCACTTTAAAGAAAGGGGCATTAACAGGCGGTATACAGTTTTTGAAGTCGGTTTTACTTTTTTTTTTAATTATTTTATTTTTCAATTTTTGGTTGAACGCATATTTTGTAACTTATTTATATTTAGTATAAAAGGGGCTTCTAAACGCGCTACACAAATGAGACAGCGCCGCGATTACGCAACTTAAATTCAGTTTCAAATTGACGCATCAGCATGCCTAGTATAGGTAGTCGTATTCCTATGTAAAACTTAAATCTTAATTATTTTTGTGCGAACTGAACATTTTGGCATATTGAACCGTATGACGTAAGCACAATAAAAGGTAACTGCTGTAAATCGTTGAGGAATTCCCTCGATTGTCTATGGTTTCCATCATCAGACCTGTAATGGCACTTATAACCCATAAAAAAAACATATATACTGTCGAATTGAGAAACCTCCTTCATTTCTGAAGTCGTTTAAAAAGGAGAAGCAACAATGATGTTTCCTCGTTGGAGTCCATTATTGAAATGAACTGGCCACTATAATCTAAGCAAGTCGCGCCGCTGTATTTGTAATGAGAAGGCATATCCGATGCTGCGCGTGGCTGCCGCGCTGCTGCCGCACTACTTGCGACCTAATGTGAAGGGGCCCTAATACAAAATCGCAGTACAGACATCCGATACTAATAAGCTACAACATCCGATAGTAATAATTCGAATTCGTTTCAGGCGCATTTATAATTTTCCACCGCTTTGGCTTTTTTTCGCGATGCGATAACGTATTCCACGGAAAAAAAAAATTATTTGTAAAGAGAATTTGAAGCATATTTTATCGGTTAAATTCGGCGAAACCTCAGTCGTATTTCGACGTTTGTCGTTTATTCGTTCGCCAAACTTTTATGTGAATAATAAATATAGCTTAGGTACGTTAAATTATTCATGTGTATACCTTAAATACTGCTAGGTTGGAAGCTAAATGTTTGCTCTGTGCCCGAACCATATTATGTCGGTTCGTGTTTGGAATGCTCGGCTTTCTTCGTTTTACAAACTAGTGATCGTTCGCGACTTCGCACTCTGCGCAATACATACAGCTATATTCGAGACTTTTCACGTGTTACTTTCGAAAACAATGCTAAGTAGCTGGAATTTTCTTTTAATCTTTTTATTAGCACTTTATACTCACAAAAATGCTTGAGCTATCAATTGTCTGAAGGACCAAGGTCTATTCTTTTATTGAATATAGCCGTAAAAATTTAAATTTGCTTAAAACCTGCTACCGCCTTACCCTAGTTGGTAGCGACCCTGCCTACGAAGCTGTAGGTCCCGGATTCGATTTCTAGTTCGAGTCAATATTTATATGATGAATATTGCTACTGCAGTATCAATACCGGCACCATGGTACCGGGTATTGGTTGTTATATGTATGTGGTGTCTTCGCTTGGTACCCAAAATACAAGCTAATGTTTAGTTTGGAGCCTAAACGTTGTTGTGATGTTTTACATTATTATTATTATACTGTTTTGAATAGGTGGTTGCGTGTTCTGCTTGTGCCCAGAAAAACTTATTACTTAAGAGTTTATTTTTTCTTTAGACCCCTTTTATTCCCTAATATTCATGTAAAATCCACACGTCATTTCGACGCTCACTAATAAATTACGAATTTCTGTTCTCTTTACTTGACTTTACACTAAATTGTCAATTTATATTAATTTCTCATCATACATCGATATTACGTGAAAATGAATTTATTGAATATTAAATCCTTCCACAGATAGATATAACTGTGTATAAAATAATACCTACCTACCTACAGTCCTAGTGGTGAGCTAGTTATTACCTACATACAGTCAAATCCTTCAAATTCAGCTTGTGGCTGTCATATATGGCGTTGAAGACTAATAATTTGTTGTCTGTTAAAACTACCGAGGCGGGACACAGTTACCTAGAATTTAAATCCTTTACTATTACTTAAAATAACGACACTGGACCAACTATTACATTTTTCACCTATACAATAATCACTTATGTTTGAAAATGTCAAGCCGAACAGCAAGTATTCTATACTAGCGACCGCCCCCCGCTTCGCCCGCGTGGACTACATTTTTATATAATTTCTGCTTATAGAAAAATAAATGCTACAGAGCCATCTGGTGGCAAGTAACAATAAAATGCTTATTTACACCAATTTTTGGATAAAAAATGGTTATTGTGGGTTATCCCTAAGAGGTAAACATATACCTACCATAGCGGACTTTTTTCTAGACCTTTTTAAGGTGTACAATACTAGTAGACTGTAGTACATTATTTTGATCTATCTCGTAGGTTTCAGCCAGCGGTTGCAATGTAAGCGCAAAAAAGTGTGTTTATTTACGACATCACAATAAAAATCTCTAAAATTTTCAGTGTTTCTTTACTATATTATGCATGTTATATACTTATAAACCTTCCTTTTGAATCATTCTATCTATTAAAAAAACCCGCATCCAATTCCGTTGCGTAGTTTTAAAGATTTAAGCATACATAGGGACAGACATACAGGAAGCGACTTTGTTTTAAACTATGTATTGATTTAGATCTTATACAAGTTGAGATTTTAATAACCGGCTAAAATTTTTCTAGATGTTAGGTATCACCAATGGACCTCATTGCGTAAATAAAAAATATGGGTTACATTTTCATAATAAATTATTTTATCTACAGTGTTATTTTATAACGTTTGATTGCCTTCTTAACGCTATGGTAAACGTACGCGCCCGAGGCCTTGAAACGGAATGGGGCGGCGGGTATGAATGATGACTAGAGTTATTGGTTTTTTCGGGAAAGGTTTGTGTAGTTATATCTCAATATTTTCTATAGAACGATACTAAAAGGAAACAAGACGGCTATCGGTTTTCTTTCAAAGATCATTATATTAAAATTTGGCTGGTCATTAAAACATCACTCTGTATATTAAAAGTTAAAGGGGTGTTTTTCGTCTACAAATCATCTCAGATATAGCAAATAAAAAAAAAATTGGCTTTAATAGTTCTGCTAAAAACGGTAGAAAAACGGTATGAAAAATGAAGGGCTTTTGCTGTTAAAATTATAGATTTGAATGAAAATTGCCACTAGAATAGTGTTCTTCAAAAAATATGATGGTTCACCATCAGCAAAGCGATTGAACATCAAGATCATCATAAATACGAGGAAACCGAGGGAGAAGAACTACGCGTCATCATAATTACGTTACAGGAACCATAATTTCCGCTGACGAATATTTTTTTCTTTTTCGTATTCTTCGTTTTTTATTAGGGGGGCTATCAATTGCTCGACTCGAATCGACATTTTTTTTATTTCAAGAGTATTTTGTTTTATAAACCGACCGGTATTTATATTAGGGTACCGCTGCTAGTACTTATTAACAAGTTAATAGCTTTGATATGGTAGTTTGTCTCTCCGTCCGTCCGTCCGTTTCCGCTCTAATGTAATAATTTTGCAACTTCTCTTTTTTTTTTAAATTTGGCACCGCACTGTAACATCAGGTTATTTGAAATAATATCACACTTTTGCAGGAGAAGAGAGGGACAGGTTTTGATTTAGTTTTTAGGTTATATAATATAATATATACAGGATGAGGTTTTAATGGCCAGCCAAATTTTAATATAATGATCTTTGGTAGAAAACCGATAGCCGTCTTGTTTCATTTTAGTATCGTTCTATAGAAAAATATTGAGATATGACTACACAAACCTTTCTCGAAAAAATCAATAACTCTAGTCACGATTCATGGCCGCCGCCCCATTCCGTTTTAAGGCTTCGGGCGCGTACGTTTACTATAGCGTTAAGAAGGCAACCAAACGTTATAAAATAAGATAAAATAATTTATTATGAAAATGTAACCCATATTTTTTATTTACGCAATGAGATCTTTTGGTGATACCTAACATCTAGAAAAATTTTGGTCGGTTACTAAAATCTTACTTTGTATTATATAATATTTTCAATATATAAATAACATTGATATGAAAACTAGTCCATTAATTACCTTCCATAGACAAAGAAAGCTTCTAATTCTCAGGTGTACTGTATATTATGTAGAGAAGGCAGAAAAAAACGATAAGCGAGTCACGAATTTGTTTAGTGGCTTCTCAACAATACGGTTAACTCCCTAAGAAAATAAGTAATCGTAACTGCGATGCTCGACCATCACCGGTTTTATTTCAAAAAGTTAGGTTATAACAAGCGACGGCCAATTTTAACGATTTTTTTAAAGCGCTAGAACGTTTGAACCATGGAAGTATCAACAATGTCTTCGCAAATCCCTCCTTGTATAGAAAGCATGACTAGTTCAGGGAGGTCGAACAAGAGACAAACATCTTTGAATCTTTTTGACCGGAGGTTGGTGGATATTCATCATGTTCATCGGATTCATTATCCTACAATATATAGTATCACGATATAAATGGATAGAAGACATGTAGAAGAACAAAAATTACTATAACTTTAGTTATCCTGTTATCAATAATGTCATGTTAACGAGATAAATATAGATAAAAAATTAATAAAGATCACCACGAACATATTTGCCTGTATATATTTTTGTAACATGACATTTCAAGGACGATGCCACAAATTGTTGTTTTTGTTTTTTGTATGTTATATCTCGACAGACAGAGTTATCCCAAAATATTCCAACCTATTTGTCTTTCAAACCTGATGTTTTGACAGCTTGACTGACTGATTGGCCAAGTTAAAGAACCTATTTAACTATATGTAAAGCCAAAGGTCGCGGTTTCGATTCCCGTCCGAAAATTTTTGTGTGCATGAACAATATGAAAATGTGTAAATTTTTTCTGTTTATGAATGTTAAATATGTATATCAGTTGTCTAGTACCCACAATACAGACTCTGCCTAATTCGGGCCTAGATAGACGTGTGTTAGATGTCCTAGATCCTATTATAGCTGTCTAGTTTTGTCATATAACGGTATCTTTAAGTAGCAAGCAGAACGCATAAAACATCCTTGGCACGGATCAGGTACGAACATTTTCCGTTTCAGATATACCTAACGTTTGAGCTTATGTTAGGGTAAAGTAGTTATTGCAGGTCCAGTTTACCCTTGTCCTTTATGTAAGGCAACCTATGTTTGCATTACGTGATTCACATGCGAGTAAACTCTTAGACCCATTCGTCCAACGTCACAGAGAAGCTGGACAACTTCCTAGTTAAAATAACTGCTATATTTATATATTTATTAATATATATTATATATACTTTTGAACTTACATATAATTTTTTTTTTGAAGTTTTAAATAAAATGTTGAACCGACTTATATTATTTACTTCCCGCTATCCAAGGGAAGTTATTGGTTTGGGTCCGATTTTCGAAAATCGAGTTTTCAACAGATCTCCACGTTTTGAGGTCGTGGGAAGCTATTCTATTTCCGACTGGACATCCGTATGTGTATGTAACTTTTTTTGTCGTACCAACCGATTAAAACCAACGATACGGCGTTCGAAAGGGTTTATCAAGACTTAAATCTGATTAGATTTTGAAGTTAATCGGTCGAGCTGTATCAAAAACAGTAAAAAAAATTTAACGTTTTTTTTAGATAACTTTGAGATTTTCCAACCGATCTACTTAAAGTTTTCTATTCGTTTTTGTGCATAAAAAACTGCGTTGAATGCTGTTAAAAAAATGAAAATCGAACGACGCGATCAAAAAATATCGCAGTTTATACATTCCAGAAAAAGTGTTTTTTTAACATAAATTTGAGATTTTACGAAAAATCGAATTTTGACTTCATACAAAAAATTTATGCTTACAAAATTGCATAGAATGCCGTAAATTGCATTGAAATCAAACGAAGCGTTCAAAAGATATCGCAGTTCAAAAATTTCTAAAATAACGTTTTTTTTTTAAGATGTCCCTGGTGTTTGAGCTTGAAGAACGCTAAATTTATAGAAATTCTATTGTTGAGCTTAGAGAGCTCAAAACCATGAACATCAATATATTAAGCTTAAGCAATAGCTCTCAAGCTCAATAGCTTTTTAATAGGGATATTTTCGAGGGCTTTGATCTCGAAAATAGCGGGAAGTTTCAGGGATAGCCTGCAGGGTCAACCGATTTTTGTTTATTTGACAACAACTAGACTCCGAAATCCTTTCCCAAACACTTGCTAAAACTTCGGAAATGTAAGTTAAGGAAAGTTAATTTTTAATTGAGGATCAATTTGGGTAAGGGGTAAAAGGAGCATCTCAGAAAAATCAAAATAAGCAATACAAAGTTTATAATGAAATAAAAACTAAATTATTATTTTCGAATTTTTGTTTCTTACAAATAACAGACGGAATAACAGTTTCGATATTTTAATAATATTTGTACAAATTAATTAAAACTAGTAAATATGCTATCGTTGTAAAAAACGACGAATATCTTTTCAAAAGGACCTATTTTGGATTATCGATTTTTCCTTTCTTCCTACCTCTAAAACGGCTTATTTCTGTCATGAAAACGAAAAGGAAAAGTAATTTCTGCCGCAAAATAGAATTAACGTATATTTTTCTCCATTTAAACTATACGAACACTACTTTCCAAAACAAAAAAAAAAACTATTTCATAAACATTGACTATTTCAGACTATTTCGTTTTCAGACATTTGTTAATAATACAATTATTGTTATTTTTAAAGTGTTATTATTTTGGCTATAGCAAACAGCAATTTACTTTCATGAATCACAATACCATAACATCTCAAAAAGGTCTAAAAATGTTTTATTTTTTAATTGTTAAATACAAATATGCGTTTTTTTTCAGTATAATGTGAATAAGTTCCAATAAATTGGTATAAAAATAAATCAACCTGAAAAATATTGTTTCATAGTTCAGATTATGCGAACCTTTAATTTTACTCAAGAAAACAGTACATATTGAGTATATAAATATAGCTGACGTTAGAAAAAAACATAGAAGTAGGAATGATAAAATAGTAAGGTTAGAACGAGGGCTATTCAACTGATGTATTAGAACGCCGTAAGCCGCAAATGCGGGGGAAGGTATGCGGCGACGTGTGGGGGTTTCAATACGTACAGCGACAGTTAGGAAAGAAAAGAAGGAAGGAGAAGCAGAGCGTCAGAGTTATTATCGACATCGTTTTTGATAATTTTTCCTTATTACAATTAACATTGTAGCGTATATAACTTAACGTACAGGCCATACACATCATTATTAAGGTTCCAGAATGTATTTCAAAACGTAGAACGTTTAACATAGAATGAATAGAATGGACAGTCGGGGTTGAAAGATAGACGACAAACCTATGTACGCGACTAGTGAGCCAAAATATATAGTAATATTGTTAATTGTTAATAATCGACAATAATAAAACGGGAAATTCAGTGAAGTGATTCTTATTATTTTACGCTCCCGATAGAACCCATTCCTACAATATTGTACCTCGAATAAGCGCTATTGCCAAACTACACTTAATGTAAGTTACACTTAATTTAAGTGTAGTTCCGGTACGGCAGCGTAAGCGTAGTATGTGTTCTAGGTGTGTACCATATATTATTCCTACTTCTATGGAAAAAACGTCGGTCCCGGACGCTGTCAATAGATGGCGGCCGTTAAAGTCCCCAGCCCGCAGTGGAGCAGCGTGGTGGATTTAAGCTCCAAGCCCCCCTCCTCACCCTGGGGAGGCCTAAGCCCCTGCAGTGGGGTAAAAATGGGCTGATGGAGTGAAGATGAAGAATGGAAAAAACGACTACTATTTGGAATTAGGCAGACACTTTTAAAAATACATTCCTGTAACACTACGAAACTATATATGCATTTTTTTCTACTCGGTTTCCTCGTATTTTTTAATGATCGAGGTCATCCTTTGCTCTATTTGAATCGTCATGATATTTATACAACTCTTTTTTTCTGTGCATAAACAAGACAAACGTAGAACAAAGGTAAAGCGGTAGTCGAAGCTCATCTGACTTTTATTTATTCTCGACCTGTTACCGAGGGAAGCGATCCGGGCATTTATCTTTCACGAGTAATAAAGGGCATAAATAAAACAAAACCTATAAGTGTTTTTTTTTTCACTTTAAAGCAACAATGAAAAATACGTACCGTTCATAGGGAGGTCTCGTTGAGAGGGTGAGTGAGGGAGACGGACTCGAACAAAACTCTCCCACCTCACACCTAGCCTCCATGCCCGCAACTGCCAACAAGAGAGAAAAATTCAACAACAACCACCAATAATTGACGTCGCTGTGCGATGACGTTCACGTGTATGGCCCGGAGAATCTAATTAAAATGCTACGCATGGAAAAACCATCTAATGGTAGATACACGGAATATTAACTTGCTACAAAAAAAAAATACGAAATCACGAAAAATGTCAAGAAAATTGGCCAAGGGTGAGCGATATCCACGTGGAGGGTTCCATGTTAACCATGTAACCAACCAGATTATGTTGTTTCAGTCATAGACACAGTAGGGTACTCTCTATTTTTTAAAATTTATTTATTTATATTTAGGAGAAACGACAGTTATCTTTGTCGCGGTAATAACATGGTTCGAGCAATTTAAAAAAAAAGGAAATTCATCTATGAATAAAAATTCTATAAATAAAAAATCTATAATTATTTTGAAAAATCATTTGTCGTTAGTATATGAAAATCTGACTATTAAGTTTTCCAAAAGATAAACAAGTGCGATGGGTTCCGAAATGGAAACAATTAGATCGCTCAATAAAGGTTAATAAATCTTTCGCTTTTGAAATGACACTGTTTAAGACTGAAGTCAGGTTATCACCTGCAAAACGCTAAAATAGTACGATTGTCGTCGTATAAAATTTATTTTAAATATTTTTTATTGCATATGTGCTTGTAGTTTAGATTATATGAAATAATGTCATGATAGCCCAGAACGCAACGAACCTGTTTCAAATTTATAAGGCTCAAATCCGGTTCAAATGGTTCAAATCCGGGCGTGTAACAATGAGTTTTTCTGACTTAAGTACATTAACTATCACTGACTCCGTGCTTCGGAGAGCACGTTAAGCAGTCGGTCCCGGACGCTGTCAAAAGATAACGGTCGTTACCATCCCCAACCCGCAGTGGAGTAGCGTGGTGGATTTAAGCTCCAAAACCCCCTCCTCACCCTGGGGGAGGCCTAAGCCCCAGCAGTGGGGTAAAATGGGCTGATGATGAATACACTAGAAAACAAAAATATCTCCATTTAAGAATTTTTTATTTAATTATTAATGCTTGAGGAATTCTTGTCCGTCTGTCTATCTGTCTTGAAAGTAATACTAAACATAGAACCCCGTGTTGTTTTTGATTCCTATGGTCCTGCAAAAATCGTGTTTCTAAATCAATATCATAAAAAGATATGCCACGTTTTGATATTAAAATAAACAGTGCGTCCCTATAACCTATGGTACTTTTCGTTGAGCTAAAACTTGAAATTTGGCATAAAGGAAAGTCTCGTAGCGCAAGTAATTATAGGAAAAATCTGAAAATTATTAATTTATAATTATAAGCGGAGTTTTCTACTATTTTTAAATGAACATGCGTTGTCGTAGTACCACTTGGGGTTGCGTAACTTAATTAATAACAGGGAGATAGAAGAGAATAGAAACCACGACGTACTAATAATTCTTTCAGGAAAAACATTTGAATGTAAAAAAAAACGGTTAATACTAAGTAATGGACGGGGTTTTTACAAAATATATTTGACTAGAGACCACCCGCGACTCCACCCACGTGGACTACATGTTTGTTTAGTTCTTAATTTAATTTAAAAAAGTTTAATTAATAAAAATGAAAAAATAATATACAACTTTTGAAGGCCCATTCTATACATCCGTGAAAGAATTGTCGATATCGGATAAGTGTTTCAGAGAATATATCTCCTACACTAAACGTACAAACTACAAATTTTAACTTCTTTATAATATTAGTGAAGATTTTCTACATTTGTTTATCTTGAGATGTAAGAAATATGCTTTGATATTATGTAGATTAAACACTAAATAATTTGAGTAACGAAAATGGTACAGCAAAATATCAAGTAGACTATAGTGTTCTATCTTTATATAATAATTTACATACTGAAAAAATCTATACATAAATACGTGAAAGAAAAGCTTTAAACCCCATTTTAAGCTTACTACGCGCACGGAGGAGTGTCAGATTCGGCATGGTTAAAGTTTATGTGGAGTAGAGTGAAGAAAGCTAAAATCTATATACAGGTTGAGTTTTTGAGATGGGACTGCATGGCCAAATGTTAAACTATGAAAAATAGCGAAAATTCTTCAAAGGATTTATGAGCTCGATTTTTGAGGAAACAAAACTACATATTCACATATTTGATAAATCTGTTACTTTAACAGGAAGTCAAACCGCTTGATTTGATAATCTATATTTTAATACGCGAAGAGAAAGCTTTTTTAAGCATGTTGTGGATACGGAGGAGTGTGATATTTGGCAAAGGTAAAGTTTAGATATATAGAAAAAAAAGTGGCAGAAGCTAAGTTCTATATAAACCTAATATGTGTTACAAATACTGTTAACCATAGATATTAATAGTCTGTCGTTTGATGCAGTTTGAATTGACTTACTCTCACTTATTTATTATTGGTGGTTTTAAAAAGTGTATACGGTCGAATTTCGATCACTGGGCGACCACTAGTATATTTTAATATTTGAAAGCTCGAAGTTATTCAGGGCGAATTCTTTGTATTATAATCATTTTAAACCTCAAAATGTCGAAATTGGAATATTTCATTAATTTACCTACCTATTATAGTTTAAGACATGTGCAGTGACAAACGAACACACAAACGAGTAATCCAATTAAGGTTTGTTCTCGTATACGAAACAATATGTAACAATGTATTCGTGTATTCATCGATTGCGAAACGTCCTTATTTTGCATAATCACACACGATTTATTTTCCTAGCCGACCGTCCGTGAAAATGTTTATAACGAAATTGACGTTCAATGACGTAATGCGTTCCGAACGAACGAATGCGGGAACGAGGAATCCGATGGGGGGGAAATGGAACGAGTGGGAGGTATAGGAAAACCGGAAAAAGAGCAGGCAGGGACGTACTTCCGGCCGGAAATACAGTCAGCTCAAACTGTACGGAGGCTGTATTTTACGTCGTATTGTACCCGTACCAACACGTACTCGCCGATAAATATCTACTGAAATATTGAGTGACCTTTTGTCTAAGCTTATAAGATCAGTGAGGATAAATGAATGATTGCGTATCCGAATCGATTACGGATCAAGTGTTCGTATCGATTTTAGAATATCGAGTTGATGAAAAATAGTTAGGGGTATAAAAGTAGTAGTTAAAATTACTCTAATTGAAGTAATTTCATTTATTCGCATAATAGCAGCCAGTAAGAGAGCGCGTGCATCATAATTATTCGTAATATTACTAAAATGACGAGTCATGTGTTAGGAAAGTGTACGAACAATGATCTAACGTTTGATATAACGCAAGTGTTGACAGATAGCTATCTCTTTCTATGTCATTCATTTCGTATTATCTTTCACCTTCGTTGTTATAACCTATGTATACGTTTGGAGTACGCATAGAGTAAATTAATTTGACAGCAGTGTTTGTAAGTATGTTCCGTACAGAAACAAAGTCCAAACGCTGCGCAGTATGAAGATAAAATAACATTGCGGTTCAAGGATGAACTTGACGGTTGTAAAATTGATCTTTCTGTTATCAGGACTTCCAACGAGCTACGCTCCAGCAACGGAAGCAGAAGAATGAAGATCATTCTTAAATGAGCCATCATCCTAGTCGCAGCTCCGTCTGTATTTGCGAACGTTATTTGAAATACGTACTAATCATTATATTATTATTAATTTATACGCTAATTTGCCTCGATCATTTTTTTGCCGCAAACAAACGCGCCCATATCTCAATCGAACCCAGTGGTTGGTGGTGGCTGGGGATTGGTAAGTAGCGAAAGCTACTTTCTACCAGCTATCATATTATAAATACATATATGCATATTAAATGCATAAATGCGAGACGTGATAGCCCAGAGCGCAACGAACCTGTCTCAAATTTATAAGGCCCCATAGGGCCATGGTTCGAATCCGGGCGTGTACCAATGAGTTTTTCTGACTTAAGTACACAATATCACTGACACCGTGCTTCGGAGGGCACGTTAAGCAGTCGGTCCCGGACGCTGTCAATAGATGGCGGTCGTTACAGTTCCCAACCCGCAGTGGAGCAGCGTGGTGGACTTAAGCTCCAAGCCCCCCTCCTCACCCTGGGAGAGGCCTAAGCCCCTGTAGTGGGGTAAAAAAATGGGCTGATGATGAAATGCATAAATAAAAAAATTATAAGTGACGCCCGTCTTCTATCCTCCTTTTTTACACTTAAACGTTACATTCACACGTCAAAACGCGTCCACCATAGTGAAAATACAAGTATTCAGAATACGAGTTAAACATTGTTGCGTTGGAACCATGTTGGAACTAAAAGGCGTACGCTTTGTATAGTCGCGTTCATTTTTGTTAGAAATGCCTTTGTTTTTACGGTAAGCACAGAAACAATGGAGTTCCGCAGCTAAGCGGCGACAGAAAAACGCTGGCGTATTTTTCCTGTGAAAAATCACCACATGAGATGTAAACTTGATTTTAATTCTACTACGAGCCATTTTTAAAATTACTTTACAGAACCATATACTCTAAATCTATGTTATTAATGGAGCTTTTATAAGTTCGCTTTGAATAGTTAATTATTATAATATAGCCATTATAACTTAGGTATAGTTGTTTATTTCATATGTAAAAATGATTACAATGAATATCAATTACGACAATAATAATAATAAAAATAATAACACACACAATCACAACAACGTCTAGGTCCCAAACTAAGCATTAGCTTGTATTTTGGGTACCAAGCGAGGACAACACATACATATAACAACCAAGACCAGGTACCAGTATCAATAGTCATCATATAAATACTGACCCGACCTGGGATTCGAACCCGGGACCTCCAGCTTCGCAGGCAGGGTCGCTCACTAGGCTAAGCGGTCGTCAATAAATTGGTAATTTCAGTAGAGTATTTTTAACACAACTTCTTAAACATAATACTTTTTAGCAATTAATACACGCTTAGTGTCGTGATAGCCTAGAGCGCAACGAGTCTGTCTCAAATTTGGCCGCATCGGGCCATGGTTCGAATCCGAGCGTGTACCAATTAATTTTTCTGACTTAAGTACACAATATCACTGACACCGTGCTTCGGAGGGCACGTTAAGCAGTCGGTCCCGGACGCTGTCAATAGATGGCGGTCGTTACAGTTCCCAACCCGCAGTGGAGCAGCGTGGTGGACTTAAGCTCCAAGCCCCCCTCCTCACCCTGGGGGAGGCCTAAGCCCCTGCAGTGGGGTAAAAATGGGCTGATGATGATGATGATGATGATGACACGCTTAGTGGACCACTGTCCGGTAATACCATAATTTACTTTGAACTGCATATACCGTGTAACTATTGTCCAATAGCAGATATATTCTGTGCCAATAGTTATTACTTACGCGTAACTCTAGAAAGCACCTTTCGGTGGAATAAACTATTTATTATTTATGTAAATAAAAATATTTTAAATAAAAATTGTAACTAAAGGCACTCTTGCTAAAATTAAATTATAAATTTTTGTAAGTATGCGTGTAAAAAGTTACACATATTAGTTACTGAAAAATGGCCGAATGAAAGAAAAAATTAAGTTAATCGATACATAGTCATTGTAGTAATTGAAACATTTACCACTTTAATTTTGAAAGGGCATGGGAAAGGGGAGGAAGGGCGACGATTAAAAGAAAAGAGAGAAAAGGGATAAGCAGATAACGAAATATCATAAATTATAACTAAAAAGTAATAGTTGAAAAAAAAAAACTAATGAAACACGTAAACTAAAAATATCGAAACTTATCTGTTCTTTTTGCCTAGCCTTTAAGCGTCTTAACGTAAACCTGTTTGTAATTAAGTATTTATTTTCCATTCCATCAGCCCATTTTGAGGGGGCTTAGAGCTTAAATCCACCACGCTGCTCCAGTGTGGGTTGGCGGATTGGAACAACCGGCATCTATTGACAACAACCGAGACCGACTGCTTAACGTGCTCTCTGAGACACGAAGTCAGTGATAGTTATGTACTTAAGACAGAAAAACTCATTGGTACACGCGCGGATTCGAACCACGGCCTCACGACCTTACAAATTTGAAATAGGTTCGCTGCGCTCGGGCTATCACGATATATATTTGTATAAAAACCTGAGGTACTTTTTTCTCAATAAACGGGCGGAATGAATAAATAAAATCTTTATATTTGATTCAAACGTTAAGGATTTTCATTCACATAACAATAATTTGAAGGCAATATCGTTTATTAACTACAAAAACACCCCATGCCTTTACTCTATATTATATGTATAATTCATAAAAGTACGAATTGGCTAGAAGTCCTCTTCTGCGTTTACCGTCTAACCATTCATACTAGCTAGCTGGTGCAATATGACGAGTTTTAGTCCGAGTTTCAGTGCCCAAGATCCCCGTGCGCCGGTCTACACCACTGTGAAATCCCCGCGCGCCACTGCATCAACCCTGCAAATTGACATTTATGACTCTATTAGAACCATATTAAAACCAAACGCTTCTGTCAAATTAATTTACTCTATATGGTATGAATGAATTAATAATTACAAACAGACCTACGCTAAAGTGCTTCTGGAATAGACAGGTTCTATATTTACTTTTACTTTATAATCCAGGACTTGTGAAAGTGTTTTTTTTTACTTATTTTACTTTTTAGTCTCACATTTAAGAAGAGAATTTTAGCATTTTCGACATTTATGTTATTAGGATTGTAGGCAGGATGTTGAAATGTTTGGTTTCATTGTAATACCTATATATATTACTCGTGTATGTAACGAAAGTGTAAAGTCAAGTCATAGCAATCTTTTTAAATTGCTTATACCAATTCAAATGTGTGTAAGGACGATCGGGCACTATGTTTGTACGGTGGTATTTTTCGGAAAACAAATTTAAACATACGTAAAAAAGTTCGAGTAAAAAACGATTTTTAATACAATTTTAAAACTGTATAAAGTTCTATAATAATGTCTATTTTGAGTTTAACAAAATATATTATAATTATAAACCAAACAATGAAACAAACGCGAATACGTTTGTTCGGCAATAAGGATCATAATGGTTTTGTGGACAGCGTTTGTTAGTACAGCGTTCAGTTCAATTGCAGACTGACCGGTTGGCCGTGTGGTTAGAGATCCTCACCGCGGAGCCGAGGGTCGCGGGTTCAATTCCCGCCCGGGACAAATATTTGTGTGCATGAACATGTCTATTTGTACCGTGTTTGGGTGTAAAAGTATCTATATAATAATAATAATAATATCTGGGACATCCCACACAGCGCCATCTAGTCCCAAAGTAAGCAAGTATTATGGTTGTATTATGGGGTACAAGACAACTGATATATATACTTAAATATTCTTTTTTTATATATAATTTATACATATATAGATACTTTTACTATACTATATATGTATATAATATTAAAAAAAAAAAGAATATTTAAGTAAATATACCAATTATCTAGTACCCCATAATGCAAGCATAATATTTGCTTACTTTGAGACTAGATAGCGCTGTGTGGAACGTCCCAGATATTATTATACCATTGGACATTGTGTGACCATATGGTACTGGCGATCGAATAAAACAGTTTATAGAAAGGGGCTGTGGCGTTTAAACGCTTTTGTAAACAAATCTGACATTCTTATCCTTGTTAACATTGTCTTGGCATTCTAATACTTGGCATCTTATTTATCTTAATAGAGAGATTATGTCTATATTTGGAAATTGTTGTTAATAAATCTACCGCGTTAAATCGCTTTTAACTCAAAAACTATTAAACCGATTTTGATGAGACTTAAACATTCAAAAATATAAAATTTTGATTACATATTACAACAGCATGCTGCTACTTTTATAAGCAAAGTAGTTACAACTAAAGTAATATAGAGAAGGATTACACCAAAAATAGTTAATTTTCTCAAGCTCTGAGAAGCAATATTTTAGCCGTTAAACCATGCAGTCTCTCATATTGATATAGGTAATATCTTATTCAAAATTCCATATAAATAATACACGCGCTCTCAAATATAATGACTTACAGTATAAGCTCAGGGGAAATCAAACACCGACCTCGCGAGGCACCATGGGAAGCTTTCAATAACGAAATCTTTTCATTCCAGTTATTGTGTATTCAGTAGTTTCGAACATTAGTTATAAAATATGTTTGACACCAGCCAAGTGAGCGTCAAACTTACATTAAAATAGAGTTAAGTAGCTAGATCGCTTTATAATTTGATGAAATCTCGAAGGTAGGTGGAATCTGCATCGCTACGCAATGGTATGCGAAAAAACGGGAAAAAAATTAAGTAGGTCGCCATACATGTAACTTAGGGACGAAAAAAAATTAACCTCAAATATATTACCCACAGAAATTCTCTCAGGTTAGAAATTCCACGTGGGCGTGGCACATCTGCCTTGAAATGCGGTCACATATGTCTATCATATCCTGAAGCACCATACCGGGGGTAATTTGAGGCGGAAGGCGGAGGACCGTGTGTGGTGGCGAGCCCTGGGAGAGGCCTATATCCTGCAGTGGAGAGACACGGGCTGATGATGATGATGTCTATCATAAGTGTGTATATCACTAGTTTACGATTGCTTCCAACAGTTTTTCTATCATTAGAAATAGACAACACTGAATTTCATAAATTCGATGTGTTTTCTTAATTTACGTAAAGCTTCGGGATGACAAGCAGCTTAAAAGCTAGCATTTAAGTCTTAAAAGTAATGTCCGTATTTGTTAGTTAGTTAAGAAAAATAAAATATATCGGAAAAAAACTAGTAATAGAATTAGGTAATTTATTTACTTAACTTTCGTCGGTTAAATTAGTCTTTAAAATGCAAGTTTGATTACAGAACCACGGGGCATAGGTATTGTATATTAGGATTTGGGACGTATAGATAAATTAAACCGGTCAATGTATTTCAGTCTTCAGTTATTGATATTTGGCTGAAATGTTTAATAAAAGTGCTTTGAGGTATTGAGTATACCTATGTATGCACTATTTGCATGTGTCGTGATAGCCCAGAGCGCAACGAACCTGTCTCAAATTTATAAGGCCATAGGGCCATGGTTCGAATCCGGGTGTGTACCAATGAGTTTTTCTGACTTAATTACATTAACTATCACTGACTCCGTGCCTCGGAGAGCACGTTAAGCAGTCGGTCCCGGACGCTGTCAATAGATGGCGGTCGTTACAATCCCCAACCCGCAGTGGAGTAGCGTGGTAGATTTAAGCTCCAAACCCCCCTCCTCACCCGGGAGGAGGCCTAAGCCCCTGCAGTGGGGTAAAATGGGCTGGTGAAGCACTATCAACCATTGAACTAGCTTCCTGAACACGGATGGAACAAAAAGTATGTTTAGCATTTTCTAATTAATATAATTTCATCTTATTCTACATGAGCGTGCACTGCGCACTTCCCTACTTTCAACAATAAAATATGTATGTCGTTAAATATTCCATTAGTCGTCTACAGCTAGATACTTCCAACCTTCTCTTCTGAGGAGATTTTTTAAATTTCCATTAAGGTAACCCAATAAATTATGTTAAACTTATTTTTTGTATAAGATTCATACAACCTACCGTTTTCTGTAATCCAATAAAGTCCCATATCCAACCTAATGAGAATCAATATGTATACAAAACATACAAACTCACAATGAATCCAACGAATTCAATATAGCAATTGGGTCACAGGATCTCGAAGCGACGCGATCCGAATGTTTCGACGCGATAAAGAAAACCGGGTAAGTGGGGACCCCGGGGGCCGGAAGGGTCCCGAAGGGGGCCGGAGAGGGGGATCCAATTCCGTCGGATATACGCCAGTCCGCGGGCTTAGCCACTGTATTTCATTGCTCTGGCATATGTGTATAGGTCGTACTTTTCCAGGAATGGGTACCGGCGAGGCTCGGTAAGTGTTGGGTTCGTAATCCCGCTCTTATTAGTTTACCAGGTGTTGAATAAAATATATTTGCCTTTTCAAAAAAAAAAAAGCTGACACTGTGGAATATTTCTACGAAATATTGCGCCAACAGGGTGATGCGACTGGGACGTAAATGTCAAAATTATTTCCTTTGAACCATATTCCTATATTTTAGGGATATGTTTTTACTCAGTGGTAACTTTACAATTTATTATTATTAGCTTTTTTTTTGTTATGGCCACAGTAATGCAATGAATTAATTAAAGTGCTATTCGCTATTACTTAACCCTTTATCGTGTATGATTTTTACAATATTGTCATAAAATGTATATTTAAAAGAAAATATTTTTTGAACAATTAAGACGACTACATTGGTCCACTTGAGGCTGCGGCTGAGGCTTCAAAAACACTTGAATTTTTGATAATTTTTCAAACTTCAGACTAATTAAAAAAATTTAAAATTGGGGTCTTAGGCACGAAAGTAGACCACCGATTAAACTAAAAAAGGAAAGTTTTTGATGTGTAATTTTAGTTGTCTCACTATAGGGGCTAAATGAGAAGCTAGCGTCATGGGAGATCATCAGACTGTCAGACCGTCATAGCTGTGACGTTGCGGCGGAAGTATATCGAACCTATTCAGTGGAACATGCATGCATCGCACTTCAGAGTTGTACAGTTTGGTGGCTAGTACTGTTCTCAACCTCAACCGGTCAAAGTCATAATAACCAAGCCTGCAATTTTTAAATTTCCCACAGGAAACATCTTTCGATTCGGTAAGTAGGGTACACGTGGTAATTTCGCATGAAATAAGACATGTCGCCACGGTGACGCGTAAAGCTCTGAAACTATATGCCAAGTGCAATATTTTTACGAACCGTTATTCGATGATCAATCTCTCGCGTGAACAGATAGCGCTGTTATCACGACCAGCGAAAACCAATTTGAGCGAAATTTTGCTACAATTAGCGCATGATTCTTCAGAATCGTTACTGTATAAGATAGGAGTGGTCGCTTTCAGTAGACGTTGTGGGCTTCTAAGTACGTGTAAAATAAAAAATACCCAAATGGGTGCTCATGAACTCACACCACAGACAAGTCAACCTTATAGACCACGCTTTGACAAGGAGTAGCATTCGCCAAGGCTATGTAGTGACACTACATAACTACGTCACTAGTGAGCCGTCAGTTGGAAGCACGTCGGAAGCCATTAAATTGTTAATTTTGAACGAGCCAATGAAAACTAGCCGACCTCTCCCCGCACCCCGCCACTTTTTGGCGATTTCGTTTTCGTACTGACGTTTATTAAAGCGTGGTCTATTATAGGTTGACTGGTCTGTGACGCACACACACAAAAATTTACGAAAACTAGGAAATCGCTCAACTTCGGTGCCACTGGTTTCGAAACGTAAAATAAAAAAAAAAGAAACGCAGACGGCAAGACAGGGGGATGGCAATTCTTGTCCACACCTTTTGACCGCGTCTGAGCTTGGCCGCCTCCATAAGAGCACTACACTTTGAGGTAAATGCAGAAGCCCCAACTATAAGCCAACCGCCAACCGGAACCGCCACCAACTGAAAGTGGCGGGCTCGAACGGCGCAAGACAGTGGAACGCACCAAGACTGCTCCTAAAAAAAAGTCAGTCATGAAACCTACTCTGGAAGGACTACCACTTTCCAAAAATCCACAATTTACAAACTTGTGACTATTTTTCTCCACGGGCTCTCCGACAATAATATATCATTGGTTTACCAGAAAAAAATTTAATATAAAAGTCTTTTCAATAATTTTTTTTTCTTTCATATAAAAAGTTTCAAAGATCCCGTTTCATATAAATATGAAACAAGCATATTAAACCAAATCTAAAAATAAATAAACAAAGTATTTAAAATACTAAAATGCATTATTGGAAAACAAATATATATACATAAAACAATGACAACAGATCTGTTCTCAAAGGGGAAATTCAGTCAGGTAACCCAGTCAAAGGGGCCGTGGAAATAATGAAAAATGCACAGAAACACAGAGGTTGGAGTTTTTCCTGTCACCGGGTGAAAACAATGGCTCTATTGTATGGGCCCTCGTGGCTGCGGAACCAGAGCGACGAGGGTGGGATAGCTGGGGGAAGGGAGGGGGGAAGGAGCATCTTTTGTGTCCCTCCGGAAACGCTGCAAGCTTTGAACCTGGCGCCCGTCATTCGCGGTTAAAAAACATAAAAAAATATTTACACTGCACACATAATTATTTCTGTTTTCATGATGAAAAATGGTCAATATGAGCATGGTTATCTTATTAAACACGAGTATCATATAAAGCACATTCCAAGACGTAACAAATTTATGAAAATTGTAAATGTCTAACGCAGACACTGAAGCCGGAAAATATTAAATTAGTTTGGTCATTATCTTTACACAAAAACCAGCGTCGCCGTTTTGACGTTGGGATTCAGGAATTTGATTCAGTTATTCTTATGAAGTTTAACATAATCCTCATCTGTGTATAACCCAAGTTTTAAATCTTTATTATCCGTATATTTGACATTTACTAAACGTATTTGACCAATTCTAATCTATTTGAACACTCGGCGTCGGTTTGTTGAACACATTATATATAATTGTCTATGGTAAAGAATGGAACACTGTCTACTATCGAGAATAATAGATAGAAAATATGGCGGGCGTGGATAGATGTAAAATATTCACACAAATAATAAATACACAGACACGTGTCTGAGAATGAAAAATCGAATGTAATGCGAAAAAATAACGGATTTTTTTGTTGATTTACCTAATTAAATAAATACTTTGATATTTGGCAGCATAATTTTGTATGTAAGATTTCAAATTTTCATTTAAGTTATCCACTAACAAGCATATGGATTGTGGATTGTGGATATGGTTATGGAACACAGCAGAGTCTCTAAATTATACCGTTTTAAGTATGTATTGAGTAATTATATTCTAATACACTTATATACGAGATGAACTTCATCTGCATACGCCTGGCTTACTTCATTGCGTCTGGTTATAAATATTTTGAATACTCCTTTGTGTTAATAATAAATTATAAAAAATTAATTACACTGGGTAATTTTTTCATCACCTTCCAATTTTTAATGTTATTCAGTCCTAAAATACTGAGACGTGACGCCACAAAATTATCGAGTCGCCGTTGGGATGCGCGGGCCACTAACAACTACGATGGTCGGCAGCCGCCAACGAGATACGACTTCGTACGGAATTGGATATGGTTGCTATTACGTTGTTTCTAAGCATAACGTGAGACTTCAAGCTCCAATGGGATCGTATATAGTAAGTCTCAAATAAACTTAATTTTGCGGATTTTGCAGTAAAAAATTCGTCAATTTACAAACATAGAGACAACTAGATTAACTTATTTCACTCACTTTCACAGTATCATGTCATATGGTATTTTGTTGTGGGTCGGTGCTTGATATCATTATGTTCTACAAAACAGCTCTGTATGTTCGTGCTATATATATATTTTTAACGTATACATCACAACAACGTCTAGGCCCTAAACTAAGCATTAGCTTGTGTTTTTGGTACAAAGCGAAGATACTACATACGTATAACAATCAAGACCTGGTCCCAATATTAATATTTATCATATAAATACTGACCCGACCTGGGATTCGAACCCGGGACCTCTTCGTAGCTTCGTAACTTCGTAGCTTCGTAGCCGGGACTAGCTTCGTAGGCAGGGTCGCTACGCACTAGGCTAAGCGGTCGTCATATATATAAAATGGGCCCTAAATATTTGCTTGGAGATACATTCAAGAAAATTAATATAACGACAGTGTATAGTCAGTACATTAATGAAAATAAAAAAAATTGTGACATACACAATGTTAATAATAGAAATAAACATAATCTAGCAGTACCCACTAAGGCTCCATAATAGTACATTAGGATGCAAGTACGGTAAGCTGGATATTCTAGTCGAGTTGTTTATAGGCACGAGGTGAAGTCGAGGGCTTATAATAAACCGATGACTATATTAGCCAGCTTACTGAGCACGAGTATTATACGACGTTTTTCAATTCATTTGCGATTAAAATTAGGTAATAATGGCGGGAGCGGTACTGCTTTTCACGGTTTACGCATGCGTTACAAACAGAATGCTCGTTTGTGATTGGTGTAAAGTAAAAGGCCAAGTACTGTAAAATAATAATAATAATATCTGAGACATTTCACACAGCGCCATCTAATCCCAAAATAAGCAAGTATTATGCTTGTATTATGGGGTACTAGACAACTGATATATTTACTTAAATATTCTTTTTTATTAATAATATATGTATATATATAGATACTTTTACACACAGACACGGAACAAATAGACATGTTGATGCACGCAAATATTTGTCCCGGGCGGGAATCGAACCCGCGACTTTCGGCTTCGCAGTTAGAGTACAAGTTTCGATTTCAAAAGGACCGTATTTATAGTAAATGTATTGAAACACAAGTAATTCATTCAAAGGTACTTGTGTATGATTTTATAATAAACTTCCAAACAATATAATAAAATTATCAAATAATAAATGCACGAAAAGTAAAACGACAACTTATGTTTAATGTCTATTGGAATTTAAAAGAACATATAAATGATAAAAATGTCTGGCATGAAATTGATTTGATACATTTACTTTTTAAGACAATGGTTAATAGCGCCGGCACTAAAAAAAACCAAGCTACACTACATTTCTTATTGTTCTACTTAGAGTGGTCGCGTACGAACCTTCTTTATGACTATGACGTTCAAAAGTGACAGCAAAGTGCTCTACTTGAAAATAAATGAATTTTTTTGTTATATTTTTTTCATCCATATAATTTAGAATTAAAATAGATAAATGATGAAACCGTCACCATATTTCGTCGTTCTGTTAATCTATAATACATTGGATTGAATAAAAAAAATTTAACTTCGATTTCGAACAAACCAAACAGTATATGCAATTCAGCGCGGCAATGCGACGAGCATCATGGGCACCTTTGCGTCGCGGGTGAAGAGGGGTGGATTATTGGATTAGTTTTATTTGTTTACATATAGACAAAAGTTAATTTTCCTTTCACAATTTTTTACTTAACAATATTATATAATTCTATGTTTTGTTTATAACAAGAACAGTATAGTAATACAACAATTTCATTTGTGTTTAAAAGCTAATACAAGTACTTACCCTATGGCGTTATTAGCGAGCTTTATCGAATGACCTTTCAAGAAATCCTACAGAGATCGCCCCTTAAGGCTGTCTGCTCGGTAGTTGGCAGCGTTGAGAAAATTGAAACAAATATTACCTAAAAGCCTGTGCGACTGCGGTGTCGGGCAGCTCCCGAGAAACCCAACCTCATAAATCATTTACGCTTATTCATTCTTTTTTCTTATAACTTGCATGACGCTCTTCATGAAAACAATTTTCATAGTAATATTTTCCTTAGATATTACGTCTTCTGTGTATACATACGGTATGCCTTTTTTATAACTCTTTGAACACACAAGAATTTTTGTGGTGATTTTCGAAATGTATTGAGAATATCTACTTATTTTTTAGAAAGTAAGTTTAAGGGAGTTTTTAAGAGAAATACTAGAATAATTGTTTTTTATGGAGGAAGCCATAGAAAAACGTAATATCGACCAAAGTAGCCGCACCATAGAGAAAGGCCTAATTCCGGTCAACCAAAACCAACGCCTGCACAAAATGAAGTAAGGACTGCACAAAGCGGAAATCTCTTTTTATCCCTCTGGAAATCTAGAGTGAAGTTATTTCATGTACTCATGCCTGAAAATAATTATTTTACAAATAAAAGTTTACATCAAAGGCAAAAAATTAATTGCTTCACACCATAGTACATCTTCGGTTTTATGTGTGAAATTTCGATAAATAGACTAGAGTTTATGTTTCTAATTTACGGATTGCGAAGATCTTGAAGTTATGAAACTGAGGGCTGAAAGGAAAGCTGTTTAAAAATTAGTACGGGCTAGGACCTTTTTTCTAAAATTTGAGTATTGGGTTGGGTTCATGATACGAAAGGTTTTTTCATAGTTAATTTAAAAAAAAACGAATATTTTATATTTTGAAATTTGTGATTCTTTTATCTCCCTGCAATTTAAATTATAAAAAAAACCATTGTAGTCTTAAACCGATACTCACGTTTTAGAAACGCTGTTCCCCCTTTACTAATTTTTATATTCTTCAGCCAGCATCTTCTGAACTTCATGATCTTCGCTATCCGTAAATTAGAAAAATAAGCTTACGTCTGTTACCTGTACCCAAAAAAGGTAAACACTTTACACAGACCGTATGTAGTATGAACGCTGAAGAGAGCGTGATTTACACTGAGGCACTTTTTGCTTATTTCATTTTCACATGAACTAAAAATTACCTTGTACTATAATGTAAAACACAATGTACACAATATCACTGACAACGTGCTTCGGAGGGCACGTTAAGCAGTCGGTCCCGGACGCTGTCAACAGATGGCGGTCGTTACAGTTCCCAACCCGCAGTGGAGCAGCGTGGTGGACTTAAGCTCCAAGCCCCCCTCCTCACCCTGGGGGAGGCCTAAGCCCCTGCAGTGGGGTAAAAATGGGCTGGTGATTATAATGTAAAACTCGGAATACACAATTATTTCCTTTAATTCGTGATATATAGGTTTAAAACTACTTTTCTTGTTCCCCGTTTATTAATATTTCGGAGAGTCTTGGTATGATGCGTACATATACCTATTTCACATTTTTAAATTATAATATAACAAAAAACAAACAAGTAGATTTTTCTCGTATCGACAAAGAGAAACGATTTTTCTGTTATTATTTATCACCATCACGAACCCAGTTAACTAAAAAGCTTTTTTATTATAAAAAATCGTTGTATTAAGTTTTGAGCTTTCGAAGTCCCGCAGTGTACGTGCGAAATGGCCACAATTTGTACTGACCGACGCGAGGCAACTCTTTTATTGTACGCCAAAATTGGATTCCACTGGCAGCGAGCGCACACATACCCGGCAGCGGAATTTCATTTGTATGTCTCGGTCTGCGTCTGTTTAATAATTTTCATGAAAGGATTTCTTTTCGTTTGTTTTTCACTGTTATTTTTGACATAGCCTTTAAGCCTTACACTCGACATGACTCTGTGCTCATACTTTGGAAAATTTATCATTAAAAAGACGTTATATAAGTTGATATTCTTTCGAATGCTAAGACTTTAACTTTAATTTAAAACGTAGTCTATTCGGTTGACATATTTAAGTTCTCCTAAGATGCTCTTTACCAATCCTATCGTCATAAGTGTCTGTTTTATATATTTCTGTTGTTACTCTACTTTCATTCGCGTTTTGCATGTGGCAAAAGATCTCAACATAATTTTTGCTCTATTTCTTACGTCTTCTTTCAAACCGTACCAGTTCTCTCCCATCTATTCTATCAACTCAATTAATTTATACCTACTATCATACTGCTCAGTCGTAAACTCCTGGCGGAGTGGTTGTGGTCATGAATTGTCTGATAGATTTGTTGCGATCTTTGCGAAACTCCTCCATCTTTCTCCAGATTCCATATACAATGCATTAATTCTAGTTTAATGTTTTTTCTGCTATATCTAACTTTGACTAAGTACTATACGTAGATTGGTTTCAAGAATAAATCCATTTACAGTCTATAACATAACCGAACACACATGTAATTTTATTTTCTGAGATTCTATTGTATTTATTATTCTAATATATTCTAGTGACTTTCCTAATAAATTTTAGTTAGTGTTAGTTATATTCTATCTAAATCAAACTTGTGAAGAATGTAAACAAACCTTTAGTCAATGTTTTTTACGTACATGTCACATTTTTTTAAATTGAGATCGTTTTAATAAATATGTCGGTTTGCTGGATTGATTTTCTTATCAACAAGTTCTATTAATTGAAAATAGACTTTACGTAAAGAAGCTATAAAACTAGAATTACACTTAATTTTAGTTTAAAAGTGAACGCGATATAAATGAAACGTAGGTACGAAGCAGAAAAGTCTATCAAAAAGTGTTCTACATTAATCATGCACACTCCATTTCTCACAATCTCATTTATGTTAATCTCGAATGTCGGATCTGGCAATTGCTATCAGATTACTCGTCATGGATTTTTAATGTTTTTTTTTTTCGAATTTCTCTACACATATTGGCAAAGTTTCAAGAAACTTGTTCCCCAGTGGATCGATAGTTTAAATGTCTGACCAACAAAGTTGTTCGAGTTTGACACACCTACCACCCGTAGTATTATCGTGATGGAATAACAATCATTCAAAATTGTTCGTTTGAAAACGATTTTGAACGGTGGTCAGTACGAATACAAAAACTTAAAAAAACAACTAATGTACTTTTTCTCTATAAATTTTTTTTATTAAACTCGATTGACCATTCCCAAAGTTTCGAACTAAAGACTAAAGTCCGTTAAATTTTATTTCGAAGCAATAAGCAATTTTAAGAAACTGATTTGATTTTATTTTTTGTATCGGGATTTGGATTTGGAATTATAAGTTTAGCCATTGCTGTTGCATATTTATAAAAACAATGACAATAACAACGCTATAAATATTGACCGTTCTGAGCAGTTGTAAGCATGGACGTGCATGGTTCTGTGACTGAAATTAGCGCGCGAAAGAAACGCTATGTGAATTTTCAATATAATATATCGACGTGAATCCCGATCCAAAAAGAAAAAATTTAAATCGGTTTCCTGAAATTACCTATTCTTTCGAAACAAATAAATATATCGGACTTTATTTAAAAAATGTAGGAATAGTCAATTCAATAGACCATGATTGACCATCTTTTGAAGATGTATGTAAAAAGTTTTAAAATGTTTTGTATTTATAATAATGTTAATAATAATAATAACGTATACATCACAACAACGTCTAGGTCCCAAACTAAGCATTAGCTTGTGTTTTGGGTACCAAGCGACGACACCACATACATATAACAACCAAGACCCGGTATCAGTATCAATATTCATCATATAAATACTGATCCGACCTGGGATTCGAACACGGGACCCCCAGCTTCGTAGGCAGGGTCGCCACCCACTAGGCCAAGCGGTCCTCAATTAACCTTTATGAGCGTAGGTCAGGTCCGACTAATAAGAAAAAAATAATGCCGACTTTCGCGTGGTAAAGAAGCGTGAATATAGGTTAGTCTAACACGAGTATTGTGAATTAGTTTGTATGAAGTTCCATGTAAACTCCCGTAGCTGTTTATTAAATAATGACTGATGTTTCAGGCTAGATTTATTTAACATGTCATATCACATAAACAATATAGATTTGTTATGTAGAAACCGAAAATTTCATTTTTATTATAATATTTTTATATTAATAATAATAATAATAGTAATGATACCTGGAACAGATAAACCCAAACTAAGCAAGGCTTGTATTATGGGTACCCGGCAATTGATATATATAAATAATCTTTATAATATAGTATAATAATAATCAAACTAAGCAAGGCTTGTAATACCCATTTTACCCCACTGCAGGGGCTTAGGCCTCCTCTAGGGTGAGGAGGGGGGCTTGGACCTTAAATCCACCACGCTGCTCCACTGCGGGTTGGGGGCTGTAACGACCGCCATCTATTGACAGCGTCTGGGACCGACTGCTTAACGTGCTCTCCGAAGCACGGAGTCAGTGATAGTTATGTACTTAAGTCAGAAAAACTCTTTGGTACACGCCCGGATTCGAACCATGGCTCATGGGGATATACTGTATATAATACTGTATATAATACTGTATATAATATAATACTCTATATAATATAATACTAATATTATGTGTATAATATATATTATAAAGAATGTTTATGTATATCAGTTGTCTGGTACCCATAATACAAGCCTTGGTTAGTTTGGGTCTATCTGTTCCAGGTATCATTATTATTATTGTAACTAGACACGGAGTCGGTGGTTCACGCACAAAAATGAAATATAAATAAATGTAAATTAAAGTAAATAAAAAAAAAAATCTTTCTTCTTCTTCTCAGTCGTACACTCCTGGAGGAGTGGTCGTGGTCATAGATTGTCCGATAGATTGGATGCGACTTTTGCGAGACTGTCCATCTTCCTCTATTCGTGGCATTGCGTGTACACTCAGTAAGGGAACACTTCGTAGATGACTTAATGAGGTTTGTCCAGCTACTTTTTAGTAGTATTGTTCATTGAAAACTTGCTTTTTTAAATAAAGATTTCAAATAATATTAATTTTTTCGGAACCTAATATGATATTCCCGAAAACTACTATTTCCCAAATCGTTCCTCGGCGTTTTCGTTTAATATTTCTGGTAGAAAATATCGCCCTCTCACAAACTGTCATATGGGCGGCAGCGAGTCTAGGTAGTCTTTTCTTTACGCACTCTATCTGTTTATCAGATTCGCATATAAAATGGTATTATTTGAGACCACGTCGATCTTGCACCTCGAAGAGATGGACTACGTATCCCATCAAGATATGTCTGTTAGGAACGTAACTTTGGATTCTATCATAATCTAGCTTCTACCAACAAGATGTACCCTTATAAGACTAAAACACGAGTTCAGTATGAGTTCTTCTTCTGATAGTCAGGTCCCTGAAATACTTCAATTGCTTGTTTAATTTGCTCTCACTTAATTAGATATAATTAACGACCAACGATCTCAATGTAAACTCGATGTGGCAGAATCGATTTAAAAAAAATGTCTTGGGCTTTGTTTTTATGTTTTCAGGTTAGTTCACTACGTGACATGGACACGAAATTGACACGAACATTGTGAGCGAAATTTCAATTTCCACCTAAATTAAATGCCACTAAATGCTACACATGGCATTTAATTACGAATTGACAAGAAGCCCAAGAAGAAGACAAGAAACGCAGAAGACTGCGTTCACCATCTAACCACTCATACTCTAGCTAGCTCATATAAGATGGTGAGTTTTAGTCCGAGTTTCAGTGCGCAAGGTTCCCGCGCGCCCTTCTTCACCCCCGCGAAATGACAGTGACATTGCGCAAAATTACGCAAAATTGCGTAATGTCACTTCGATACAGCAAAGTGACGTTTATGACTCTATTAAAACCACATTAAAACCAAACGTGTCAAATCAATTTACTCTATCCATCAACACAATGCTCATAACTTCGTGATTATGGTGTTTGTTGATATTTTTCGAAGCAATTAATATGCCAGGCAACAATATTAATTTTAGATACTTGAAATTCGAATTCGCGAAATGTCACATATCGTCTGTTGACAATGGCGCGTCCATAGACCCCTTAGAGAGGTCCATATCGATGATTTTGAACGCCGGTTTCGTGTGCCCCTCGATCTGAAGACCCTTCAAAGACTTCGAAGGCGTGACCTTGACTAACGATAACTCAGACGACTTGTCAAGACAAGCCCGCATCGGTTGAAATAAGTGTTTCAGAAAATTACGACATCTTCGAGTGTTTTAGATGTAACTGACAAGTACCTATTGAAAAAAAAGACATGATTTACGCTTTCCGTAACTATTATAGTCCATTGGTATGGTTTCGATGAATGTAAAAGAAAAAATTAAAAACCGACAGTACAATTAAATTTACTACTTTTTTATGTATTTGTGTTTATAAAAATATTTAAAATATCGTAAATCACAATGTATGTGACCCTACCGAGCGCGTCTATGTTGGAGCCCCGTACCATCGATATTAATTTTAAAAAGGCTTCGAGACAGTCCTCTTCAGTTTTCATATACCTTCACAAATTTTCAGTATTCCAAAATATATTAATTGTCTAGTACCACATAATACAAGCATAATACTTGCTTACTTTGGGACTAGATGGCACTGTGTAGGATATCCCATATATTATTATTATTAATATTAGGCAATTTTCTTTTATTTTATTTTGTGATATTAGATAATTTTATTTCATTGTGTATTTACTTTAGCTTTAAGATCATTGTAATTCATTAACTATGGACCCTATTCTGAAATAAATGTTTATTTCTTTATTTGACGACCGCTTAGCCTAGTGGGTAGCGACCCTGCTTACGAAGCTGGAGGTCCCGGGTTCGAATCTCAGGTCGGGTCAGTATTGATATGATGAATATTGATGCTGGTACCGGGTCTTGGTTATTATATGTGTGGTGTTTTCGCAAAAATATTTATATATGTGTATATTATAAAGAATATTTAAGTATGTATATCAGTTGTCTAGTAACCCATAACACAAGCATAATACTTCTCAAGACGTTATATAATAATGAATCAAAGTTTAATTTTTCAGTAATATCGTTACGAATAATCGACGGCGTATACGCGAATCGATTGAAATAAATTCTTGATGCTTATCGTGTTCAAAATTATTTAAAATCACAGATTTTAAAGTATAATTTGGGCATTTGTGGCTTGGAAAATAAGTTATTTCCGTACGAAAATCGTTGACAACTTCTTAAAATGATTTTATTGTCGAAAAGGGAACCTCTTTATGTCGTAATCTTTTGCTAAAGAAAGTTTCTCCAGAAATAAAGTTAAACTTATCGGGATACCGAACGGTTTTACCCTCAATAAACGTATTAGGAGACCTGAAAGGAATCGACTTTTTCTCTATTCCTTAAAAAGACATTATCAGATAACCGTGACTATAGATAGCTGAACAAAATACACGAATTCAATTTTGCCCTTCGTCGATGTAAGAATATTATGAGGACTTAGTTTCAGCTCGCGACTTCGTACTCACGCTATCGGATATTAATAGTGTGTACTTTTGTTGTACTCTTTGATCATATATAAGGTGAGCTTTTGGTCACCGGCCAAAACTTTTCTAGATGTTAGGTATCACCAATAGACCTCATTGCGTAAATAAAAAATATGGGTTACATTTTCATAATAAATTATTTTATCTACAGTGTTATTTTATAACGTTTGATTGCCTTCTTAACGCTATAGTAAACGTATGCGCCCGAGGCCTTGAAACGAAACGAGGCGGCGGGCACGAATGGTGACTAGAGTTATTGGTTTTTTCGGGAAAGGTTAGTGTAGTCATATCTCAATATTTTTCGATAGAACGATACTAATAGGAAACAAGACGGCTATCGGTTTTCTACCAAAGATCATTATATTTTTGGCTGGTCATTAAAACATCACCCTCTAGATAAAGTTTCGGTGTCAAAAAAACGTAGTTAAAAATATAACCTAACTCTTCGGTTATGAATAATAATAATAATAATAATACATGTGACATCCCCCACAGCGCCATCTAGTCCCAAAGTAAGCAAGTATTATGCTTGTATTATGGGTTACTAGACAACTGATATACATACATAAATATTCTTTTTTTAATAATATATACGTATATAAATATTTCACACCCAGACCCGGAACGAAATAAAAATGTTGAAACACACAAATATTTGTCCCGGGCGAGAATCGAACCCGCGATCCTTAGCTTTGCAGTTAGGGTGTCTAACCACTCGGCTAATCGGTCGCCCATCGTCGGTTAACACAACAGTGACGATCAATACACGGTCTTAAGGAGGGGCAAGAATTTGAGGTGTGTTTTAAACTTCACACAGAAGAATAATATAAAAGGCACTTTTTTGTTGTAATTATATCGCATGGCTCAATCTAGATATATAAATAAATAAACTTATTGCACGGCGTTCGAAAACTGATCCGCAATGACATACATACTCACTTACATAATTATAAAACTGAACGTGAAATATAATAATACTAATAATAATAATAATAATGATAATAATAATAATACATGGGGCTTCCCACACAGCGTCATCTAGTCCCAAAGTAAGCAAGCATTATGCTTGTGTTATGGGTTACTAGACAACTGATATACATACTTAAATATTCTTTATAATCTATACATATATAAATATTTTTGCGAAGACACCACACACATATAACAACCAAGACCCGATACCAGTATCAATATTCATCATATTAATACTGACCCGACCTGGGATTCGAACCCGGTATCTCCAGCTTCGTAGGCAGCGTCGCTACCTACTAGGCTAAGCGGTCGTCAAATATGATACAGAATTTATAAAACAATAGAGATGGCTATCCGTAATAAATTACTCTTGAAGTACTCTGAGTCAATAAAAATTTGCACGAAGCACTAATAGGTGACTAAGTAATATTACTATATTTATAAGAATTTTCGCTGCTCTGTTTTGGCGTGCTAGTTTCACATCTACTTCGTTTTAGTTATATAGGTATATAATTTCAATATTTATTTTGTGCAGTGGTAATAAATAGTATATTTAATAGAATTTGTATTTTGTGGATATTAAGAAAAAGCGAAGTTATCAAGTATTAAACGTGTTTAGTTAAAAGAATTACACAAAAAAACTCTCTATGAGTGTATTTCATCATCATCATCATTAGCCCATTTTTACCCCACTGTAGAGGCTTAGGCCTCCCGCAGGGTGAGGAGGGAGACTTGGAGCTTAAGTCCACCACCCTGCTCCACTGCGGATTGGGAACTGTAACGACCGCCATCTATTGACAGCGTCCGGGACCGACTGCTTAACGTGCCCTCCGAAGCACGGTGTCAGTGATATTTTGTACTTAAGTCAGAAAAACTCATTGGTACACGCCCGGATTCGAACCATGGCCTTATGGGGCCTTATAAATTTGTGACTGATTCGTTGCGCTCTGGGCTATCACGACACGACACGACACGATCTATGAGTGTATTTATTTTAAGTAATTACCTATTATACAATAAAGTCCATCACCGCATCTGTCTGTCTGTCTGAACGCGATAAACTTAAAAACCATCGAACGGATGTTCATATGGTTGACACCGATGGACGGAGTAATCCAAGAGGTGTTAAACTTGGGCAAAAAACATGAATGATGTACACAAAGAAATATTTTAATTTGTTTTTATATACATATACTTTACGTTTTCAAATATTTACAGAATTGCAAATAAAATACATTAAAAATACTCGGAGTAGGATGAACTTACGTTACATTTAAATCTAATTAAATCAAATCCACATGTACGACGCAACAAGCTTATACTGACGACATTGCAACAGCAAAAACACAACGGCATATATGCTCTGCTACCCGTGCAAAGCCGGGGTCGGTCGCTAGTTGTATATAATTCGAGATATATTAAATGAACGAATCTCGGAAAACTCTAAGCAGAAATAGAATATTGTTTGACAAATGTTCAGAGAGGCGGACGAGGCCGAGACGTCCCGGCCAGATTTATAGTCCTGCAGCCGCAGGCTTAATAAAAACAAATGTCAACCGCTCAGGCAATTAGTCCCATGGGAAGTGACGTCACAAGTGGTGCCACATCCGTAGAACGGCAAATGTATACGAGCACACGTAACACTAAAGTTACTGTGACCACTCTAGAAAAATAAGTAAACTATTGTTAAATAACTAGCTGTGCCCGCGACTTTGTCTGCGTCGACTTAAGTCTATCTCGGCGGGCTATAAAACGCAACATAACTCTGTCTGTCTGTTCATTAGAATTATTGAACAATTTACAAGATTATTTTGGTGTTTGTTAATAAGACTGGTTTAACACTAACTGTTACTTAGAATAAAGCTTCATATTTTACGGTTATTAGATTTTGAATCCAATCAGGCTTTTACGTAATGCGCGCACAAACGAACAAACAAACCGATAAACAGACGAAAATTTCAAAAATTAGTTTTTTACATGTCATAGTTCATTCTCGCGCCTTCGATTTTTTTTTTGTAATCGTTAATGTACCGACACAGAAAGTTTACGATTTTATTGTATGTAAGTATAGTAGATAAAAAAAATTAACTTTCTTTGCGTTTCCTCGTATAAAAACATTTCATAACACAGAAGGAAACAGTGATTTTTAGGCTATGTTACTTTATTGAGGAAAATTTTCAATAGACAAATAAATGAAATTCGTTATATAAAAAAATTAACGGTGCTACGTCGACTCTACAACCGTAGGCCCTTTAGGCGTAGAATACTTAACTGTGAAGCGGCAATTTTTGAAGATATCGCATTTTTAAGGCGTTCTTGGTAAGATTACGAACAGGGCACACTCAAATTCAAAATCAAAAAGTTGTTATTCACTATAAGATGTTTACACACACTTATTGAAAGTTAAAATAAATTGATTAGGTACCGGTTCAAAAACTAGAAGGAGAAGAACCGGCAAGAAACTCCTCCCTGTTTATTTTATTTAAATATATGTTTTTTCTTAATTGTTGTTTTTTTTTTATTTAAAATGCTTACAACTATTACAATGATGTCCATGCGCACTTATCATTTAAATACTCGGTAATACAATAGTAAGCTTTTTCATGAGTTGGACTTTAACTCGCTTTATAAATTGATTAGAATTCAAGTCTAACATTTCTTTTGGAATCTTATTATAAAAACGGATACAATTTCCCATGAAAGAATTATTAACCTTTGAGAGTCTGAACCTGGGAATCGATAACATATGCTTATGTCTTGTATTTAAGTTGTGGCCATCACTCACCCTAGAGAAAGCATTTAAGTTTTTATGTACATAAATTATATTTTCATAAATTATATTTCACTTTAAAGAAATAACTATTTGAGGGCTCCTTGTCAATACATTAATGAAAACATAATTTATGTACATAAAAACGTAAATGTTTTCTCTAAGGTGAGTGTTGGCCACAACTTAAATACAAAACATAAGCATATGTCATCAATCCTCAGGTTCAAACTTTCAAAAATTAATAATTCTTTTATATAAAGCGAATTAAAGTCCAACTTATGAAGAAAGCTTACTATTGTATTACCGAGTATTTAAATAAATACACATGGACATCATTGTATAATAGTTGCAAGGAATTTTAATTTATAAAATAGAATTAAGAATAACAAATATATATAAATTAAATAAAAGGGAGGAGTTTCTTACCGGTTCTTCTCCTTATAGTTTTTCGAACCGGTACCTAATCAATTCACTTTGACTTTCAATAAGTGTGTGTAAACATCTTACACTGAATAAAAATTAAAAAAAAAACATTTATTCTCACACACGAATAGCGTCCGTATACCACGACATCATGGTAGGTAATTATTTTCCTGTACAAATAATAAACAATCATGTATGCAACACGATAATTTACTATTTGTATTAAGTACTATTTATAATACATTAAATTTTAACATATTATCTAAATTATTTTTATGTTTTTCAACAGTTACATTTCTGTAGGTTTGACATTGTTGCTTATAATATGGCAAGTATGCAAATTGGAAAATGTATAACTTCATACATTGATTTATTGACGTCATTCGCGAGCCTGTAACGCCCGTGACGGATGAGCCGATGACGTATGATATGTATATTTTGATGTCGATATTCGGATGTCGTCCAAATGGAGTGATAGTCAGTTTAAGATATGAAGTGGGTTTATGTTCCTGTTGCCAATTTTATTCGAAGCGGACAACGAAATAAAATTCATATTTTTTCTATTGGTTTGTTAGTATTTACCTCAGAGTTTTATTGCAGTGCACATCTTTAGTAATTATTTCTATGACAACTATTCTTACCTCAGATTTTTACAGTGAAGGTTACTATGGTTCATTTAACCGCTTAGCTTAACTATTAGTCGATTTTTATGGTCGTCATCAAAGTCTACGATCCCACAACCGGACGTTACCGTAGGGCCGACGAAATAAAAACAATTTAACGTTTTCATTAACCGACGCGATGTAATCAAGGGCTCTAACAGGCGATAAAGAGGTAGAGAGGGGAAGGGGCGATGCGACACCGCACCGCTAACGACCGTCCCAGCGGTCTTTGCGAGGAATTCATTAAGAGTTTAATTTCGAATATACAATATTTATTGTTGGCACCTTTAATTAAATCATTTCAGTTTGAACCGGGTGGCGGCGCTCCGCGGCTCGGTCGCTTTTTAAATCGAGATATTTCATCAAAAGCCCCAAAGTGTACAACATTTGTTTTGCCAGCTTTTCATTCGGCGATACCTCGAAAAGCGTATTTAAATACGTCAATATTTTTTTAAATACTCTTCCGTCCGCGGCTTCGCCCGCGTAGACCTGACGTTTGTACCGGGACCGCTAAAAGGGACGTTTCGGTATAGCTGTGAAAGAATAACTAACAGACAAACCAATTTCCCTGTTAAAAAGTAGCCCATGTCCATCTTAAGAGTATTGTGTGGTAGCGAATTACCATATAAAGGGTTTTAAGGGTTGCACCCCATTAACCTTAACCGATTGGCGGAAAAAAAAACACTAGGTTTATACATTTTTAATTTTTCAAATATTGTGACACATCATAAGAAAAAAACTTAATGCGATTTTTTTCCAAAATTGTTTCTTTTTCCTTTTGAGTAACGGAACCCTAAAAATGGTATATATAAGTCAGTGTGAAAGAAAAGTAATATTATATTCCAAACGTGGCGCGACTCTGACCAGAGACACGATTTTATGCTCCATGTCTCGGAAAATAGATAGGATTAAGAAAATCGGAGAAAATGGGTCTAAGAGTATCCTCATGAATTGATTAGAGAAAAAAATACAATAATAAACTCAGACAGTAATAGATAATAGTAATATATAACATAACATAACATACGTATACGTCACCACAACGCCTAGGCCCCAAACAAAGCGTTAGCTTGTGTTTTGGGTACCAAGCGAAGACACCACATACATATAACAACCAAGACCCGGTACCAGTATTAATATTCATCATATAAATACTGACCCGACCTGGGATTCGAACCCGGGACCTCCAGCTTCGTAGGCAGAGTCGCTACCCACTAGGCTAAGCGGTCGTTATATAAGCGAGAAATTCACCTAAAAAAGAGACATTTTTTAAAATTTTCCGAAAATTATTTTTTATCCACATATTTTTTCTTACTTAATTGAATAGATCAATCAATACAAATGTTTAGACACTTTTTTGACCTTATAGTTAATTCCGAGCAGTATTTTCGAAATCACTTCGATATTAAATCTCTAACTATACGAAAATGAATCAATAGAAATTTCCAATTTCAATTCAGTTCCGAAATACTTTATCTCCGTGTGAGAGCAAACAGTGCACGTGGCAGTGTAAATGAGTGGATGTACAGTAAACAGTTTACATTTCTTTCCATTAGGACAAGATTCAGCCCTCGCCGCGACGATCGCCCCATTAACTTTAATGGAACGTGCAGAAACCAACGCTTCGAAATTTTATTTACACATTACCCTCGATTTTCTAGAATTGTTTTAGTTAGTGAAAATAAAATACGTTTATTTCTACTTTAATTCATGCTATACTGAATTAGAAACTGTGTTTTTTTAAATCATAAGATATTTATTATATTTATTCGATAGCGGCCTTCATATACATTGTAAAACAAAACGTAACTCTGTTGTAGTGTTTGTACGTTTGTGTGCTTATGATAGTGTCGTGATAGCCCAGAGCACAACGAACCTGTCTTAAATTTGTAAGACCCCACAGGGCCATGGTTCGAATCCGGGCGTATACCAATGAGTTTTTCTGACTTAAGTACACAATATCACTGACACCGTGCTTCGGAGGGCACGTTAAGCAGTCGGTCCCGGACGCTGTCAATAGATGGCGGTCGTTACAGTTCCCAACCCGCAGTGGAGCAGCGTGGTGGACTTAAGCTCCAAGCCCCCCTCCTCACCCTGGGGGAGGCCTAAGCCCCTGCAGTGGGGTAAAAATGGGCTGATGATGATGATGATGATGTGCTTATGAATCGACAACCGCTAGTCCAATTTACGTGATCCTTTTTTTAGTATAATACGTTATATGGTCAAGTTTAAGTATTCATTTGGTAACGATGGGTAACACAAGGCATTGGCAGTACTAATTTTAGTGCATCATGCATATATGGTGGCATACGGATTGCCAGTCGAGTAAGCGGGATGGTTCATATTCGCTCGTTGCCCGTGTCACTAACCATAGATAGTATAGTAGGTTTTCATCTTTGATTGCATAATATTGTCTGGATGGAGAATCTTATAAATTCTTATAAATTAAAAACTCATTAAGTAACAAATTAACAACTCATTGAGTAACACGCGAATGGCGGGAATCGAAATCACTGCCTTTGTATGAAATGTGGGGTGCTTAGCCACTCAGCCACCATATCTCCAATTTAAAATGCAAATACCAAACTACTGTCTCTACACTAACATTCTCAATATGCCGTTTACACCAAATTGTTGAGATGTTGTTGAACTCTAGAATATTTATGGAAAAGGCAATAAATAGCTCGCAGCTCCGTACATAAGGGTCTATGACACTTTAGTTTATGGTCGGGTAAGCGAGACAAACGCTCTTGTTTGTTGTTTAATCAACGCGCCCCGAAAATTTCTGCGTTTCCGGCGAGACGTTAATGGAAAAAAATATTCGGTACGGTCTAGCTTCCATTATTTACACTCTATTTGCTAACTGGTAAGTAAGGATAAATGTATGTGTAAATAAATTAAAAACTTCAGCAACTATACCCAACAACAGGTACGTTATTATCGCTAGGGTAACTATACCCAATAGGTATTAACCATGATGTCATTTGAAAATGTTATCAAAATCGGTTTAATGGACCTCGAGTTGCAAGAGTTTAAACAAAGACATTAATAGATATGACATTTTAGTTAACTCGTGAAATTCTATAGATGGCGGTCGTTACAATCCCCTACCCGCAATGGAGCAGCGTGGTGGATTTAAGCTCCAAGCCGCCCCTCACCCTGGGGAAGGCCTAAGCCGCTGCAGTGGAGTAAAAATAGGCTGATGAAGAAGTAAAATTGTAGATTGTACCTACATCATAATTAGTGAATAATTTTTTAGAGTTAACATACGCACATCGTAAACGTTTACAAAACTCATACGATATGATACGGAACTCATGATACAGAAAGAGATAGCTATCTGTAAAGAACTACGTTTGAAATACGTTTAGTCAACTTAGATAAGCAGGCAAAATAGGTGACTAATTCAAATTACCACATTTGTAGGAATTTCATATAATCATTGCGTTACAAATATTCAGAGAAAAAAGCTGAGCTATGGAACCAAAAAAAAAAACATAAGACCTTCGCATCACTCGCTTTCACATAAGATTATACAAAACGAACTAAGTTGAACAGAAAGCTTCAATTCTCTTCGTACGACTTTCTTGACCTCTAAAAGTGAAATCGGGGAGGTAGATGTGACCTTTTATCTGAATGGCCTCTTCAGGGAGGGACGAGTGGCCCTCAGCGTCACCATAGCAACGCAGACTCTACGAAACAATTAGACCCGCCCCGGAAACGGCGTCTCGATCAGAACGCCGGAAGTGACGACGATTAAAGAGCCGTAATATCTACGTCATTAAAGGACGTGACACTGCTGTCTACGCATGTGTGCCAATTGCTTTTTATACTTGACATCATGCACTTTTTGGAGTGTAAACAGTTAGCTGTAATCGTGAGTGTCGCTGGTTTATTTGAACCGTCTCATTTCAAAACGTCTTCCGGATCGGCGAGTCACTTTCGCTGAAGAAGTCTTTTAGAATGTCTCCTCGAATCCGCCAGATGGCGTATTTCATTTAATTTACGGTTGAAGTGTTTGTATGACAATCATTAATTTGCTCGCGTTGATAAATACAACTTTCGCGACGTGTCGGAAAATTTAACTGTTTCATCGTTTTAAAATGTCAAGAAAGAATTTTTCTAACGTATTCAGTAGTATGTATATAATTATACCTAATACACAGCTCCATATAGTCCTAAAGTAAGCAAGTATTATGCTAGTATTATGGGTACTACACAACTGATATACATACATAAATATCCTGTATGATATATACACACACATATACATATATACATTTACACGCAGTCACGGAACAAATAGAGAGGTTCATGCACACAAATATTTGTTCTGGATGGGAATCTAACACGCGACCTTTGGTTTTGTAGTTAGAGTTGGGGCACAAATGAATTTAGTCGCGTTTGAAACGCCCTCACACGCTTGCCTTTGAATGGTACGCAAAACCGTTTAGTTATATTGTGAAAGATTGCATTAACTTTATCGCCAAATTCAATAAACGAAAATTTTCTTACCCGTGTATGAACACAAGACAGTAAAACACCATAAACAAAAATAGGTAGTACCTACAGTACAATTTTTCAGTGCAGTAAAAAATCCCTAACACATCTATCTTACCTTTTCATGGTAAACTAGCGACCTGCCCCGGCTTCGCATGGATAGCAGAGCATATACACATGCCTACATTTTTCTCTGTCGCATTGTCTTAAGTATCAGCTTGTTGCGTCGCGTCGAGCATGCAGATTAGATTCAATTATAAATGTAACATATTTCCATCCTACTTAATTTTATTAACTTATTATTTACTTAGTGTTTTTAATGTATTTTACTACAAATTGTGCATGCATTTTAAAAAATAAAGAATGTATACATAAAAACAAACTAAAATATTTATTTGTATACACCATGATAATTAATGCCTAATTACATCAAGCTTGAATTAATTTTGTAGCGCGATAGTCTTAATTCAATATGCATGAAATTCTAATGCTAATGAACGTATTTAATTTGATAAGAATTAATACTGTATCCGTGTACTGTAGCTTTCCAATTATCACATCATATGTGAACATTTTGTTAAACGGAACAAATATAATGACCACCAAAAAATACTTTAATACCCTAAACTCTTTTACCAAAAAAATATAATAAACACCAAAAAATAAAGTCTAACCGTCAAATTCATAAAATATCCTTAAAAATCATTTTAAATAAAAAACATTTTAGCGCTAAAATAGATTTTAAGAAATGTGTAATTCATGCACCAATAAAATACCCATTTTAACTAACATACTCATTAAATGAAGTTGTTTGTTCTGATTTTAAATTTGATTCATTCACTCAATTCTACTTGTGAATAGGCCCCTGAGTATCTACAATGTGACTAAATGAAATATCAGATCGTTATTATGTAATACCACGCAAATGCGTGTACTTTTAATTTATCAGGTTAATATATTGTTTTTATTTACGTTACAAAGTATTCTGTGATTGATTACGTTTAGTCTGTGATTACGTTTGCTTGCTTGTAGATGTTCATTGTAATGTAATCCTAACTATTGTTAAATATATAATAGCATAATTATAACAATTATACCTAATTAGTCTTCTGTAGATTTGTACTTACAGGAAAATTTTGGTAATGGATTGCATAGAAAATATTATAGACATTGCAACGATTCATGAAATTTGCGAAATTGCCGACCATAGGTCAAAACCAAGGACTCGTTAATTTAAGGAATGAAGAGACCCGTTCGCCCTAGATGAAGAGGAATTTAAACAGAAATATAGGTTGATATAGGTAGGTGTGTCGTGATAGCCCAGAGCGCAACGAACCGAATCCGGGCGTGTACCAATGAGTTTTTCTGACTTAAGTACACAATATCACTGACACCGTGCTTCGGAGGGCACGTTAAGCAGTCGGTCCCGGACGCTGTCAATAGATGGCGGTCGTTACAGTTCCCAACCCGCAGTGGAGCAGCGTGGTGGACTTAAGCTCCAAGTCCCCCTCCTCACCCTGGGGGAGGCCTAAGCCCCTGCAGTGGGGTGAAAATGGGCTGATGATGATGATGATGATAGGTTGATGAAAGAGACAGTGCGTCATCTGATTACCATGATTCGTTGTGATCTAATTTTAGGCTCGAGTGGAAGGCCAACATCACCAGAACTTCAAGTACTGGTGACTTTAAGATGTTGGGCTAGAAACGAGGTTCAAGATGATGCAGGAGAGCTCCACGGCTTAAGCCAAGCAACAGTCCACTGTATTTGTTGTAGAGTGGGCAACCATCAAAATGGTTGCCCACCATCTTCATGGTTTCACCACCTCAATGGGTAACCATGAATATGGAGTTTTTAACTGGATAATGGTACTCTCCGGTCCTTTGCTCATCATATTAAAACTGAAAATAAGTTTATAGATGATGGAACTGTTAATTAATTTGTAATTTACAAGATAAATGAGGTAGGTATTTCAGACCTTTCAGACAGTGCTTTCCAAGCTTGTAATTTCTTTTTATTTAAATTTTTGTCCGTATTTTGTTTTCTATAACATTTAAATGTTTTCGGACGATTTCTTGCAATAGAAACTGTAATTTTAAATTAAGTAATTATGATAATTCTATACAAAAAAAGAATTACCTACTCGCCATGGATTCCTTACTTTATCTTCTTCAGACCAATTTTCGTTTCTCTTTCTTTTATTTTTAATCACTTTTGTCGTTTCAGATATACAAAATAACTCAATTTGATCTAATAAATAACGCTAAAATTGCCTCTGAGGTACTTTAAATTTGACGTTTCTTAAAACGTATACTAACGGTAAAATAACGTTTATGAATCAGTACTCATTTTAGCTTGAATGAATGACATATTATATGATTAAAATGGTTTGTACATTCGTCATGTTATAATTGGTAGGTTTTCAGTACTTCTTATTTTGGTAGCATTATAAAAAATAAGCTATGTACTGACAGGTACGAATAACTTTAAAATCAGTGTTTTATCTCTAGTATAAAATACTATTTATGAATTATGTTTCATATTATGCATGAAAATATAGGTATTTTAGCGCTAAAATTTGTATTTTAGAGTTTCATGAATTTGACAGTAAAATTACAATAGTTTTAGCTATTTTAGTCACGACTGCACTTCAAAATTATATTCAAAGACCAAATTTAGTAAATGATCACCTAATCTTAGCGAGCTAATTAATGCGCTATTTCTGCCAGTATAAACCACCATGATTGCCATAAAATGTTGGTACATTACCAAATAAAGTATAATGATGCCAAATTAAGTTATGTCTCCAGCTTAAAAGTCCCTCCCGCGACACCGCCCCTCCCGCGATTTAGATTCGGGTATGGTTTCCGGTGTAGTATTCAAGACTTTCTTACTTTTTGTAATTTTTCACTCCTTATTGTGTTACACGTGTCATTTATCCATGGTCTATTTAGGAGTCTATTAATCAATTTCCAATCATGTCAATTTAGGTTAATGGTCTATTTTTTGAAATCATTAGGTTAGGTTAGGGAGCGTTCAAGTATTACGTAACGCAATTTGGGGGGAGGGGGAGTCTTGTAAAACGTTACGGTGCGTTACAAGGGCGGGAGGGGGTATTTAAACAACGCGTTACGTAACATTTTTTTTATTTTAATAAAAAAACTAAGGAATCAGAATCTTCCAAACCGGCAACCCTTTTCGTTTATGTTTTACGGTAAATCCCTGGATTGTTTTGTAGGTTACTTTTATTTTTGTTTTCCTAAGTTGGCAACCCTTTTCGTTTATGATTTACGGGGAATCCCTCGATTGTATTGTACGTTAATTTATTTCTGCTTCCTAAGTCGGCAACCCTTTCTTTTATGTTTCGGGGAATCCCACGACTGTGTGTACGTGATTTTTATTTTATTATTGATGTCAGTATTCATTAGAGTTTACACAGAAGCACATTGCTGTTGTCAGTGTTGTTAAGTGAGTAAATACCGTAATGTCTTCGAAAGCAGGAGATTTGCATCATCAGCTGTTCTTGGCATATAAAAGCTGTAACACTGACTTACCAGCACAATTGTGCCAAAAAAATGCCAACGAAATTTGGAAAACGGCTAAAGAAAAACTAAAAAACAAAGAAAAGTTTGTAAAACATATAAACGATGTTATACAAGAGTTCAAGGTGAAGGCCACGAAGAAGAAAGCAACAATGCTTAGTTATTTTACACAGGTAAGTTTTCTGTTAAAATGTATATTAATTACGTATATACATACATACAAAAAAACTGGTCATAAATATTACACACTTATTTTCTTCTTCTTAAAGTGGCTCTCTAGTAGAGGCTGGCCGTCAACTTCTTAAGCTCCTCTCTGTCCATCGCCAAGCGAAACTCTCGTTCAGCTTTGGCGATACCGATCCACTCCCTTATATTTCGGAGCCATGACTTTTTACGTTCTCTAGCTCGTCTTTTGCATTCGATTTTGCCCATCATAATAGTTGAAACAACTGATACCGGTCATGTCGTAACACGTTTCCCGAATATTCTACCTTGCGCGTTTTGACGGTTTGTAGGAGGTGGTTTTTAGCCACATTCGGTTCCGGTAGCTCAACCAGAAGTGCCAGTTTCCTAGTGAGCCAAATGAATATAAGAACATTTAACGTTCTTTATTTCAGCTTGTTAATTTATTTAATTTATTTTAGCTACCTATGAAAACATCAAGCAGGCCAGCATCACTAATGTCAACAAGGCCTAACGTCCCACATACTTCGCGTACTCTTTTACTAAAACAGGTGCGTATGTACACTTTTTCAGTACACCTTGTCTAAGCCTGGATGGTTATATAAATTATTTTACTTAAGTACCTATATAAAAATTTTACGTCGATTTTACTAAATAAAAAAAAAGAAAATTTATCCGACTTTCAGAACGGTTTTCACACTAACCTGCTATGCAGGGTTAATTTTAAATCTCATCACTGAAAGCAACAACATTTGTTATACGACTTTTGTCTAAACTGCATGTTGTTCGTAACCGTAATATTAACGATTTAAAATTTGAAACCAACTATTAATTTTCAATACTCATCTGTCATATTTTGCTAACTTGGTTTGACAAAGTATCATTTGAGGGTAATGTACTTTTGAATAAATATTTTTTTTTAAGTTTTGCATGAAAAACAGAAACAATAAATTTTTGAAAAGTCGTAAAAGAAAATTGATACTTTCAGAGATAGGTATTACGGGCCACTTTCTAGTGAATTAAAATTAATTAACCCTCTATTTATGTGAGAGCATATATCATTTATCGCATGTCTCAATAATACCTCTTTTCATATATTTCACTTTGTTTATAGGATTCGGATGTTGTACCCGCGTGTTCATCTGATATGGAATCGATTGTCGGAGTCGCTAGAATAGAGAGCACAGCCGTCAAACGAAAGTTGAGCGATACTCACGATAAGCGAAGTGATAGTACTGATGAGGAAGTTGTGGACAACTTGGACATCTCGTCTACAGAACCACACATGACTACGATTGTTTCGAATATTACTAAAAAAGTTCCAAACAAACCGGCTCAAGAAACTCTTAGGAAGAAAATTAACCTGCTTCAACAGAGATTAAATGTTCTTACTGAAGCAAGGGACACTGGTATAGCCAAAGATGATGTTGACGAAGATATAAAAAAACTACGGAAGGAATTGAAAGAAGATGAAAAAAGCTTAAGGAAAAAAAGAGACAATGCCAAGCGTGCAAAAAAATTTCGAGCCAAAGAAAAACGAGAGAAAGCTAAACGTCGCAAAAATAATCCTGCTGCAGTAAAACCTCGATCTGGCCCTGGCCAGCCCCCTTTGGTTGACTCGCAACCTGCTCTCTTGGAGACCATTATTAACATTGCCATTCATGGCAGCGCTGCTGATGAACGCCGCCGAACGGAGATGATTAGGAGTTGTCTCACTTTGGACGACCTGCATGAAAGGCTGTTATTGATGGGATTCCAAATTTCTCGAAGCGGCACGTATCTTCATTTACTCCCACGCGTTTCTAACACTCAAGAGGGGAGGAGGCATGTACGCATCGTACCCGTGAAGTTAGCAAGACCACAGACCGAGATGCACAAAAAACACGAAGACGGCGAATTCTGCACTGCTACAATCAGGTCCTTGGAATCTCTCGCGTCGCTTCTGGGGCCACAGCAAGTATTTATTCTCTCTCAAGACGATAAGGCCCGTGTACCAATAGGTTTACCGGCAGTTAAAAGTCAGAGCCCTCTTTTAATGCATATGGAATACAGAGTACTTTTACCCGACCATGACTGGGTCGTAGCAGAGCGGCACAAACTTATTCCGTCTGTATATGCCGGCGTCAACGTGGATCCTGACGGTTTAGGTAAGAAAGAAGCTGTTGGTTACAGCGGTCCGACACACATATCTATAAGGAGTGGAAAACACGCATCCTCCACAGCAAACACCCATGCTTATGATTTCGAATCACTTTTATCAGTGTCTGCATTCAAACCCTTAATGATGACAGAATCGAACACCGTGAAGCCAGTGATAATCATCTTTGTAGACGGTGGACCGGACGAAAATCCGCGCTATCGGAAAGTCAAGAATTTTGCCATTCAACATTTCAAAAAATACAACTTGGACGCCCTGTTCATAGCGACTAATGCTCCTGGGCGGAGTGCATTCAACCGAGTTGAGCGACGCATGGCTCCACTCAGCAAACGCCTGTCAGACCTTATCCTGCCGCATGAACATTTTGGTTCTCATCTCGACGACAAAGGAATGACTGTTGATGAAGATTTGGAAAAACGCAATTTCCAGCACGCTGGAGAGTCACTAGCCAAGGTCTGGAGTGAAATGAAAATTGACAGCTACGATGTTTCGGCGGAATATAGAAAACCTGAAAATAGCTTACAGGATCCAGCAGAACCTAATCTGGCGTGGTATAGCGCTCACGTCCGTGAATCGCAATATTTATTGCAAGTGATGAAATGCGCGGATGAATCTTGCTGTTCCCCCTCGAGGAGTGCGTTAAAATCTGTCTTTCCGGATACTTTCTTGCCGCCACCCTGCCCAATCCTTCAAACCCCAAGCAAGCTCGTGGTGCCTAGTCAGCTAGATAAAGGATCATGCAAGTTTTCACCACTTCTTGTGAGGTTGTCCGTTGATCTGTCGCCTCCACTAGAAGGGTATAAGCAAATGCCTTACGATTTTTATTGTCCATCAGTACAATCCGATCTCAAGAACAGAATATGTGCAACTTGTGGGATCTACTTCACATCCCAAAAGAGTGTGCAAACGCACAGTCGTTACGTGCATGGCAAGACTGCCCAAAAACCTCGTGAGAGTAGAGTACGGCCACAGCGACTTGCTGCCAGAAGGGCAAATGAGCTGCTCTGCATTGTGCGCCATAGTGAAGCATTGTCTGAAGATGTCGATTGGCTCGACGAAGATGAAGTTGATGCAAGTGGTTTAACAATACCGGAACCTTCTTCGTCTGCTCTCCGATTACCAGTAATGAAAGAGGCGGAGTGGCTGGAAAACCCGTGGACAGAGGAGCAGTAATTGCAACTGAATTGTGTTTTTGCGTACATACACTTATTTGATTTATGCCTAAATAAAAACATAAAATTCTCTTCTTTTGTTTCTTACTACTGCAAACACAATTATTACAATAACAAAGGTATTATACTTTGTGACTTTAAACTTTTAATGGTCACTTAAATGTTACGTAACGTTTAGGGTGGGGGAGGGGGGGTACAGAAAAACGTTACGGTGCGTTACAGGGGGGGGAGGGAGGGTCTAAAATTTTCAAAAATTGTGTTACGTAATACTTGAACGCTCCCTTAGGTTGGTTTATGTCAATGCGAGGAGCGAAGCGGAGCGGAGCGACGAGCCATTCAGAAGCCTATTAATCAATTTCGAATTAGTTTTGTTTAGGTTAATGGTCTATAAATTTATAAGTTTGTTGATCAATTTCGAAAACAAAACTAATTCGAAATTGATGAATAAGCTTCTGAATGACATGAAAATATTTACATGTTATTTTAAATTAAAATGTGGTTAATATTATGGTGGTCATAAACAATTTTTGGGTTAACAATGATTTGTTTGGAGTCATTTGCTTTAATAGGATAGCAAGATGTAAAAACTTTGGTTATGATTTCACATTAAAATGCGGTTATAATTTTGGTGATCATTTACTATTTTTGGGGTAACAATGATTTGTTTGGAGTCATTTGCTTTAATAGGATAGCAAGAGGTAAAAAATTTGGTTATAATTTCACATTTAAATGCGATTTTAATTTTGGTGGTCATTTACTATTTTTGACGTAATATTTTACTATATCTGGTGATAAGTTAAACATAAGCCTTTGTTAAACACTAAAATAGGTATAGTAAGTTATCATTAAAAGATAGACATATGCCATTGTAGACTTTTCTTTTGTCCTATGTAAGAGGAATAATCCTTCCATACATTGTTTTGTTATATCTCAAAGGGATTAGGCAGCGTTTTCGATGAAAGCTCGCAGTCGGTTTAATTTTTTCCGACATCTTCAAGAATCGTGATATTTCAACTAACTTACTCAAGCAATTAATAAATTATATACATAAACCTTTCTCTTGGATCACTCCGTCGATTGCTGCCAACCATATGAATATCCGTTCAGTTGTTTTTAAGTTTATCTCGTTCAGACAGACAGACAGACGCGGCGGAGGACTTTATTTTATTATATATAGTTATAACCAGACTTGGCATCAATATACTACACAGTTTTTACAAAAATGATTTACAAAATAAAGAAGTCCTATTTGAATATAAGGCAAGTTTAGCTACTTTTTATGCAATAGAAAATGGTCAGCGTATAATTTTTTCTCGTCTCCCGTCAAGGGAACGCTCGCTGGCCGTGACAGCTCAGTTTTCATACTTAAATGACTGGAAATAATTCGCTCGTGTCCGCTACAACAATTTGCAAAGCTTAGTTTTAATGTAGTTTATGTATGGATAAGAAAAATCTAAAATATTCCAACTTGCTTTACTATCACTTATAATCTAAATAAATAGGTAATAATAATTTTCTTCTTGTTATAAATACTTCAAGAACTGATATCACATATTACTAAGTGTCGGAAGTTTTGAATTAAATTATTTGATTACTTTCAAATACAAAAAAGCGTCGAAAATTTGCATAGCCGAGGCGGCTATCATGTCTAATATAATAATAATAACGTATACCATCACAACAACGTCTAGGCCCCAACAAAAGTTGTAGATCTTTTATCTACAACTTTGCTATTTAACTTTTTTCGATAGGACTTGTAGTTTTGCCGGAAATTGAGATTTACCGATTTTTACCCTTAAAAACCCACCCCCTACCCCTTCCCAACCTCAGATCGCCCGTAATTTATTTTTCCTTTCATTTTAGTGGTATTCTCTTCCTTTTCCAATAGGTTTCATTCTACTTTAATTTTTTTTTCGTTTTTTATCATTTTGGACGGCATCGACACTGGTCTATTACCAGTATTTTCATCATATTTATGACCCGACCTGGGATTCGAACCCGGGACCTCCAGCTTCGTAGGCAGGGTCGATACCCACTAGGCTAAGCGGTCATCGAAGCGGAAGTCGAATATTATGAATGTAATATTTATTAATTGCTTTAGGTATATAACATCGTGTTTTTTGTAAAATACATTTAGATACGAATCACATACAGATTAAATATGAATATATTTTTTTAAATCTTACCTGTCTGGTTACTCTCAAAAAATTTTGAGGTAACAGTTGACACCGACCGACGGTTACAATACAAATGCCACAAAAATTTAGAAGATGGTGCTATATTATCCAATATATTGATTAGTAAATTTTTTTTTGAAAAAAATTGTTTTTTTTTTCAAAAAATACAATATATACATAAAGTTAAAAAGCAAAACCGTATCTGAATACAAATCATTCAAACCGTTAGAACAGATTCCGAAATACACGAAATAAATATATACGAGAATTGCTCGTTTAATAGAATAATAACATAATTGAAATGGTTTTATTTAAATAAAAAATTATATTCATATTTAAATAAATCAAACACAGTACATTGCGATTTATTAACGTTATGTTATTGCTATGGAAAACAGTGAATATAGTTATAAATTATGACTTCTGATATATCCCAAAGTAACATCAGATTAGACAGTAATAATAATAATAATAATAATAATAATAATAATAATAATAACGTACACATGACAACAACGTCTAGGCTCCAAACTAAACATTAGCTTGTGTTTTGGGTATCAAGCGAAGACACCACATACATTTAACAACCAAGACCCGGTACCAGTATCAATATTCATCATATAAATACTGACCCGACCTGGGATTCGAACCCGGGACCTCCAGTTTCGTAGGCAGGGTCGCTACCCACTAGGCTAAGCGAAGCTAAGCTAAGACAGTATTCAATTGTTGTTTAATAAAAACTACAGAAAGGGTCTTATAATTAATGTCACTTTTAATAGGCACCTATCAAACTTTATCCACCACGTTTAGTGTCTCATAATGACTACTAGCTAATACTCTGAGCACTAAAATTCCTTGAATTTCAAAGCTAAAATGTCGTTAAAGAGGTAACAGTCGAGCTTTAAAACTGTCTACGGGAAAAGTTCAATATCGGCTATAAGGGAGATCACCTAGGTCTTTTATCTTTTTACGTTATATTTTTTTCAATACCATCGATATTCCATACGCTTAAACTTAGGATTAATTTTCAAATTTTTATCTCCAACATAAAAACTTTAGATAAGACTCTGTCGTGAGGTCATATAATATTAATTTTTTATTTAATTTCGCTTTCCTTAGATGTAGATTCAGAGACTTCAAAAGAATCTGTCATAATAAATGTATCTAAATATTAAGCACTGAGCTAAGTCACCTTTAAAGAAAATCTGGCCAAGACTGTATTTAAAAAAAAAATTGTAAATTTATTAATGGCATACATAAATATTGCATTATTTTTTTTATCTAATAACTACAAATTAATGATTTTCAGATTTCTCTTGTGCTGTGAGACTTTACTTCTTGGCAAACATGATTGATGAGGATTTACAAATATCACAGTATTATGTAAAACAAACAGCCGTATCATTTGATTGGGTTAATATGAAAACTTGAATTTTCCACATTTTTAAAGAACAGTAGAGCTTAGTATTAATTTCACTTTCATACCTCTATCCGTTCCTGACTAAAAGGGTCTTTATAGACGGACAGACGGACGAATAGATTAACAAGAAAGTTATCCTATAAATATCCAGTTTTTTTTCCTTTTGAGTTACAAAACCCTAACAAATTCCACAATATCCTGCATGGACCATATGCGATGGGATTGGCTGTGAAAAGTCGTGGAAGTACAATTCGTGCTAGTTTAAAATGACGAAATCCTGACGTTCGTATTTAAGTTTCCTAGGAGTACGTAATGTTTATTTGCAGTGTGAGAAAATCAACTTCAACATAACTTTACATTCCATTCTATCAGCCCATTATACCCCACTGTAGGTGCTTAGGCGTCCCCCTATGGCGAGGGGGCTTAGAGCTTAAATCCACCACGCTGCTCCAATGCGGGTTGGTGGATGCTCCTATATTATAAACTTTACATACGTCGTTACATTATGTTACGTTGAAACAATATTCCGGTAAAACCTTAGCGTAATTATCGGAATGGAACGTCCGATACTTTCAAAAGAACGAAAATGGAAGCAAAATATTAGACTCGGTGATTAGAGATACCATCGCCTGAAGTACTTCCATCTTCAGAGTCTTCAGGTCAGACATAGAACTACGGACTTGTGCCTTCTTCACATGATAGCTAACGGTGGTTAGGGCGCCGAACTTTTGAATGCTCTTAATTTCAGAGTCAGCAAACATTGTTTGCGTGATAAGCGACTGTTTGACGTACCAATCGCGAATAATAACGTCTCTTACAACAGTCCAATACATAGGTTTTGTAGTCTATATAATGCATTGAACGATGAATTCGGTCTCATTTAAAAGAGCTTTATCCAAATTATAAATGTTTTCTTTCTTTTTAAATATTTTGGTCGTTTTTGTGTTTATTACTTGATTATTTACTATGTACTATTTTACAATGCCGTATACAGCTATTAAGGTCAACAGACTCGCCTCTATTGTATTTTGTATATTTTGTATCTTTGCCTATTTTTAAGTTTGTTAACTGTTGCGGTATCTATGTAATAAATAAATAAATAAATAAATAAAATTCGTCATTAAATTACGCATGAAATGTAATTTCTGAATCTTTCTTTTCCATTACGACCTTGACATGTGGGTCACACGAAATTCTACTTCGCAGCGCATATTTCGAAATATCAACTGGTGTATATTTGGTTTGAGCCATGGCCATGGTTCGAATCCGGGCGTGTACCAATGAGTTTTTCTGACTTTCGTACATTAACTATCACTGACTCCGTGCCTCGGCGAGCACGTTAAGCAGTCGGTCCCGGACGCTGTCAATAGATGGCGGTCGTTACAATCCCCAACCCGCAGTGGAGTAGCGTGGTGGATTTAAGCTCCAAACCCCCCTTCTCACCCTGGGGGAGGCCTAAGCCCCTGCAGTGGGGTGAAATGGGCTGATGATGATGATGCATATTTGGTTTACGGCGTGTATTTTTTTGTTCACATTTTCGTTATCGTAACGCGGTATCTTTATGAACATCCATTTAAAAGACATTCATTTAAATTATAAACACTTGTACTTACTTGAGAAATAAATAAACAGGAGTAGGAACATCATTTTCGTAGTACCTGTAACAAAAATGCAATAAATATTATCGGCATGAAATTCCTAAATAAAATATCAAAGCTTATAAGAAACCTCATACTACATTAAAGTACTCTTGGCATATCGTCATCAGCCCATTTTTACCCCACTGCAGGGGCTTACGCCTCCCCCAGGGTGATGAGGGTGGGGGGGGGGGGACTCTTGGCATATATTTAATGTAATGCGGTAAAAACTGTTACAAATTTAGATAATATACACAATAGCTGTCCAAATAAGTTGAAATAGTCTAAAAAATAAGTTCTAGAGAAGGAATTTGAGGTCACGTTGGCCATTTCGCATGCTCTTCGCCAATCTACATTGGCCGAAAGAGCCCATTTTATTTCTATTACTATCGTCGCTTAAGCCCATAAAAGTACGAATCGACTAGACATCCTCTTCTGCGCTTACCGTCTAACCACTCATACTCTTGTTAGCTGGTGCTAAATGACGAGTTTCAATCCGCGAGGTCCCCGCGTGCCGGTCTTCACCCCCGTGAAATTTCGTTTGACAGTTCTGACACTATGAAGTGATACTTTTGAGTGTATCAAAACCAAACGCTGTTGTCAAATTTATTTAACCTGTGCTTAACAATATTTTCATTCCGAAATGCTTTTCAAACACCTCAAGTTTAATTGTCTAAAGTACCCTAAGTATTTTGACACATGGTTCGTACTATATCAGTTTGGTCCATAATATACCGGGGAGATGATTTATTAGGATACTTTCGTGAAAATGTTTTTTTACTTCTAGCAATTTTTCCAATCGCCTTTTTACGCAAATTTTATTTTCTAAGTTTGATTTTTTAGTCCTTTTCTTTTCGTTTTATTGTTTTATTCGTTTTGCCTATCGTTTTTAAATAAAATCTTTTTTTTTTCTGTATAACAAACATACAGTGGTAGTCAAGTCCTTATATATATATCCTTATAAAAAAAAGGAAATATTGCTATTGTAGATCCATATAATGCAATATTTTATTGAATATAAAATAAACTTTTAGAAATAAACGCCAATAGAAAATAAAAAGCCTAAGTATTGTAAAATAAGCTTTCATGAATAAATGCGGCTAATATATTTTGCGACAGAAAAATAAACGATCGGGACAAAACCGAATGGAAAAATTGCTACAAGAAAAAAACGATTCCAGGAAAATGTCCCCTAATAAACTACACTCCGCGTGCACAGAATGAAAAATTCAAAATTATTCTAAGATAGATACTAATTAATAATTCTCAGAGTTTATGGTTTTGGCATCGGTACATATGTCTACAGTTTTCGCCTTAACTCTATACTTACCGGATAACGTATAAAAAATGCTAAGTCTGCATGTCTGTCCCCTTATAAATCCCATCCGCGGATCCAGGATATTTATTTCGAAATGTTTCAGAATAAACGATGGTTTATAATAAACATATTTCTCGTATGCAATAGAATAAAACGAAATAAATGATTAAAACAATTTTTTATGCCTTCATCAATCACAAATTCCAAAAAATATGCAGGATGGTTTATAACATTTTTAAAAATACTTTTAAACGAAAATAAGATTGTCTTAAAAAAAAATTTACTATTACAAAATACAAAAATATTATTATCAGTACCTTACTTTACATTGTGTTCTATATTTGTAACGATAATTTATGGTTATAAATATTATCATAGTTTTAATTACTATTAAGCCGTTAATTTAATACCTAACTGTTAATAAATACCCATTTAATGTTTTAAGTTGGCACCGACTTCAGAACTGTATATTATATAATAAACCACCAAATAAATATTCCTTATTTTATAATAGAGACATTTTCTCGGTGCTAATCACATTTTTGTGAAAAAGTTTTTATTTTTCGTTATTTAGCAGTTCAAGTGTATTTGAGACGCCAGTGAGACGTGTCGTGATAGCCCAATGCGCAACGAACCTGTCTCAAATTTATAAGGCCCTAGGGCCATAGTTCGAATCCGGGCGTGTACCAATAAGTTTTTCTGACTTAAGTACATAACTATATCATTGACTCTATCAGTTGGCGCCGCTGCGGAGTCTGCGTCCGCCAGAAAACGAGTCAAATACTCTACTCTGGAGAATAAATACTTGTTCATCCCTATATCGTGGTGAAAGATGCTTGCGAAGCGAAGCCACACGTTTCGTCGCGAGCATCGACCGTCGTCTGAGGGAAAGGGGATTCGATCCTCGCTCTGATTCTTTCCTGGTGCAAAGAATTGCCATTGCTATTCAGCGCGGTAATGCAATGAGTATCATGGGCATATATCCCCTCGACAAGTTGTGAATTTAAAAAAAAAATATTTATAAGTTACCTTATTTTCCTACACAAAAATATTACCGCAGTTTCGATTATAAACAATACATATGTAAATATGATGAAAAATAAAAATAAAAATCAGTGCAGTATGGAATGGATCCAATATTTTTTATTATTAAAATGTAGCTTCAATTATTTAGTTTTAAGACGCAAATATATCCCTCAGTTATACTCATATTATATTCCAAGCATATGTAATTGATTGTTTTTATGTATGACATAGTTCTAATTACATATTCAACAGTACAAAATAATACAAACTCCACCCAAGCTATGTTAAAGGCGCTCAGCACTCAGTAGTTCAGTTCTGGATAATTAATAGGCGCCTAAGCCCCAACAATTATTCATTATTTGATTGTACCGGAACAGCTGCGATTAATTAATTCCCAAATTCTATATCCGTTGTTTAATTAACGAACAAACAGCACTATGATCGCTTTGCGTCGGGATAATGTTGCAATTTTAGAAAATAATTCACTGAAATTTAATTCGTCTAATTCGTTCATCGCGTAACTATAGTTACTTCTTACAAAATTAATTGTCGAAGGTAAATAAATAATATCTCTACATGATGGTCGCTGTTGTCGATTTCGATACCACCTTAAAAATGTATCTATGTCATATTTAATTCTTAAAGAAAGTATTTTTGATTTATTTCTTTTAATAAATTATTACTATATGTGTGTAGATAAAGTAATGAGTGTTTTTCCTCATTATTTGATAAGCATTAGTCGTTGAATAGCAGAAATTATTTTGTGCGTACTAGATTACACTTTTAAAATTACAGGTACCAAAAAAAAAATCGAGAAAATGTATATTCTGTGATGATTTGAGGCAGTTATGTTTTAATTTGAGACCATAATTTAGGGAAGGGTTATCCCGCAGCCACAGACCAGTCAACCTATAGACCCTCGCTTTAATAAACGTCAGTACGAAAACGAAATCGCCAAAAAGTAGCGGGGTGCGGGGAGAGGTCGGTTAGTTTTCATTGGCTCGTTCAAAATTGACAATTTAATGGCTTCCGACGTGCTTCCAACTGACGGCTCACTAGCGACGTAGTTATGTAGTGTCACTACATAGCCTTGGCGAATGCTACTCCCTGTCAAAGCGTGGTCTATAAGGTTGACTTGTCTGTGCCCGCAGCGCACAAAAAAAAAATCAAATCACAGAGTGTCAGTTTTCTCGATTTTCTTTGGTGCCTATAATTTTAAAAGTGCACGATTAATATTTTTTTGAATATTTTTCTGATAACTGTCACCACTTGCCTCATCACCTGTTTTCGGCTTGACGTTCAGTTCTGGACCACCCGATGTGTACAATAAGAGGTAGACATCTCATCACAGATTTCAAAATGATACCTAACAAAATCCGCTACCGAGGAGGTATACAACGCGATTTTTCGATCAGCTTCGTCTATACTTGAGCAATTATTTAATGTCACAGCGAAACCGTCAGATAGTTTGTTTTTTGAAATTGTAGGACACGCTGTTTGAGCCATATAGGTCACATAGGTTAGAAAAAAAATTAATTCAAACAGTTATCTAGATTACAAAATAACTGCGTAGCGTAAAAAAGAATTTACGTTTAAAAGTTCACTAGTGCTTTTCATTTCAAAGTTCTACTGAACTATATACCAATCTTCATAAAATTAAAATATTGCCACCAATGTGTAAACGTAACATTTGAAGTCTATCCGTAATTCATTGAAGTCATTGCACAGTTAAGAGCCAGTAACATACAACGAAAATATCTGATTTCACCCGCGCGGCCTGTGCTCCCTTGTACTATTCTTCTTACAATTTGTACATGCAATATGTATTAAGATCAAATTCGGCTGTAATACCCACACGTAATCATATAAAACTTGCTATGGTTGTCAGAAAAATAATCGAAATATTTTGATTTTATTTCATAATAGTATATATCTATATATGAAAAAGTGGACATACACCTCTTTCCGGTGTATATATTCAGTTCATCTGAGGAACAAGCGTAAAATGATATAACTTCTATTATTATACCAGGAAGCAACGAAAAATTTTCAGCATGAAAAATAAAATCTATTACCGTACGCACTATTCCCATTGTTCGGGAGCTTTCACAAAGCCGGCCATTACTCGTAACGCAGCTCCAACGTTTCAGTTTATTTGCAGATATTTCGTGCTTTTATACGTAAATGACATGCTTCAAAGTATGTACCGACTCAAATCCCTTTTTATGCGAATTCCGTATTTTTTGAATACGTAATAGTTACACATTTTTTAAACACTTTAGCTGAAGCTTTTGTATTTCTAAAGAATTTTTTTCTATATTTTTAATAAAAAAAAGTGTTTTCTGGTGTGGCATGATTCAGTAAATTATTACACGATTTATCTAGACATCTAGATTTGACTAGATTGCGCTGTGTGGGATATCCCAGGTATATTATAATTATTATATTCTTAAATTTGTAAAACGTTGCTTTGATTCTGTATTTTTTGAGATATATAGACAGACATACAAATTCAGTAGAGAATAGAACATTCATTATTGAGATTGGGAAATATTTTTACATTGTTCATAATTTCATGATTTAAGTATGATATTTGATTCCGTAGCCAAATGGCAAAAAAGGAACCCTTGTAGTTTCACCGTGTCCGTCCGTCCGTCTGTCTGTCTGTTTGTTTATGACATTCTCGCATATTAAAATCTAACATTATTCGTGCATATGATTTCTAAGTACTTTTCAAGTACGCAGACGGACTAATCTGTTTTGACCATATTAATTGGTACAGTGGTAAGAACCACGAGTTATGGTATCACAAACAAAACAGAAAATTTAAAATGTTATTTTTAGATACAGAGTTTTTAAATTAGGCGATTCCAATGTAGAAAATATCCCTATAACAATAGATAATAATAGTTCTTTGTGTATAAAATTCCGTGCCTCGGAGAGCACGTTAAGCAGTCGGTCCCGGACGCTATCAATAGATGGCGGTCGTTACAATCCCCAACCCGTAGTGGAGTAGCGTGGTGGATTTAAGCTCCGAACCTCCTCCTCACCCTGGGGGAGGCCTAAGCCCCTGCAGTGGGGTAAAAATGGGCTGATGATGATGTATAAAATTGTCATATATGAAAATTTTTTTAATTTAAAATAAAGAAAATACAGACTCAACTAAAATGTATAGAACTCGGGTAGTTCAATTCACCGCCCCTGACAAGCGAATCCGTAAAAAAAACCAAACGTAACATTAAACTCTAAGAAAATACGTTCCATTTCGAATAATTTATTACAAACTATTTGTATTATTTGTGGGTGGGCGTCCACAAAAATGGCAGATTTGTGTACAGACATAGCCTACCATTATTTGTATCGCGGCCACCGGCAAGTGCCCATTTATTCGCAGATTGCTCGGCCCAAGAATTTTTATTATATCATTTTATGGATTTCATTTGTAAATATTCTCCCATCTATAGACTTAACTAGTGCAGCCCGAGGGACATGAAATAGGGTCTTCGGTCGTTAATTTAAAAACCAATGACGAAATATTTCGCCTCAAGAGAAGTTGGCTGTATATCCGAGGGTTTTTGTATGAAGCATGCATTTTATCACAAGTAAAATAATTTTCCTTTGACTATACTTATTCGATACACATATAAAAAAGTACGAAATAGAAGATTCATCATGGCCGAGCTGAAATCACTGGAGATGCTTGTACTCACGTATTCAACATGCACTCACTTGTAACGGAACAGTTGGACCTTTAGAATATGTAAAATTATTATATATTTTGAATATATAAATATCTGCTGCGCCGGCGCAATTTTTTTTATCTGGCCATCTGAAAATACCCATACCGATTGATATACCATGCAGGTTTGTCGCCAGTAATGATTTTACCGTATCGGAGTACACATATGGTATCCAACGGCAACAAACTTTCCTTGCGCCAAGATGTTAATGTGACATAGAATAAACACTACGAAGTAATGTCTGAGACATTCTCTATGTCCATATATTCGTAGCTCTTCTCGCATCAGCATTTTGATAGTTCACAAATTTTCTACAATGTCTGTCGTTGGTATGCGTCGTTTACAATATTTGCCTGAGAATGAGCAGATTCGCCAAAAGCTGATTTTAAACTTTTAAAACTTAACACAAACCAAAAATAAAATCATATAGAACGCAAATGCTCTCGTTTATGCTTTCTCGTAGCAGACGAAAAGGGAGGAAGCGATAACAGAATAAATACTAAAAAATATTGTTTTGATATTGTAAATCGTTTTAGTGGGGGAGTGTAATTCGACTATATTTCCGAATGTTTATGACAGTAGACAAAAAGCAGTGACGCCACAGGATGCAGGTGCTTATGGGGCATCGAATGATACCAAATTTCACAAAATCGGTTTTCAACTTTTTTCGGAACATCGAAAATGGTGAAAATAAAGACGCAATTAACAGATTTTTCAAACAAAAAGTTAATAATTTCGAAAACGAAAGCCAATATCGAAAAAATGAAAAAAACCGCCCGAGGCAGATAAAATGTTTACCGTTTGGAAAAATAAATTTTGGAATCGGTCGAAAACTGTGGGTTAGGCAGGTGTCCTTTTCTATCAAATCAGTAACCCCAGAGAGTGAGATTCGGCTATATTTCAGAAAGTTATAAAGGTAGACGAAAGGCAGTTGTGTCAAAAGATGCAGGTGCTCGCGGGCCATCGTATGGTACCAAATTTTTGAAAATTTGTTCTTAATGTAACTTTTAACGAAAGGTTTAATAAAATTGTTTGACAAAAATGTGTAATGGTATAAGTTTTTTATTTTATGTTCGAGAAGCGAGAAATCAGTAATTTTTTTTGTGTTATTGTAAATGGCCTTTCATGTTCGATTTTTAAACAAAGCCATATAAAAGCATAGTATATCGGTATGTTCCATTTTTAAATCTTAAGCGTTCCAACATTTTATAATATCGCCTAAAACAATGTTTTTAATTAAAAAGTTGGACATAATTTTTTAGAACGATTTTATTCATCAATAACAAATTTTCATAATCTACATATAGACTTTGTAAGGCAGCTGGTCACAGACGAGGCGGTAATTGGGACAATAATTTACCTAGAGAAAACGAGGTGGACGACCGTCGTTATTGACCTAAATTATTGTGTCACTCACTACCGCGCCGTTGATCCCCTGCCATACGAAGACACTAAAAGCCATAAAAACCGTTATTCAATAAAAAATATCTGTTAATTTTCATATTTTTTTATTTTTTTTAATCGTGATAGCCGTTTATCGTGATTTTGTGGTGGCGAAAGTCATGGTTCGAATCCCAGGGCATGTATATACCAATGAGTTTTTCTGTTTTATATACATATAATTATCACTGATTCCAGGTCTCGGAGAGCACGCTAAGCCGTCGATCCCGGTTGGCATCATCAGATGGCAGTCGTTAACGTCCACCAACCCGCACTAGAACAGCGTGGTGGATTAAACTCCAAGCGTCTTCATTCCGAGAAGGGGGCTTGAACCCGTACAGTAGGGTATACCGGGCTGATATAATAACATGGATTTTTTTTACACTTTTACCTTTTTCAATATATTCCATCCGATATACCGATGTTCTATCGCACACACTAGAGGACAACAAACTGATCACTATACTTTTTGAATTTTGGGAAAATACCGATTATTATACCGGAGTACAACAAATCAAAATTTGTGTTTTCACGACCCGCTCGGTGCCGCTACGTACAAATTATCCACGTCAATGTAACCGAGTGACGTCATAACACAATTTATTTTAAAAATTTGTATCTTTGGCATTTTTGTAGATATCAATAAAATTCTTTCACTTATTAGTTTTTCTTAATAAATATAATATATACTCGCTCATTCAATTAAAGATACAGCGTGTATCGCTGTAATACGCTGTATTGCGCAATATAAGTATAATTTGCGGTCGGCCATCAACAAAAATGGCAAAGTGTCGGACAGAAACGGTCATTATTCGTATCGCGGCTCCGACGTTCCCATTTATTCGCAGACGGCCGCCCGCGCCGGCCTAATTTAAGTGTCAAGCGGAATTCGCGCTCGGAGCGGCCGCGGAAACAAATTGTTTCAATATGTACCGTTGCTAACAATTATGGCGCAAATAATAACATGGCTTGATTAATATATTACTCTCGGAAATTTCGCTATCGCTCGTTGAAAGGGTCGATCGTGCCGAGTCAGGAGATTTACGAAGTTTAAGTTCTTGTGTTACTTACTGCTCGAACTCTTAGGCTGTTGTGTAAAAGCTCTATAGCTTTTACATCTAACGCCAATACAAATCGTAATGTAAATTTGTTCCAGATTACACATTTGACATGCGAACGCATAGTGTAAACAAAAAATTAGAGCAGTTTTTACAATATATGAATACGTGTACATCGGCCGTCGAGAGTTCGAGTTCCTGACAGGTCGTAATCGGATGGTTGATGTGAATTTGTACCGTCGGACGATTCCCGTTTTCAAATATTATTATCGTGCACATGCACGAATGACACAAAATTAAATTAAAAATATATGGTTATGTCAACTCACAACAAACACGATGTTATTAGATATAAATCTCATGTGTCAGAAACGCATTCTCTCCACGGCCTATAATTAATAATGCATTCAGATTTTTTTGAGAATTTAGCGTACGGAACCAAACATAAGGAAACGCGTTACCAAACTGGATCATTCAACTCTGAAAAAACGGTTTTTCGCTCGTTAGCCGCTTCTACGGTACTCTATTTATTTATTTATACAGCAACAGTTAACAAACTTAAAAATAGGTAAAGATACAAAATATACAAAATACAATAGAGGCGAGTCTGTTGACCTTAATAGCTGTATACGGCATTGTAAAATAGTACATAGTAAATAATCAAGTAATAAACACAAAAACGACCAAAATATTTAAAAAGAAAGAAAACATTTATAATTTGGATAAAGCTCTTTTAAATGAGACGTAACTCTGGTGATGTATATCGAATTCATCGTTCAATGCATTATATAGACTACAAAACCTATGTATTGGACTGTTGTAAGAGACGTTATTATTCGCGATTAGTACGTCAAACAGTCGCTTATCACGCAAACAATGTTTGCTGACTCTGAAATTAAGAGCATTCAAAAGTTCGGCGCCCAAACCACCGTCAGCTATCTTGTGAAGAAGGCACAAGTCCGTAGTTCTACGTCTGACCTGAAGACTCTGAAGATGGAAGTACTTCAGGCGATCACTATACTCGGGAAGTCTTTTCCTTAGGCCCAATCTAACGCTGAGACAGAGCAGGAAACGTGCCTGATCCAATATCCAATTCTTGCTTGGGCTTAATAACTAAAAAAATACTAAAAATTTAAAAATAATCATAAACGTTTAAATCTCAAAAGTCTATACTTTTAAATTAGTTTATATAAATATGAAACATGTATTTTCAGGGCTTGAGACTTTACTTCAAATAGAAAGTTTCAATAACTAGTATTTATTACATATGACGTTTGACGCCTCAAGCTTTTAAAATATATTTTTTATATTTTAGTAATATAAATTAAAGTTATAGACTTTTGAGGTTCATCCGAAGGTTCTGCCCGGCGGTAAAAGCTCATAATGAACGATGCAGTTCCAATCCCACTATAGGCTCAACATCACTTTATTGCGCGTTAATTTGGATTTTGCCACAGTCTGTGGAGCTTCGCCGCACTTTGACCATACTTCTTCGCGTACTTTCTTATCGTAAGTGATTCACTTCTTATCACCAGTGATCAATCTATTCAAAAATGATGTTTTCGTTACGTTTAAATATAGAGAAATCACAAATGAAGCATCGAGCTTTTTGTCTACCCAAACTTTTTTCAAATGAGTCAAAACTGTTTTATGGTCAATGCCTAGTTCTTCAGCAATGTCGTATGGGTCACTTTTTCGTAAATGGCATCCACTTTATTCGTGACAGGGCGAATCAGAACGCACTGTATCTTTAACATTAAAATTTCCTGATTGAAAATGCTTAAACCAATTTGTGTTGCTCTTACTCAAACTGCATTAGGCCTAAAGAAAATGACAATAATTTCGCATTGTCTCTTTTTTCTAATATTTCATGACATAGTGAATTTCGTAGACCGCATTTCCACAGACTGAAAAATAATGTAAAACTAACGGGAATAGTTCTATTTTTGTTATAATTAATAATGTTTACTTTGAATCGTATTAAAGCCAACCGGGTACAAAAAGTAAAACCAAGGAAACATTATAAATTCCAGACCTATACAAAATAAGTTACTTATAATTTTTATATTATAAATAATATCAATACAAACTATGGATTTCTATCTGCAGCAAAATTTTTTTGCTATACAGTACGAATTGTTTTAGCTATAAGAAATTTCGTTTTATAAAAGCGGTTAAAATGTATAAAATTATTGTAGATACAAATAATGTCAGTATTTACCGTTAAATTTTGGAGAATTATTTCGGAATTTTAGTACCATGGTGTTTATAATAGACGTTTTTAAATAAAATAAAGTAAAATAAAATAAAATATGTTAAATATAAAGGAGTGAATTTATTACGTGTTATTACGGAAAGACGTCCCCGTAATTGTTTAAAAAGTAATCGCTAGTTCTAGAGGGGTGGATTATTAGATTAGTTTATTTGATCACCATTTAAGAATTAGTTATAGTATTGTAAGTAAATTTGTTCTAGAAAAATTAGTACTTATTGCTTAAAAATTCGTGTTCCAGTATAATTCTATATAAATTCAAATATGATTTCTAATAATTAAATATATTTTGTACTAATTGATAAAAAAATCGTCTACTGAAATAGTATAATATTACTACTCTGTACAAAAAAGTACCGGGAATTGTTGATTTAATTCTAATTCCAAATTCAATTCAAAAATTCTTTTTTATCGGTGAGTTCGCTAAACTGTTTTTTATATTGGCGCGAAGTTTGAGCACAATCTGTCATTTAGTTTGTGTACAGTGCTCGATTTTGTTAGGTCAAGTGTATTTTGCGATTTTTATAATGGATAAAAACATTGAACACAGAGTTTGTCTCAAATTTTGCATTGCAAATGGAATTTCGTGTTCCGAGTCGCTGAAAATGTTGCAGAAAGCTTACGGTGAATCGACTTTATCGAGAACACGTGCATATGAGTGGTACAGTGCATTCAAAAGTGGTCGAGATGTGGTGGAAGATTTGCCTCGCTCTAGTTGCCCATCAACGTCTTCAACTAAAGTTAATATCGCTAAAGTGAAAGAAATGGTGACTGAAAATCCTCATTCGAGTTTAAAGATAGCTACTGAGCTTTCTGTGTCTCACTCATCGATTCGTATAATTTTAAACGATCGCTTGGGCATGAAACACGTTGCCGCTCGACTAGTCCCAAAAGATCTGAATTTTCTTCAAAAACTCAATCGAGTAAAAGTCGCTGAAGACATGCTAGAACGAGTCAACTTCGACCCTCCATTCATAAAACGCATTTTTACTAGTGATGAAACATGGGTTTACGAGTTTGACATGCAAATCAGTCAACAAGCTTCAGAATGGCGTCTTCTGGCGTCCAACTGAACGGAAACCGAAAAAACCACCCCGAAGTCGATCAAAAGTAAAGGCCATGTTGACTGTTTTCTTTACACTATTGCGGTGTTGTGCTCTTGAAATTCTTGTCAGAAGATCAGACGGTAAATAAAGAATATTATGTGAGTGGTTTGCCGCGTGCGCGAGAGCAAATTCGTCGAAAAAGACCAGATTTGTGGAAAGTAATTCGTGGATTTTCACCATGACAACGCGCCATCGGACAAAGCCATCATTGTGAACGAATTTTTGGCCAAAAACTCAACAAATACCATCAAACAACCTCCATATTCACTGGATATGGCTTCGGCCGACTTTTTTCTCTTTCTAAAACTGAAATTACCACTTCGAGGTCCGTTTTCAGTCGATAGAAGACATTAAAGAAAATTCGCGGCGAGAACTGAAGTCGATTCTGGAAAATGCGTTTAAAAAATGTTTTGATAATTGGATTATTTGCTTGCGTAAGTGTATTATTTCGGAAGGGGCATACTTTAAAGGTGATACAATAAATTTGGAAGAATAATTAAAATTTCATGTTTTATTCACCTTTTCCCGGTACTTTTTTACAGAATGTATTTTAACCGAACAATCTTTGTATAAGTATAATAGGTAATTGGTTTCTCAGAAACCGTTGAAACGATTTGGATGTTTTGTATTTGAATAGGTATATCACATCAGATCGAATTTTTGTAGACAGGTTTTACGGTTATAGGCCACCAGGGTGCGCTGCAGTAGAAATGTTTCTTTAGAACGGGTAAGCCGATCTCGACGCGATTTAGATAAATTTTGCAGTCATGAATTACCAGGGGACGCAACAGTAGATATCTTCCTATAAAACGTCGAAGCTAATTTTGATATGGGTTTTTGCATCTGATATACAAATAAATAAATACAAATAAACACAAATACAAACTTTTCCCTCTGGAAATAACATATTCTCGTGAGAAACTCGAAAAACACCGAGCGACGCTCGTTTCCACAGGTACCTACTTCTGAATTTAAAGTAAATGAAATCTGTCTTACCAGCCTCTATTATATTAAATAAGACTAAAGAAATACTTGTAACAATTAGGTATATTTTGTATTGTTTGATAAAAAAAATTCTTTTACTCGAATTTTAATATATTTAAGTCGTAATAAATATTATTGGATTCGTAAGGTTCATTGGTTTTAATATAAAAGTATGAATACGCTCGGCTCCTGTGAAATATATTTATTCTATGGGTTTTAATTTGCGTTCTTTGATTATAGAGTTTGACATAGAACAACGTATTATCGTCACCGGAAATATACTCTATTATTATGCCGTCTTGGTTAACAATGCACAATTTCAGAACATATTCAAGGACATTCATAACCGCTTTAATTTTTCTATCTTAACAACACAAACAGTGCTTTCACAACAAAGACAAGATATTTCGTATATCTTGATAAAAAAAGATTATTTAGTTACAATATTTCATGTTACCCAAGTTAATACTTTTTTGTACATAATTTACGTGTTATGTCTCTAAGATTATTAAATTAAAAATGTACACATTTTTAATTTAATTTAATTCATTCAAATGCAAAATTAAGTGTCTCAAATGACTTCAAAATCTTACGTATTAACACAATCAGACTGAAGAGCTTCTCTTTGTCGTTATAAAGACTTTCAAAGCTTATTGTGCCAGTAATAGTATCCTTAGCTGCTTTACAGAAGATTTATTAACGAATTTATATATTCTTTAAATGGAATTACTCACTTGTAAACTGTCTTATACACAGACACATTAAATCATATACATACAACTACCGCAGATGAGTAAGTCCACGCACTCATAGATACAAACCCTATAATTGGATGATTTATGCCTATAATACTGTATACCTTTAGGTGACTCATCAAAACTGGATTACTAAGTCTTTTCTAGTAATCAATAATATTATTATTATACAATGTGCCGTTGATTTTTTCCAAAATTTCTTATCGTGTAGTTTTGCATATAAGGCGCACACTTTAATTCGTTTCTTTTGTTTTTTTTTTTTCAATTATATTCTGCTTTTCATTTTTCACTGGCTAAAACAACTAATGAATTCATAGACGTTGTTACAGATGATGCCTTATAATCCGTGCCTATATACCTCCCAATTTAAAAAAAAAAAATTGCCAAATAGATTAATACTTAAAGTACTATCGCGTTAAATATAATAATATCCGTGGTAGAAAATATTATAATTATTATAACTTGGTATTGAAAAATAACGCGACTCTACTTTTAAGTTGCTGGTTTCATCATCATCATCATCATCATCATCAGCCCACTCTTACCCCACTGCAGGGGCTTAGGCCTCCCCCAGGGTGAGGAGGGGGCTTGGAGCTTAAGTCCACCACGCTGCTCCACTGCGGGTTGGGAACTGTAACGACCGCCATCTATTGACAGCGTCCGGGACCGACTGCTTAACGTGCCCTCCGAAGTACGGTGTCAGTGAAATTGTGTACTTAAGTCAGAAAAACTCATTGGTACACGCCCGGATTCGAACCATGGCCCTATGGGGCCTTATAAATTTGAGACAGGTTCGTTGCGCTCTGGGCTATCACGAATTTCTGGTTTAAAATGGCTGTATTGCATCGATGCGTTCCATTTCCACGAAAGTATTTATACAAGAAATATAGTCTATGGACATATTATGATAGGTTTTGTTACATATACATCCTCAAATATCAATTTTTTCTGGAAAACCTAAAAATATTGTAACCCTTTAAAACACACTTGTAAGCGGACGAGTGGAGTGTGTTGACAACAACGACAAAATCAAACTTCACTGCCGAGAAGGAAACAGTTGTCAGTGTCAAAATGACGTGCAGATTATATAAGGAGTGGGCGTCGATTAGTAGACATATTTATTTTGCTGTGGAGTATATTTTTTATAATAAACTTCTTTTTAAACGTCTGGTTACTGATATCGTGTTAAGTTAAGTACAATACCTATTTCTAGACATAAACGATTTTATATTTGTCCATTTATCATACATATTATCTTACTATACTATACACACAATACTATAAAATTTATGCAGTGTGCTGACATGGGGTAAAACAGTAAATCCTTTCTGTGCGTAACTTTGTGAACGAAGCAAAGTTCGCGCCAGGTCGACCGGACCCAAAGGAGGGGTTCACACACCTCCGGCTTACCTACCTATACATGATTATTATTCTGTGTCAATAAATTTAGTAAAAAGTTATTTATCAAACATATATAAATAAAACAAATTGTTTACATTATTAACTTTTACTTGGAACTCCACTCGCATTGTTTTAACAATTCTAATTATTTATTCTTAATTCTACTTAAATATTAGAGCATATTTCTTAAATTCAAATTAAATTGTCTTTGCATAACTAATCTGTACTGTAAAACCTTGCTTTACATTGTATTTTTCTTACCGTAAAATGTAAAATTGATTAAAAATTTTAAAATTGCAACGTGTGATACTTAACTTTTCATATATTCGATATAATATTGTAGAGCGGCTACTGGTTGCACGCACAAAGGAAGAAAGAAGATTGAAGCTGAAAATTTTAAACGTAGGAGGATAGAAAAAAATAGTTGAAGTCGACAGTCGCCGATCGCCCGTGAATCGATAGATATATCTTCCTCCAGCCCATATATAAAGTTATAAAATAACTGCCAATGTACTCCTATAAAAAATCACAATTAACTGAATTATAATTTCTTTGCTCCACCACCTTATATCTCTACAATATATTTAAAAGTAAAAATCAGTGGAGTAGTTTTATATTGTAACCGAAATTATTTACAGTGAAAATTATATATTATAATTATATTAAAAAAAACTAACAATTATACATTTATTATAATTTTTTTTTATAAATTAGAAATGAAACTCTTTACGATATAATCCTGACCTTGTTTGTTGATTTTTTTATCTTTGTTCGACTTTTGATTTTGAAATTAATGTACGCATAAGCATTTTCATCGCTGCAATACAATTACAATTTTACTAATGTACAAATTTAATACAAAATGTTAATACAATTAAATATTTCGTATTAAAATTATTGTTTTTCAAGCCCTTTTAAGAAAACTAAGAATAAAAGTTGTCAAAACTTACCGTTAGCCGAATATAAAATTCATACAAATCAGTCCATGTCACATACAAGTGTCTTATATATCATAAAGTAATCTAATATAACGTGAGACTTAATTCGATGAAAAAGTTTCACAACGCGTATATTCTCATCCAGGTGAGGGAGTCTGATCGCGTAGATCCGTGCGGCCCGAGGCAGCGGCACCGACTGCCGGCCGGCGGCGTATGTTTTATATAAACGGGAGAGCTTTTATATACCGATTTATATATTTACCCGCACTCATACATATTTAACTTTTTTCCCATTTCAGTCGGTTTATTCGGCGTGTGTCGGCGTCAGTGTGTGCGGCTGCCGGCCGCCCAGGCTCTCTTATTTACGGATTTTTTAGAAAGGGTGAAGCTTTTTACCTTTCCATTCTACTATTCGCGCTGTAGTTGCGTTGGTTCAATTCAATACGTGAAATATTCCGTTCTCAATTTACGGTACAGATTTCCTCTTATGAATATTCGCAAATCGCAGAAATATACAAGTGAAAGTATTGAGTAATTTTTATCTATGTATTTTCTTTATATGCGATTGTGTCAAAAAAGCCTGCAACACCTGTGTTATTACATAATGTTACATTTTATTTTATATCTATGAGAATAAACATATATTTTCAGGATTTGCCTTATCTTAGTTTCGTAATGTGTAAAATAACTATGTTATTATCATCATCACCATTCATAATAATATGACAAAATTTTCGCCACAATTTGACTTCACTTCACTTCATCAGCCTATTTTTACTCCACTGCAGGGGCTTAGGCCTCCCCCGGGCGAGGGGGGCTTGGAGCTTAAATCCACCACGCTGCTCAATTGCGGGTTGGGGATTGTAACAACCGCCATCTATTGACAGCGTCCGGGACCGACTGCTTAAACGTGCTCTCCAAGGCATGACAATGCCTTGATGATAGTTATGTACTTAAGTCACAAAAACTCATTGGTACACGCCCAGATTCGAACCATGGCCTTATGGCCTTATAAATTTGAGACAGGTTCGTTGCGCTTTGGGCTATCACGACTCTCAATTTCGCAATTTGATTCCTTCAACATTCTGTTGAAATGAATTTCAACAGAATGTTGAAATGAATTCCGACAGCTGATTTCTTTTTAACATGCTTATATTAGCTCCACCTGTATATTTGTTTGTACGAGTATGTACTGGAATCTTATAACGCGATTTTCACCTACTTCCACTGCAGCTATCGGGCTGAAATTTGGAAAACATATGTAATGTCGATGACAATACTTTAAAATTATAAACGTGACCGGATGCTGCAGCCAGGGTTGTCTCCCCATGATGACACTCCTCAGTGGTCAGTAGCGCGGATATGAAACTTTGTAAGTGACTTCATCGTTTTATAGGTAATTGTGAGTTACACTTGTACGTTTGCAAATTTAGATGAAATGTAGTTGTCGGCAGCAAACGTCCTTATTTTTAATACTTGAAGTTTTTCCAATACCCTATATATATAAAAAAAAAACAAAAGAACAAAAAAAAATATGTAGCCCATCAAAACGTTAGAAAATGTTTTTCACTTGGGCCAGTAACAATTGCAAAAAAAATATATGTTATAAATGAATACAAATTAACCACTTTCGCATTTTTCCTTTTTTGATTGAAGCTTTATTTTTTTTACAGCTACAAGGGGGTGTAGCCCTAAATATTTGATCTTTACTTTAACATGGTACATCTATGGGTTTCTGAGAAAAAGCGTCTTAACAGACAGACAGACGGATGGACAACGAAGTGATCCTATAAGGCTTTGTTTTATTTCCGTTTGAAGTACGGACCTTGAAAACGGCAAAATTGTTTTATAAAATATTCGTAATTAAAATTAATAAGGCATCGTGTAATTATAAATTTTCACTTTTTTCAAACTGTAGGTACGAGTTACTTTACTTCGTAGGTACAGATACATTATTTCGTAGGAAACTTTGGTATTTAACTGACATTTGCTAGCGGCTGGAATATTATCATACGGCCAAAATGCTTTCACGCAATCGTTCCCACAATTCCCACAAAGTTGAATGAATTTTTTCGTTCATTTTCTCTTCTACAGTTTTTTTAGATACCTAAGTTTCAAAAAATGGACCCTTATGAGATCACTTTGCTTTCTGTCTGTCAATCCGTCGTCGGTCACAGACGCAGATATCATGGGATATACATACATTACTGAACGGATTTCATTGAAAATGGTGCCAAAATACGTAAAATATTCGTAACTACGCGCAGACAAATTTATATAAAGGTTTCTTTAAGATTACATGGTTATTCGAGTACCAAAATAAAGCATTTAAAACATTGAATTTGCTTCACTAAATGTTTTGTTTGTCGTTTTGTCGCCAAACTTAACATTTTCTCATTGGGCGTGTACGTTTCCAGTGATGGCACAACTGACTACCACAACTTCAACTTATTAACTTAAACTTATGACGACCGTTTAGGCTAGTGGATAGCAACCCTGTTAACGAAGTTGTACCGGGTTAGAATCCTAGGTCGGGTCAGTATTTATATGATGAATATTGATACTGGTACCGGGTCTTGGTTTTTATATGTATGTCGTGTCTTCGCTTGGTACCCAAAGCACAAGTTAATGCTTAGTTTGGGGTCTAGATATTGTTGTGATGCATACGTTATTATTATTTTTTGAATAAACATTTCCTGAAAAACTCGTAGAGTCAAAATTCATAACAACATTTATGAGCAAAGCTTTTTTAAATACTCGATTTTTTAAAAACCTTCAACATATTATTTAACTTCACAAATGACATTTTTTTTTCTTAAAGTCGATGGCGTAGTTGTTTTACAACTATTTCTATAAACTGTTGTAACGACTCAAATAAAACAAATTGCTTAGTTTTTTTTTTCCATTTGCTGTAAAATTGCTAATATAAACTAATAATATAAATAATAATAACTAATATAAACCCTAAAATTGTTTTTGTTGTTCGCTCTCCTCAAACAATGACTTATTTTTCCTGCGCCTTTAAGATAAATCGTTTCCTTGGACATCCGATCTATTTTATGCAACTCCATTTGTCAAAAGAAAAGCAATCTTTTCTTATTATTGCTATACTTCTAAAAATATGATGTTTTGGATATATACCTTATATAATGAATTGAGATTTTATCTATTTGAATGTGTAATTTTCACGAAAATCGATTGGCGGAATAATGATTCATTACTTATGAAAGAAAGCGTTTAAATATAAGTACAAACATTGCAATAAATTTCCCAATTATATTTACCATTTGCAGTCAGATTGATATCTGACTTGAATGTAGACTAAATGAAACCATTGTGGACAGGAGGCAGGAGGAAGGTATTTTTTTGCATTAGATATTTTGAATGTTAACTTCTCTTTACTATTATACTAGCGGTCGTACCCGGCTCCGCCCGGGTGGACTACAGAAACGCTTTCCTTCCCGTTCCCTCTTCTCTTCATTCCTCCTTTCCATCCACTTACTCTGCCCTGTCTCCATAACCCTTTACCCTACCTCTCCCCTATCAACCCTCCTTCTATACTCCCTAAAAAATCATTTTTTTATTATACCTATTACATCACATTGGTACAATGCGTTTTTAACAAATCGCCAGTGCCTTGAAAATTCGCAAAACGGACACAACTGTCAATGACGTCTGTCGCGCACTAAGCGATGAGCGACTTCTTCGCTCACCTCGCCCCGGAAAGCTAGTTTGAAAATTAAATTGCCTATGTTAATCGCTGACAGTGTAGCTTTTTATAGGTGAAAGAAATTTTAAAATCAATGTACAACTGTGTAGTCCACGCGGGCGAAGCCACGTGCAGAAATGTAGCAATAAATATAGCCTATGTTACTCAGGGTGAATGTATCTTTCTAATGGTGAAAGAATTTTTTTTATCGGCACAGTAGTTTCTGAGTTTATTCATTAAAAACATACACACACACACACACAAAAATACAAATCTTTTCTCTTGATATTAATGCAGATAAAATAAATCGATAGAGATTTTGTCAATATACTCTTTATTCGTTACAAGCTTACCTAATATACATTAAAAACATTTCACAATATTCTTATCACAATATAATATAATAGAATTATTATATTTGATTTCTTTCGATTACTTTATGCTATGGTCAGTTTTCTTTTAGCTTCTGCATTTAGTACGTACGGAACTGGTTGAAACTGCATACACACAGACAGACAAATAGACAAACAGACAGTCGCAACATCGTTCAATAAATGTTCTCTTTAATAATAATAATAACACAATCACAACAACGCCTAAGTCCCAAACTAAGCATTAGCTTGTATTTTGGGTACCAAGCGAAGACACATACGTATAACAACCAAGACCCGGTGCCAGTATTAATATTCATCATATAAATACTGACCCGACCTGGGATTCGAACCCCGGACCTCTAGCTTCGCAGGCAGGGTCGCTGCCCACTTGGCTAAGCGGTCGTCAATTTTAGGAGAATGTTTCGCATATTCTAGACTGACCGGTTCGCCGAGTGGTTAGAGACCCTAACTGCGGAGTCGAGAGTCGCGGGTTCGATTCCCGCTCGGGACAAATATTTGTGTGCATGAACATGTCTATTTGTTCCGTGTCTACGTATGTATATATTATAAAAAAAAATGTTTAAGTATTTATATCAGTTGTCTAGTACCCCACAATACAAGCATAATACTTGCTTGCTTTGAGACTAGATGGCGCTGTGTGGGATGTCCTAGATATTATCATATTATTATTGTATTCGAACCAGGTCCATACCTTAACAAAAAACGCTACTCAACTTTTAACATTAAAAGCATTACACAAAAGCGAATGTAAGGAAATCTAAGAGGAAAATTGAAACGCAAAGTTCGACATGGTCCGCGACTAACTGATAAGGAAGATACTCAAAAACAAAAACTTTTATATAACATTTATCCATCATCCGCGTTATGTAGGAGGATTAATCTCCTGAGAGAATTTTTACGATTCATTTCTTTCGGAATAAATATCCAATTTAATCGGATAAAATATTATACCATTACTATATTGTCTTCATGATATTACGACAATGCTACAATATCAGTAAGTCCCACTACGTTAACAATAATTTGGATATTTTTTTCTGGCTAATACGTTACACACAATTGTGAAATATTAGTTTTTATTTATTTATTTTATTTTATTTAATTAATTTTATTAGATAAATTATTATCATCATCTTTTCTTATGACTATTCAAATTTCATTGGTCGATTTCAGTAATATTATGATTTTACTAAAGTTTAGTCGCAGTACGATTGGAAAACCAGTAAAATTAGTAAGTATTCACAAAGTTCGTGGCGATGCTTTTGCTTTTCTCCGCGACGAACGGGTCCAGTTTAGACTCGCCGAAAGGCTACTTATAGACTTCTTTTCGTACCTAAATCTTGCCAAAAATTAATAGGTAGAAAAGCATATTTTATTGAAATCGAATAAGATTTTACTCACAATAAAATGATTATACTTTTTGGGGTAAAAAGAAACCTTATTGGATCACGACGTTGTCCGTCTGTCTTTCTGTTTGTCTATCAAGACCCTTTTTCTAAGAAACGTATGAAGGCTTTGAAGACCTAGAATTATGGAATTACACCTAAAACAAGGTCTCACTGCATTAATAAATGAAAAAGTACCAAAAGTCGTTAACTTGTAGATTAAAAAAAAAATTTAAATAAATACTCTTTTTCTCAGCAATGCGTTAAAGGTATCAAGTTGAAATTAATATCTCGTGCCTACTAGTAGGTCTATGGTACATCATCATCATCATCAGCCCATGTTACCCCACTGCAGGGGCTTAGGCCTCCCCCAGGGTAAGGAGGGGGTTTGGAGTTTAAATCCTATGGTACGGTATGGTATGGTATGGTATGGAAATAAATTCTATGGTACATACGACAAAAAAATGAAGCGTCTAAGCTAAATCAACCAACAAAATAATAGGGCCATTTACGGCGAATATTATGACATTCGCAAATATCAAAACCTATAAGGATACCTCCCATTAACCTAGAAGCGTGAAATTCGACATGTAGCAAGATCCTACAGTCAAAGATCCGTCAAAGAACTAAAGTTGTCGACATAGCCGAAGCGATCAGCAAGCTGAAGTGGCAATGGGCCGGTCACATTTGCCGTAGAACTGATAACTGATGGGGTAGACGAGTTCTCGAATGGAGGCCACGTACCGGAAAGCGAAGTGTTGGACACCCACCGGCCAGGTGAACAGATGATCTGAAGCACCATACCGGTGGTAGTTGGATGCGAAAGGCGGAGGACCGTGTGTGGTGGCGAGTCTTGGGAGAGGCCTATATCCTGCAGTGGAGAGACACGGGTTGATGATGATGATCATGTACGTTTAAGGGGCGAGTCCGACGCGCACTTGGGCGGTTTATTAGTGCAACTATAATTTGACCAATCATCCAGTTTCGCTGCGACATATGCAGAACCGCAAATATTTGTACATTCGAATGAATTACGATATCATATACGTAATGTAATACACAAAGATATACGCCGAATCCTTGAGAACGTTAGTTTTGTGCCAAAAGTATTGCATATTTACAAGAAAAATCTTTCTTTTGAATAAAATAGGTAATTTCGTTCAAAGTAATAAATACCAGGTTTGCGTTTCTCAAATGATATTTCCATTTAAGACGTTTTCATATCTTGGCTCTAGAGTATGCCAATACAGTATATTTTTCGAGACAACACATACTGCTGGTGTACTAAATAACTCTATATCTATAATAAACTCATATCGCGCTGTCAAAGCTAAGAAAATGTATCACAACTTACTTCATAAATTATATGTCGGCGTGGTGATATCAGAATATGGTGATGCTGCATAAAAAATTGACGACGGTTGTCATGTTGAGACCGCCATCTTGTTTGCAGTTTTATTTCACTGAACATTTCTCGTTATTATTAACCGACTTGCGAAAAAAAGAAGAGGTTTTAATTCTGCTGTATTTTTTTGTGTATATTACTCGATATCTGTGATTACTATTTCATTAAATAGGCTATATTTCGCGATCGGTCCATTTAAATTTGAAGAAAATGTTTCACTTCGAAGGGTAGAAAATTAACCGACGATCTCGTTTATTCGAATTAAACCAACTTTTTATTTATCGATTTTAATAAAACTTGGCACGTAGCTGTAGTGCCATAGAAAATAAAATATTGTAGTGACCTAGACCTGAACTGATGATCGAAATGGCAGGCATTCGAGAGGAACTCTTTAACGGTGTGCAGCAGCTACCTTGACTTTCCATGCCATTCCACCAGCCCATCTTGCCTCTGTAAGGGCTTAGACCTCCCCTTATGGTGAGAGGGCTAGGGGCTTAATCTACCACGCTGCTCCAGTGCGAGTTGGTGGAATTTAAACACTGCCATCTGTTGATGGCACCCGGTACCGACAGCTTAACGTCCTCATCGAGGCGATCTAGAGTTTGGGCTCATATTATTTTTAAAAATAATTTGTTTTCAAAGTCAAAATGGAGGCCGCGACCACGAACACAGCGAAAGTGGGGAGGAAACAATAAGAAAAATTGTGTGCATCTATCTGGAGCTGTCATTTGTTTTTCTTACTACTCTACTTCCGCTGTATTAATGTCTATGGCCAAACACCCGACCCGCAAATTATTGTATTTCTTATACTACATTTTGAACCTTCGTTTCTTTCGTCAGCGTATTCGCCATACTGCGCTGTCTTTTTTAAGCAACGCGCATAGAAATAAATTCAAACTAGTTATATTTACTTGCCAGTAAACATTGAAAAATAAAGTATATTTATACCAAAAAAAAAATTATAAAAAAATGGTGACTTTAAAAGTTGGTCTATAAGTATATACAAACATAAACCAATAAGATAAAATAACATTTTTTACTTTGAAGGAAAGAGTAATAACGGGCAAAATTATATTCGTTGTTTATGAAGTCGATGCTAACTCAGACACTATATGTGGCTACTAACCAGGTACATTTAAAACAATGATAATATTTACAACTATAACAGATATAGATATACAATACAAAGTGAATGACTTTGTACCGACTTCATAAGTTACCTCCCTTCTTAAAAGTAAAAATATTAACTTCTTATTTTAAGTTTGTACAAATAAAGTTTGAAAGTCGGTCTTCATTTTATTTTTGAACAAATTTGTATCACTTTAATCATAAAAGAACGAATTGACTAGAAGTCCTCTTCTGCGTTTACCGTCTAACCACTCATACTCTAGCTAGCTGGTGCAAGATGACAAGTTTTAATCCGAGTTTACTTTCCCATGCACCGGTCTGCACCCCCGTGAAATCCCCGCGCGCCAGTTTTCGACACCGCAAAATTGCCTAATGTCACTTCGATACTGTGAATTGACATTTAGTCCATCAACCCTTTATACCCCACTGCAGAGGCTTAGGCCTCCCCCCAGGTGAGGAGGGGCTCGGAGCTTAATTCACAACGCTGCTCCAGTGCGGATTGGTGGAAATTGACATTTATGACTCTATTAACCAAACGCGGTTGTCAAATTAATTTGCTCTATGAATTTAATTATTTATTTGAGTTTGCGATTAAAATAACATATTAAATTGGGAGAAGGTTTCGTAAAATAATGAACGAACGACATGAATAAGAGTATTTTGTTTCGTGACGACGTCGGTTAACTTAATACAGTTATCTAACCGAGTCCGGTTTGGGTTTTCCAAAAGCTTAATTACCAAATAGAACGTGGAATTGTAATTCTTATTGCATATTATCTCGGAGCATAATATGGTCTTCCTTTTTTTTTTTAATTTCTTAGAATTTATTTGTCGTCTGTCACACATTTGTACGATTGTACAAATGACAACCCGATTGTACAATCGTACGAATGGCCGTTGACCAAATATGTTAAAATTACACTTCGTTTCCTTTTTATGAAAACATAGACAATTTAGAGTACGATTGTAACAAAATTGAGTAATTTTTTTTTTTTAATTTTATGTACAGATTTTCATGAAATAATCGGCTATTAAAAATTTATATCTAATGACGTCACTACCACTAAGCCGCTTTGACGACCGCTTAGCCTTGTGGGCAGCGACCCTGCCTGCGAAGCTGGAGGTACCGGGTTCAAATCCCAGGTCGGGTCAGTATTTATATGATGAATATTAATACTGGCACCGGGTCTTGGTTGTTATATGTATGTGGTGTCTTCGCTTGGTACCCAAAATACAAGCTAATGCTTAGTTTGGGGCCTAGATGTTGTTGTGATTGTGTGTGTTATTATTATTATTATTATTATTATTATTATTATTATTACTAAATATAGCTTGGAAGTTCTACGTGTTGCACTTGTTTGTATGGCCTCCAAGAAATAACATATTTTTTCTGTTATATAATATATAAGGACTCTTATTACTTTAATATATTTGGACAATGTTGCAGAATTTTGAACGATCCCCATTGTACTAATTTTAACATTGCAAATGTTTATGTACGCATAACTTTCTCGGGAAGAAACCGTCCAAGTTTGTAACTTCGAATTTTGTCATGAATCAGAAAGGGTACCTATATAATATTTAAAAGAGTTTGCGTATTTATTTAGATCTATTCTCATGACAATTTAAATATAATACGATGTTATCCGAATACGCAAAAATAATTTAATGGAATAATTTTTTGTGAGTCGTTTGCCATTTCTAAAGAATGAAATACCATAACGTAACATTCTATTATATATTTTGAGCTATTATGCGGAATACCATGAGTCTATGTCTGCTATTAACGAAGCTACTTCAGACGAATAACTCGACAGTCGTTTATGGGTCGCTAAGTCTAGTCTAAATGACGACCGCTTAGCATAGTGGGTAGCGACTCTGCCTATGAAGCTGGAGGTCCCGGGTTCGAATCCCAGGTCGGCTCAGTATTTATATGATGAATATCGATACTAGTACCGGGTCTTGGTTGTTATATGTGTGTGGTGTCTTCGCTTGGTACCCAAAACACAAGCTAATGCTTAGTTTGGGGCCTAGACGTTGTTGTCATGTATACGTTGTTATTGTTATTATTAACAAAGCAAATAAAGCACTGAATCAAAAACTAAATATAAAACAGGGTTCAATCTGTATTTCCGTCGTAATAAGCTTATGGTTGTCTACGTTAAGTGCCAAAACGTAAGTTTCAATGTTATTCAAAACCCTAAACGACTCCGTGCAAATATTCAGCAAAATTCGTTAATTCTCTTAAACGCGAAGGACCTATATACGATATTTCATTTTTATATATCAGAAAGGATTTATTCCTCGACATAATATACGGACGTAGAGCAGTTGGCATCGTCCCCGCGCTGGCCGAAGCTGAATACATTTCGCGACACAGCCGTCGGATCCTCCTTTGTGCTTTTTTATTTGTACGCCTCCGTTTGTCACATGTGTAGGTCGAGGCGGTTCGTTAAAAAAAAATGCATTGAACTCTCGGAGTGTTGCTCGTCGGAGAAAAAAAACTGTGTGCATATTTTATACACGAAACTGAAAATTGTTTGGTGTTCTTCAAACGAAAATTTTGTTTAGAGACGTTTCTTGTCTATCTAATAAAGTACCTACAGACATCATAAGAACCGCTTTTCAATGTTTCTCCTTATTAATGAGCAGTACAGAAAAAAGCGTAACTTATAAAAACTGTATGGTTTGGTCATTTGGAGAGGATGGATGAAAGAAGACTGACAAAAGAAATTTACTGTGCGGAGGTGAATGGTAATGGAACCAGATTAGGGACATACTAGAAAAGGGTCAAGTTCAGAGCACCCGGAATATCCGGAGTGTCCGGAGAGCGTGTATGAGAAGAGTGATGAGTGTCGATGAAGCGAAAGAAGTATGTCAGGATCGCACTACGTGGAAATCTGCAGTCTTTGTCTACCCCAATGGGAAGCAGGCGTGAGTATATGTACGTATGTATGTATGTTATAAAAACTCTACTGCTTAAAATACAATTAACTGAAAAAAAAAACATTTTATAATGTGAGAATGTGAATGAAATACACTAGGTATCATATAAATATGACTTGAATGGTAGAAGGTATTACTACGGGAACAAACCAACTACCAAAATATGTATGATGGTAATCTTTAAGTGAAAATCGGTTGTAATTTTTCCAAAAAATATATTTTGTAATTTTCACTGTCCCCGTCTACAGTCCCTCTATTTTATAACATTCAAGTCATACTTAAATGATAGAATATTTTATTCACGTTTTAAAATTATAGACTTCTTTAAAATAAAACAGTTACTGCTTTTTTTTTTAAAGTAACAAATTTACTTCTCTTGTATTTTTAATAGGCTTAGGGCTACACAAGCCTGCAAACGCCACTTTCAAATATTATATATTTTATGTCACTCCCATGACTACAACGAATATAACGACACCTCATACGTTAAAATCCATAAAGCCATTTAAACCACAGAACGTGGCAAAGAAATAGACAATATACATACAAACGTAAACATTACCCTCTGCCTCAGGTAAAAAAAGGAAGTCGGTCGTAACAATCTAGGCAATAGACACACATTGCGATAGTCTATTCCAATGTTTAGGGATTATTTGTATAACATTAGACATTTTGTCATTGATATTACAATGGTCTGTTCTAATGTTTATATGTTATATTATTCAGATTATCGCAGCCGGTTTTTGTTGGTCACCCTTCGCCACTGAATGAGACTTGTGCAATTATAATCGAATATATGTTTTAAATTAGAATCTAAGAAGATTCTAATTTAAAAAATCTCACATCGAATATGGAATTTTGTAAATTCACGCTTTTTTTTAATGTGCTCTATAATAATTGCGCTTCAGTGAGAAATATTTTCAATGAAAAAAAAAATCGTTTTTTATTTTTCAGAATATTTGGCGAGAACGATAAAGTATGGTTGACATATGTATATGAAACTTAAAGCTAAAACAATCAAACGCACTTATCCAGTAGACGATTATTGCACAAGGCTCCCAAAAACCTATTCACTTATTAATAACGAGTTTGTTATTCACACCTTCGAAGTAACTCACTAAGTTTCAAGTCAAATTATTTCTGACAGTGATAACTTACTTCAAAGTTAAATTTTAGTTTTAATTGGGTTTGGTTCTATATATGAAGTTTTCGAAACTTGAATACGACTGCCTACTATGGCTAGACTTGCCGTACAGTACTAGCTTTCTGTACGCGGCATTGCTCGCTGCTTACACTTACAGGGATTTTAAAAATTCATTCATCTATGGAAAGCTACATTACCAGTAACATGGCCTATATTTTATTCTCAAACTAAATTTCCGCCTGCGGCTCCACTCGCGTGGACTACACAGCTGTACCGGGACCGCTATCATTTTTCGCATGAATATAGTTTATAAGCTGAAAAGGGACATAGGCTATTTTTCATTCCGGAAAAAGGGAGGCGAGCAGAGCCGTGGACGGAGAGCTTATAATATTATAAAAATGTAAAAATTTTATGTTTGTTTGTTTGTTTCCGGACTAATCTCTGGAATAACTGAACCAATTTTGATGGGACTTTCATTGGTTGATTGGGGAGAGGTGGGGTAGGTAAGAGAGGGCGGGGGTCAGTAAATGGCTGGAAGGTCGGAGAGGTGGTGGAGGGAATGGGAAGTGGAACGTTTCTGTAGTCCACCCGGGCGGAGCTGGATACGACTGCTAATATAATATATATATCTGACTGGAGTGCATGCGCGAATTCGTCATAATTCCCGCCGCAACGCTTCTATGAAATTGTGTTACTGCTACGTTTTTGTGATTAACTTCAAAGCCACTCATGTATTATGGCAAGTACTGCACTTGGCGGAATAATTAAGATAATATTCATTGACGAAGAAAATCCAGGATACTAGTGAAACAATTGACGTCATATCATCTTTAGTGCCGTTTGGTTGATAGCTTGGTCTTATCTCAATAGCTGAAACAAATAATAAATCATAAAGATATTTTATAAAGCATATGATTGATTAAAAGTTTTAATCTATATTAATAAAATTGTAGTATATATCTGTCTGATCCGGCTAATCTTCGAAACGGCTGAACCTATTTCAATAAAACTTTACAGACGTGCAGAAGGCATTATCATGGGTGACATTAGCTATTTTTTGTGTGTCAGTCTGTCCGTCTGTCTGTCTGTTCGAGCTAATCTCCGGAACAGCTAAACCGATTTCAATGAAACATTCCACACGTGCAGAGGACATTATCGGGGGTGACATAGGCTACTTTTTGTCTGTCTGTCTGTCTGTTCGAGCTAATCTCTGAAACGGCGAGTGAAAATAAACTTCACAGATATGAATAAAAGATTGTCAAGAGTGACATACATTACTTTTTGTTTATCTGTCTGTCCATCCGTTTGTTTGTCCGAACTGATCTCTGAAAAGGATGAACTGAATTCAATGAAACTTCACAGATGTAATCAAAAGATTGTCAGGAGTAACATACACTTTTTGTTTGTCTGTCTGTCCGTCCCTCTGGTTTATCGAACTGATCTCCAAAAAGAATGAACTGATTTCAATGAAACTTCAGAGATGTGATTAAAAGATTGTCAGGAGTACTTACAATACAATACTTTTTGTTTGTCTGTCTATCCGTCTCTCTGTTTATTTTGAGCTAAACTCTAAAACAGCTAAACCTATTTTAATGAAACTTCGCAGACGACGTGAAAAGAATGGTGTGAGAAATGGCGCTACTTTTTGTTTGTCTGTCTGTCTATCTATATGTTCGAGCTAAACTTATAAAGATTTTAATGAAACTATGCAGACATTAAAAATAGGTTGTCAGGAGTGATATAGGTAACTTATCGTCAGTGTGGTTATCTTTCTGTCTTTTTGTTCCGGCTAATCTCCAAAACGACTAAACGATTTCAATGAATCTTCGCAGACATAAATAAGAGGTTATCAGAGTGACAAAAATAGTTTTTTGATTGTGTGTTAGTCTGTCTGTTCGGGCTAATCGCCGAAACGACTGATCCGATTTTACTGAAATTTTGCAAACATAAAGAGGGCGTTGTCAGGAGTGAAAAGTATTTTTTTATTTTTTAATCTATATGAATAAAATTGTAGTGTCTGTCTGTCTGTTCCGGTTTATCTCGAAAACAGCTGACCGATTTTGGAACCAACTTGTGGGATAGCTATTCTACATACTAAAATGACTAAATGGATTTTGATGAAATTAGGTACCTATAGAGATTTCTTAGGTAGTCAAGTTGCAGAATTTTCTAGAAAGTGTCACAATATTCCGGAACGTCGCGTCTATTTAGCTGTGCCGCTAAGTACAACTGCAGTTCACGTGAGCAAAGCTGCGGGCGGAAAGCTAGTTTTTAATATGTTATTGTTAGTTTGTCCGTATCATACACATGCCTCACTTGTCTTTTAGAAGGAATGAATCTGCAATGAGCTTCTTCTCCAGTTTTAATTGCTTTCGTCTGTTAGCTCTCCCACCCCCGGCCGCTAATATAAGAAAACAAACTTTGGGTAGTAAAAACACCTTTAAAAGCTCGTATACCAATTCATGTACTCAGTACAGGTTCAAGTAAATATTAATTAAAATGCTGTGAAATGACTTCACAGAGTTACAATTTCTTAATGTTTTTAACATTATTTGCAATAATAATAATATCTGGGATATCTCATTCATAGTCCTCTATTTCCAAATTAAACATAGTCTGTATAGGGTACTAGACAACTGATATAAATACTTAAATCTATAAATTTTTTAAAATATTTGACACCCAGGTACGGAACAAATAGACATGTTCATGCTCACAAATATTTCTCCCGGGTGGGGAATCGACCCCGCAACCTATAGGTTTGCAGTCGGCGTCTCCGACTATAAACCAATCGGTTATTCACTAAGAACTCTCGTAGACATCGTCTACGAAAGTCGTAGCTCAAACGTATTCTTAGAAACATTGGAGAATAATAGGTTGGCGGCCTATTTGTTTTATTTATACGGAAAGCAGTGTCAACGTTTTCGGAGTGGGTCAGGCACAGAGAATCGAATAGGTTATAAGTGCTACGTGTCGGTATTTTTTCAGAGCTACGTGTCGCAAAAATAATTACTCACAAAACAAAATTAAGTGAAAATGCTAGGTATACGTCAATATTTTGTTATGTGTATCATTATAGAAAGCGGTTCAGTCGTTCATCCCTTACCCTTATATCTTTGGTGTGATAAGATGTAACACATTACTGACTATATATGACTGACCGGTTGGCCGAGTGGTTAGAGACCCTAAACGCGGAGCCGAGGGTCACGGGTTCGATTCCCGCCCGGGGCAATTATTTGTATCCATAGTAATGAATAAAATTATCTATATAAGTATATACTATTAAAAAAATTTAAGTATTTATATCAGTTGTCTAGTACCCCATAATACAAGCATAATACTTGCTTACTATGATACTAGAAGGCGCTGTGTGGGATGTCTCAGATATTATATTATATTGCATACTCGTTTTTTTTTTACGTAAATAACACAAAGCATTTTCATTGACATGTTTTATAGTTTATGGTTATGACGATTCAGGTAATTACGACATATTTGGTGTTTATTCACTAAACTTAATACATGATTTCGACCATAGACGGTCACCGTACACCAATTCGTAGTACACATACATTCCCATATCGATCAGAAACGTCCATTACTATTTTTGGCGTCCGTTGCGCAGTCCCATTCTATTCGCGATGCAAAAGGGGTTAATCTAAAACGAGATATTGGACTGAAATATTTTCTAGTTTTGTAACCGCATGCATGATTGTTGTGTCAGTTAATACTGATATATATCGAATGCGAAAAAAAAAAGATGGAACGACATTTTAATATTATTTGAGTTTTACAAAAATGTCAAATAAATTAATATAATTAAGTCTGCTTATTAATTTGTTTATTAGTTAGTTTGGGTGTATTTTAACGATGTAAACTGAAATTTCGTGAAGCACGTACTTCTTTAGGCTAATCTTTTACCCGGTCGTAGGTTATCGTGGAATACAAAACAAATAGAAGTAGAAAATAAATGCAATCGAGCGAAAACGAAAAACCTTCTGGTTATGTGAGATAACAGGTGTGGAATTTGAAGTCCAATAAAGGGATACACTAGAGTAGGGATCGGCAATCTTTTGACATGGAAGAGCCGAGAGTTACAACTTATAAAATTTCCAAGTTTTTAAAGTCGCTAAAAATTTTCATTTTAATGGCATTTGCTTATAATTTTATATATTTGATTTTAGATTTAAAATAAACTACTTTAAAATAAGAAATAGAGTTTATTCATGTAAAAACAAATAAACGTTTTTAGTTTAAAGTATTTTAACCAGAATAATAAAATAATTAATCCAATAATACATGTAAAAATACAGTTATTGAATGAAGTTATTGAAGATAATCTCATAAATGGGAGCTTTAGTTTTGCATACATTCTGAAAGTTCGGTTAAATCTGGCTCACAATTTGTTGTTTTAAATTTCAAGCACGATACATCAAATAATCATTTGTTAGTTAGCTTTTTACTTTACTTTTTATTGTATTCATGGAAAAAAAAAGCTTGAGTGGCCGAGAGATAGACATGATACTCACTCGTGGATCGATTGCACGATTTTTAACTATTCTGATAATAAAATAACATAAACCAGTCAACCTATAGACCACGCTTTAATAAACGTCAGTACGATAACGAAATCGCCAAAAAGTGGCGGGGTGCGGGGAGAGATCGGCTAGTTTTCATTGGCTCGTTCAAAATTGACAATTTAATGGCTTCCGACGTGCTTCCAACTGACGGCTCACAAGAGACGTAGTTATGTAGTGTCACTACATAGCCTTGGCGAATGCTACTCCCTGTCAAAGCGTGGTCTATAAGGTTGACTTGTCTGTGTAAAATAATTAATTTTGCGTATAGAACTGCAGAGCCTCAACTATACACCAAAAGAGCTGTATGCGGCTCGCGAGCCGCGGGTTGGTGACTCCTGCACTAGAGGAAACGATACTGGAATAGTGACTTCACTACTTAGTTGGGTGTTGGAAAAGAATAATTATACACTGAGAAACGTGGGTTCAAATATTGTCATGATTCATTTTTAGTAGCGCAATGCGTGAAGAGGCATCAAAAAATACGAGGACAAACACACTGACACGTATTTTTCTCTCATCGTATTCCTAGTATTTTGTAATATCGTTCATCATTGCCAATTACTGTGAACATTTTTCTCAGTATATGAACGCTAGGTACGCCCACGTGCGAAACCACTTGCACTTACAAGATTAGTACAACGATACAGTACTAATCTTGGTATAGTATGGTTCTGTAATTTAATAGATCATTAGGTTCAAATTAGTATATTATAAATAATTAATTCATCATTTACAGAACTTTAACAAACAGGGACAGAACAACTGCTACATCTAGTCGACGCGTGCAACGACTGCTACTCTAACGATAAAAATAATAATACATGGGACTTCCCACACAGTGCCACCTAGTTCCAAAGTAATGCTTGTATTAAAGGTTACTAGACAACTGATATACATATTAAAATATTTTGTATAATATATGCATATATAAATAATTCACACCCGTACACGGAACGAAATAAACATGTTCATGCACACAAATATTTGTCTCGGGCGGGAATCGAACCCGCGACCTTCGGCTCCGCAGTTAGAGTTTCTGACCAGAGCTATTTTCATTGACTAAACTAATGGCCGAGTGCAAAATAAAAACTCACTGATTGGCGGGGCCTTTATGACTATTCAATTTTATATAAGCTATGAGACCTACAGGAAACTTTATGTATGAACAGAAAGAAAACTTTTCGATTGCATAAATTATGGAATTATTGTAATAATTTTTTTAACTAGAAAAGAACCTATATTTAATAAAGTTTTTGAAAACACATTTGCTTACTTTCAGTGACTGTTTTCTCATATTATATAAAAGCACTTTTTTTGTTTCCATATAAAAAAATAACACTTAAGACATCTCACACAGCGCTATCTAGTCCCAAAATAAGCAATGCTTATATCATGGTTACTAGACAACTTTACTTAAATATTCTTCATTATTTATACATATATAAATATTTTACACCCAGTTATACCTATAATATTTTTAAAGATGTGACACTTATGTAATCTAGCCCTTTATTATTTAGGTGAACTTTTATTTTGCCCTTAAAAATCTTTGGAATGGGATTTTTTTAATATATTTTTGTAAAAATCAAGTTTATACGGCCTATGTGGGTCAGACTGATGCACATTGCAGTAGTTTGGAAAATCCGATAATATAAAATTTGAGAAATAACATAAAGAACAATATGAATTAGGTTCACAAAAAGGACATTATTTTTGGTATGCGCCTTCGAAGGCACATTAGTATTGAGAAACCTATAAGTGGGTATACTAAGTGAGTCCTTGAAGACTAAGCGTTAAGTGGTACGCTCTAGATGCCCGATGCGAGGAGCTTTAGGGCTCGTTCGGTGTGTTACAACAGAACATTTACTGGGTCGTCCGTTCAGAACAAAGTCATTAGGCATTACGTATCCGTACATTGCACTCGAGAAAAACTTTAACGTCAAAGACAGTACACACAGTTAGACTTGAATGACGAACGTAAAAACTATATATCGCTAATAAAGCATTTCTCTTTAATAAACCTTTATTAATATTGAAACATATATTATGGTCATAACAATATACATGTATAAAAATGTCGTCAGCATAAAAAGAAACGCCTACTTGTCCGCCTTTTCATATTCGAGAACGATTTATATTACCATATCAATATTAATAATAGTCATGCACTGACCTCAGACTAGAATTATCTTTATTAAAAGTACCACTTAAAAGATATTCAAGACCAATATTTACTTTGGGCTTACCCTGACACCCAGATCCGAACGCATGCTAGAAAATACATTTGATTCGATTACAAAATACATATAAAGACACGCGAATTGAACCTGTAACTTTCCGCACTGCGGACAGTATACTTACCCACTGCACCACGATGACCAATTTCAATAGAATTTTATATCCTGCATACTCTATATTGGTAGTGTTACGACCACGCTACGACATTTCGTAGCCGCTACGATATTTGGTAGTCACTACATATTATATTTATTACGTAGCAACTTCATAGGTAATACAATGTAAGCTACGATCATATATACGCTGTATTTTTATTGATAAAACGTTATTGCTATATTATTATGTGATAAAAAGCAATTAACAAATTTTAAAGAATTGGAATGTTTTTTTTTCGAAATAGCGACTGTTTTTGAGTACTATTTTCTCTGCAGGTGATTGTATGACACAATATAGACCTACAACCATCTCGTACTTTGATCCAGTCAAATGTTTTTTTTTCATATTAAAAAAAAAACAATTTTATATTTCGTTAGTTCATCCCATCATCGCTATCAATATAGTACTCCATTAATAGTCATCATCATCATCAGCCCATTTTACCCTACTGCAAGGACTTAGGCCTCCCCCAGGGTGAGGAGGAGGTTTGGAGCTTAAATCCACCACGCTACTCCACTGCGGGTTGGGGATTGTGACGATCGCCATCTATTCACAGCGTCCGGGACCGACTGCTTAACGTGCTCTCCGAGGCACGGAGTCAGTGATAGTTAATGTACTTAAGTCAGAAAAACTCATTGGTACACGCCCGGATTCGAACCATGGCCTTATAAATTTGAGACAGGTTCGTTGCGCTCTGGGCTATCACGACAGTAATTAATAGTAAACTTGTATTTATAGAAGGAACATTTTCGAGAATTCACATGGACTAATATAAGCACACATCCGCTATGCAAAATTCCAGCCAAAGAATACAGCATGTATATACCAGTTACCCGACTCGTTACTTTGGTTCTGTTTAACATAAAAGAAGCAGAATTATGGCCATTAAGTAATGTGATCTATGAGATGTATACCATACACACATATACATAGCAAAATGGGTACTTTTCAGTTGTGTATTTCTTCTGGAGGAGATATATATGCAGTATATATACCTCCTCGAGGAGAAATAGACAACTGTAAAGTACCCATTTTTTGTACTCACTCACTGAGTGTCTGATTTACCAAAATAATGAGGCACTTTCCTAAGTGTCAGAGACTTGATGTGGTACGAAAGTAGGCTTTTACCTATAAAAATAAGGGAGAAATCAAAAATTACGTGAACACTGAGCACTTTTCAATATGGTGGAATCTTCGTCTTTGGTACCTAGGTAGACTTAAAATGACGACCAAAGGGAAAAATTAAAAAAAAACTTCGAAAAATTAAATGAGATACCTCAAAAACATGAATGTGAAAAATAACCTATCTCTATCCTATGAAGCTAGGCCATTGAAGTTGTGAGATCCAGAGTACATGACCAAGTTTTCAGGCCATAATAAAAAGTTACTTTCACACATGTATCAACATATTGAAAGACTTTGCCTTTTCATTTATTTCCAAATGGCGCAAAAATCATACCAAGTTAAAATTTGAAATCAGATGCAAACGGTAAGCTACGGCAGCACTTTTTCGTACGACCAGAAAACTTGGCTGTGTTTTTTTGAAACTCAAAATTTCTAATGTCTAGCGTTTTTAAATAGGAACTTGGCTTCCATATAAAATTTATGTTTTTGAAGGTTTTATTTTAAGGTACTGACAAAAAAAATGTCCGTACTTCTGTACGCCTATTTATTACTAGCTGTTTGGTGCTATTTTTTGCTATAACCCAAATTGTGATTACTTGCAGTTCCGTCCGTGTACGGGCCCTTTTTATTTCGATTTAACACAAAGCAAATTAGCTCATATTTTTTACTTCCGAAGCTGGTACCTTTTTACCTTGATTATAATTATCACTCGTTCCTTTCTTAATTTTTTATCATTCACTTTCCGGCCTGTACGTCTACACATTAAGTTTTTTAGTATTAAAGTGGGAAAACCGTGACAGATCGCTAAAACTTTTAACGTAATATTTTAACTTTAGCGATTTTTTGCACACCTATATCACGACCCTTTCCAAAGTTATAAAAAAATTCCGTATTGCCAGTTCTGAGGTAATTCATGGTCAAACACGAAACCTCCATTCACTTTTAAAAAGTCAGCAATATAAATATTTTTTAATTCGTTTGTGTAATTACCGATGACTTATTAATTTTCTGGATACCTATCAACAATAATAATAATATCTGAGACATCCCATACAGCGCCATCTAGTCCCAAAGTAAGCAAGTATTATGCTTGTATTATGGGGTGCTAGACAACTGATATACATATAATTTTTTTTTAATATAATATGTACATATTATATAGATACTTTTACACCCAGACACGGAACAAACAGATATGTTCATCCTCGCAAATATTTGTCCTGGGTGCGAATCGACTCCGTGACCGTCGCCTCCGCAGTTATTATTTCTAATCACTCGGCCGACCGGTCAGTCAGGAGTATCGCCGGAGCTCTACCCAACGTAGTCATAAACTTTTTTACCCTTGGTTGATTCGGTTACTATCGATTCGGTAATTTTGTTTAACCCTATGGCCCGAACCATTCCAAACCGTCCCATTACCCTAAATTTACTTTTCCACCCCACCGTTTCGGAGATAATTCGTGCTGAAAACACAACTATTGAGATTTATTACAATATTATAGAGTTAGTTAGTTAGTTAGTTAGTTAGTTAGTATATTGTAGAGCAGATACTGGCTACCCATAGAGAAAGAAAAACAACACAACAGTGGCTACACGACTAAAGAGAAAAGAAGATAGAAGCTCAAAATGCGACACATGGAAGGATAGAAGAAAATAGTTGAAAGAAGTTGACGATTTCCTTCGATAAAGACAGTAAAGATAAGCGTGCTCTTCCATGTACATATTTACGGTGAAATTTTAACAACCATCCAAATAATATAATGATCTTTGGTGAAAAACCGATGGCTGTCTTGTTTCCTTTTAGTATCGTTCAATAGAAAAATATTGAGATATGACTATACAAATCTTTCCCGAAAAAACCAATAACTCTAGTCACCATTCACAGCCGCTGCACGATCCACCCCGTTTCGGTCTCAAGGTCTCGGGCAAGTCGTGAAAAAGAAGGCAATCAAACGTTATAAAATAAAACTATAGATAAAATAATTTATTATGAAAATGTAATCAATATTTATTATTTACGTAATAACGTATATTGCTGATATTTAACATCTAGAATTATTTTGGATGGTTGTCAAAATTTCAGCCTTTACACGAAAATAATACAATATAAAGTAATAGTACAAAAAAACAAAAAAATAGAAACAAAAAAAAAACATTTCATAATTCCGCTCCCACAGGTAAAACGGGTAAAACCTTAACACTATTAAAACTCAAAGAGGTTTTTTGAGGAGAATAAAGAAATGCAATTTATTAAAATTTAATGTATAAAAACACAGAAATTTCATTTGATATTATACTCAAACGCAAAATACCAATTTTCACATTTTTCACTTTAGAAATATCTACCAGAACCCTATGATAACTTTCATCTCCATTTTGCACCCTCATTAGATAAATTTCCCAAAATCATAAGACGCGCATATCCGGTTCCTTAGGTGTATTGTTTTATATGTACTCGAAGTAAATTCTATTGATTTCTATCTGTTATTTATATGGACGAAAATAACAAATACAGTCGGTGCTATATAACTTTCATTATTCATCTTGACAGTTTGACATTCTTATAAACTCTCTAACTTCAGGACGATTGTTACGATTGACATCAATATTTTCGAGTGCCTACTTACATTTCTATTAATCTCGTAGATATTTCTTAATAATTAAATAAATATATAAATAAACATTTATTATAGACTAAGGTCCATAGTTAGTGAATTATATTGATCTTAAAGATAAAGTAAACACACAATGAAATAAAACTATCTTATATCACAAAATAAAATAAAACAAAATTGCCTAATATTAATAATAATAGTAATACCTGGGACATACTACACAGTGCCATCTAGTTTAAAAGTAAGCAAGTATTATGCTTGTATTATGTGGTACTAGACAACCGATATACATATTTAAATATTCTTTTTATTATATAATATATACTATATAGATACTTGTACACCCAGACACGGAACAAATAGACATGTTCATGTGCACAAATATTTGTCCCGGACAGGACTCGAACTCGTGACCCTCGGCTGTACAGTTAGGGTCTCTAACCACTCGGCGAACTGGTTAGAAAAATATTATTTAATGAGACCAATAACTGTCCCCAGCCAGTATTTTTTGAAGGGACAATCTGGTCTGGCAGCGATCATTTACAGGATGCTGTATGTTGTTACTACATTGTAGACGTCGCTGGAGAGAGGCAACTTTCTTACGCATGATGGCATGGAAACCATCAGTGCGAGCCTCTGCGAACATTCCTGAGGCACTGCAACGCCATGGTAGTCCCAAGAACATCCTGAAGGCATTATTGAATTAGACGTGCAGAGCGCAGTAAGTTCGACGCATGTATGATACACACAAAAATCGTTCAAATGCGAATAGCGCTTCTATGCAGAGGGATTCACATAAAGGTAAATTTAAAAATTATGCTTCTAAAAGCAGCTACACAAATAGTAAAATGTTTGGTATGTTTTCATGAAATATATCTATTTAAATCCATTTCAAAAATATATATATTCAAACCCTTTTCAACAATATTATACGTGTTAATACTATTACAATAGCTAATAAAACTTATTGACATAAAACTAATTTATATTTTTGCAACTTATCCGATACTTTGAAAATTATTGCTTGACTCATAGATTCAATCTACTGCGTTTTAACGGTCCCAAAGCCATGAAGTATGAAGAGAAAATTGGTATTAATTTTTAAGTTGCTTGCCCGTCTAATCAGGTGACCATGGAGTGTTACCTACTGGAATTTTTATGAAAATATTTGATCCATTAATCGAAGAAAACCCTTCTATTTCGATAACCATACAAACTAAGGCAAAACGTTTACATATACTCACTATTAAATTATCCTGTCTGTATTTTTGTACTAAATTAAAAAGAACTAATTTAGGTCTCCGAATAGTCAGCTAAGAAACAAGTATAGAGATAAGAAAAAAAGCATCCCTCAGATTCTTAATTTTTCTTTTGAGAGGCACCAGTAGGTTCTTTTTTGAATTCACTTTTATGGTGACGTTTTCCCATATAGCAATAAATTCACTTTTCTACTGCATTTCAAAATAAAGCTGCATAACTATGAAATAAAGATATTTGACTTGATTTGAAATGTACCGAAAAAACAATTAAAAAAAAACAATAAACGCAACTGTAAAGCCACTTAATTGGAAAAAAAGTTATTAACCAAAAAGAAAAAATAAGCTATATTCTACAGAATTTGGTTTAAACAATTTAACGATATAAAGTTTTTTCTTTGTCCAATATCCACTTAATTTATGTAGATATTAAAATATACTATCATATAAATACGAGTACGACTCGAAAGGTGACTTGAATGGTCTTTATATGGTCTTGAATGGGTTCAAAATATGTTTTTTTTTTTATGTGAAAGTAAATATTTTTACAGCTAGTAAATCTTGTAGTTTTTGTTTTTCTCCGCCTGCATTAATTTTATTGTTCAAAATATAAAAATTGTGTGCATTTGCTTTCTATGCGTAACTCGCTTGAAATTCCAGATACTGTTTTACAATACATTTTAATTTAATATGTAATTACATATTAAATTAAAGTTCAAAGTTTTCTTTTGGCATCCTAAAGAAAGAGCTGTGCCGTCTAAATCATAAATATACGTATTCGTTTTTTTATTTATGCTCGAAGTGTATATATTTTTACAGTGTTGATTTGAGCCAGTAGTACACATTACTTCATCAAAACTCAACAAAAAATCGGAAATTATTGAGACGCCGTCTTTAGTAAGTTAGAGTAAGTTATTAAAAATATTATACATCACAACAACGTCTAGGCCCCAAACTAAGCATTAGCTTGTATTTTGGGTATCAAGCGAAGACATCACATATATATAACAACCAAGACCCGGTACCAGTATCGATATTCATCATATAAATACTGACACGCCCTGGGATTCGAACCCGGGACCTCCAGCTTCGTAGGCAGGGTCGCTACCCACTAAGCTAAGCGGTCGTCGATAAATAATTTATAAAACAACTTATCCCTTAATAAGGAGCGGTGACGCCTGGCATATTTGAGATCCAAAAATAAATTATTTCTATTTTATTAATGTTTAGATGTTTGATCCGAGAAAGTGCAAATTATTTTTGGTTTAATAAAAAGGTCTCTAAATATCTGCATTGAGGATCCAGAATTTCAACTGGCTATAGCTAATCGTTATGAAGTTATTAAGAGTTTTAAAAGTCACAGACCAGATATACAGACATGAAAAACTCTATATAGTACTCCTTTTTCCCTTTATAATGTACGAGACCCTAAAAATGAAATAATGACCCCCAATTTCAACGTCAAGCTTTATTTAGGACGGCTCATTAACGAATGTCAAACGAATATATTTCGTTTGCTTTGATCATTTTCCATTTTATACGTCTTCTCTTTTTTATGAGACACGTTCGCCGCTAATGGAATCAATTTTCCTTCGGGATCTACCGACGGATTCAATTTTGAAGGATGCTTATTTTTGTTTGAGCACCGCTATTCTTTATTCACTTAAGACAGATTTTGAGTGGATCGATTACGTGTTATCAAGAGTTATTTTGTTTCGAGGTGTTCAGAGTCGAATGAAGAAATATTATTAACTAGTTTTAGCTCGAACATTCGATATATTAGACCTAACTGGTCGCTTGTGATCTATCGATCTGGAAAGCAAAAGTTTTAAAAAAACTTTTAATAAATTTACGTGATGAAAAAGAAACTAAAAACCAAACATGTTTTTTTTTTTAGTAATAATAACTGAGCTCTTGCACCAACTTAAATAACTACTTCGTCATTGTATATTTACGTAAATAATTTGCTTGCTTTTTTGTATGGCATTGACTTAAAATAAGTTAAAATATTGTTAAAAAAGCTTATTTCTCTATTTTACGTTTCTTTTACGTAGGTTTATTTTTTTGAATTTTTCTTGAAAGGGGAACATGTTGTATCTTATACATGTATTGTACCTCTACCTCACAAACTAGAAATAAATACTTAGTGAATTTCAATAATCGTTATGTAAATATGTATATTACATTCTTTTTGCTGTCTGTACATACCCTACCCTAAAAATGCGAGCATATGAAATTTTATTTTCAATACATGACATGTTAAATACACGCGGGGAAAAGTGCCCTTTATATTCACGTCGGACCCTTTTAATGTACGGGATTAAGTTCCTAATGAAATAGCTAATCCGTATGTGGCGACCCAGAAAACGACACAAAACCCATTTACTCGTAAAACGGAATTAAATTTCACCTGACGGGCGCGCTGTGTTATCGTGTCGAGCCGAAATAACAAATTATTGCCACGTGAAAATTATCGCTAAAATTTGTATTACATTAAAACCTGGCGCTGGCTTCAAACGGGATGATTTTGTTTTGACATTTGTGCTTTCTTGTTGGTAGGTACCTTGAGAAAATATGTCCAGCAACGGATGACCCGCATCATAAAAAACAAGAAATATGAAGAGGAGAATAATATGCGTCAGCGGAAATTATGGTTCCTGTAACGTAATTATGATAACGTGTAGTTTTTCTTCCTCGGTTTCCTCGTATTTATGATGACCTCGATCATCAATTGCTCTACTGGTAGTGAAACCATCTTAATAAAATCTGAATTCGCCATAGTATTTTTCTCAGTGTACGATCGACGTAATACTATCGGTTATGAATTACTTTTTAACAATTTCGTAAAGTTTGACTGTTAGTTAAAATCTTCACAATTTCATCGGCTGCGATCACAACATCGTAGCTCCTACAATTTTACTGCAATTGTGGTGAAATTTCCTAATTAACAGCTTTTAGAATTTGTGAAGTTTTATATGTAAAGAATTATATATCATTTAACACAGAAGAAATTAAATTTTCGATTAAAGTTCTTGTCATAACTATTGTATGTACGGCTCTGAAATTAGTTATAAAATCGTCGCAGTAACTTAATTTCATGAAACTGATGCGGAGGGAATGGTTGACCTGCACAATGGGGCAAGTATCGCACTTCATAGCCGCATCTAAAATGGCAAGTACATTAGTACGTTAAAATACAAGACTTCATATTATTACTGATCTTGAATAAAATCGTACCAAATAATAGACCACTATTTAGTACGATTTTGTTTCGATTCGATAGTTTCAATTTGGCCTATAGCAGCTCTTTGTTTATAAAATCGATAAATATTTTCAAATTAAATACTTTACTTCCTGTAAGTAAAGTAAATTTGATGTGACATAATTATGTTTACATTATTTAAAAAAAAACTAATGCTTTCAATAAGACCTGACAGAAATTTGGTTTCGTATCAGTGAAAACGGATTACATATTATTACGTTTAGAAAATTTATTGGTATGTACCGATCTATAAAAATAAAGTAAATGCTTTTGCTGTTCATAACTTAAACTATATTCCTATCCCTTGTTTCACTTTAACTCAGTAATAACATTTTTATAAGAGTTAGGTAGGTATACTTACTTGAGTGAACGCGGCCACAATCGCACACTGGGCGAGATTCACAAAAGAGATCAGAAATAATAGCTTTAAAAATTGTCCCTAACATCAGAGAATAAATAATACTATTAATAGGTACTATTTATTACGTATTAAATTATTACTTACGTATTGTTTACAAGTTTTATGTTCTTAATATTTTCTTATATGAATTAAATAGAGCTCTTTATTTTTACCATGATATAACATATATTAAACTGATATTACTGTGATTTCCAGCTGTTAATTAATTCGAATATTAAAAATTATATTCTATATGTCATACTAAAGGAATAATAATATACTAGGCACCGTGAACAATGTATTGAAACTGCTTACATTAATTTGTGAATAAACTGAGGCTTGGACAAAAGTAAGTTCCCAGTCAATAATATTTGACCCAAAATAAAACTAGTTTACAAATGGGTGGAATGGAATCAAGACTTCATACTTATTAGCGTAATATACTATGATAATTTTGAAACAAAATACTAGCAGTTTTTTTTATCAATATAGGCATAGAATATCAGTCGACGACCGCTTAGCCTAGTGGGTAGCAACCCTGCCTACGAAGCTGGAGGTCCCGGGTTCGAATCCCAGGTCAGGTCAGTATTTATATGATGAATATCGATACTGGTACCGGGTCTTGGTTGTTGTATGTATTTGGTGTCTTCGCTTGGTACCTAAAACACAAGCTAATGCTTAGTTTGGGGCCTAGACGTTGTTGTCAGGAATACGTTATTATTATTATTATATAACGATAATAAATATCTTCCTAACAAACCACTATTCTTCTATTAAAAACTTGACGTATGACTGAAACTGTTCTGGAAAATGTCTCAAACTGTGAACAGGCATCAACTGTTTTGGTGAATTTAAGGACAATGGGGCATTTTTTTTTTATTATTATCATTTTCTAAAACGTAGATAACGAAAGCACCTTGTTCATTTTAGCGTTAATAAAAGTAATTGTTAATTTAGATACTAAATTTTGTGATACGAACCTTCTGAAACTTACAAAACCAGTATTATAACCATTAATGGAAGCCGTATCCTTCAGTTAAAATTTGTAATTAAAAAAAAATAATTTCAATTTTTTAATGCACCGTCCAATGAATACCTAGAAAACGAAGGGTCGATCCGAAGGATATAACGTATTCTCATGATGGTGGTGATTACTCTTGGGTACTTTTATAGTTAAAGTTTCCCATTTATCTTTTATTTTACCGAACGGCAGATCCGCGGTAAAAGTTTGTAAATGAATATATGCAAAGCTACTAGTAACTCAACTTTACACAACTTTACAGTGACTTACATTGTGCCTTACAATGAATACATATTATGTTATATTTTTACGCAGTCAAGCTGTTCATTCAATATTCCAAACAAACTTTTATGTTCGACTTCTCATATAGATTTGACCCAGTGTGCGTCAGACCCCGTCGTTCTTTCTAACTCGTCCAATTTGTAAAGTTCTGGACTACGCCATTCGTTGTTTACTCCGAGCGTAGCGTGGAACGAAACTCTTCCGATTCAGCAGACATACCTCTTATAGTAGGGGCACGGAGGCTCATCTCAACTATGCCCGGGCCGGGTTAACTTCGGACTTCGGGTACCTTTATTTCACCGTGCCTGCGATTGTCACGCGCTACCTACATCACAGCTTCCTATATCATTCCCCCTGGAGCTGACTTACAACGCATTTCATTTATACAGGATGCTCGTGAATACTTGTGATGTACGAAATTTTTTGACAGAAGGTTATTATAATATTTTTAACCAAATAAATTGTTTCGTAATTTTTTTTGGTAAGTAATAATAGTAATAATACATGGGACATCCCACATTGCGCCATCTAGTCCCAAAGTAAGCAAGTATTATTGCTTGTGTTATGGATTACTAGACGAGTGTCTTATATATACTTAAATATTCTTTTTTTAATAATATGTACACCTAGCCACGGAATAAACAGTCATTTCTGTGCATGTACATGCACACAAATATTTGTCCAGGACGGGATTCGAATCCGCTACCCTTGGCTCTGCAGTTAAGGTCTCTAACCACTCAGCCAAACGGTCAGTCGTTATTGGTTGGTCGCAGTGTTAGAGACGTCGGTTTTTAACAGTGCGTTCACAAACTTTGGCGACCCCATTTGGCCATTTGCCCTTTTTAGCGATATGACAGCAACGTGCGACATCATAAAGAAACTTTTTCTGTCGTATATGATATTCGCAAAGGATGAATGTTATTTGAAAGTGAAATAGAGATACAAATAAAAAATCTTCAACGTCAGTTATTCACAATTTGGGGTAGTTGCAAAATTATACAGTAATGTAATATTATCAAAATAGAGCCCGTTACGCTCTTGGCACACTAAATCTCGAATAAAGTTTCCCTGTCACCGACGACATCAAAATTTAGACATCGACGTTATTTCTGCTACTATATTTTTACCTACAATGAGACGGAGCCTGTATATGCGTTTGTAGTAAGAGGTTGTGTGTTTTTTGTGTGTGTTTGTGCGTATATTATTACCATTTTCATCAAAAGTTATGGATCGATTTCGACGCGGGTTTTTATTATTACGTAGGTGTCACTACGTCTTTAACGAATGAAAGCTACCAAGGGGGACACTGCAGTAAATTTGTTTCTCTAAATAGGCTAGGCTTTGGATGCGGTTTTTTTTTACATAGATATAATCACTTCTGAGCAAGTTTTTTTAAATATGTTTTTTTAGTTATAGCCACTAGAGATGCTGCAGTTGATTTGTATTGAAGAATTCCTTACTTAGCAACTAAAATTCCATGAACCGATTGCATAGTAATGCACGCTCCTGGTTCTTGGGCCCACACGTCTCACAGTTATTTCAAAAACAAATAGTATTCATTACTTTTGGTAAATGCATTTACGTATACTACCTATCAGACTGACCGATTGGTAGAGTGGTTAGAGATCCTACCTGCAGAGATAAAAGTCACAGGTTGGATTCCCGCCCGGTACAAATATTTGTACGGATTGTACATGTCTACTTGTTCCATATCAGGTTGTAAAATATCGATATGTGTTAGTATTATAAGAAATATTTAAATATGTGTATCAGTTATCTAGTACCCATACTACATGCTCTACCTAGTTTGAGACTAGATGGCCATGTGGGAGATGTTCCAGATATAACTCATGTTTGTATAAGTTAAATAAATAAATTTGGTATATAAAGCGATAATAACACCACCAATAGCTACATTAATTAGATTGACACACTTTTCTCCAGACAACTTGTTTACAAAGAAACTGTTGATGAAAAGTAGAAAGTTAATGTCTTGCGAACGATAAATTCGAGTTAACAAAGTTAAAGACACGTTACAAGAAACTTGCAGTGAACAGTTTTATAGTCACACACAATTCGACTGTCATATTTTTGCGAAGATCGATAATATCTACTATCAGTGGACCACTGTTGTAAATTATGCTATTTTTGTCATTGAAAATGACTATCAAATCCATTTCACGGGAGACGCATTTTTGGTCATAACTCCGAGGGTATGAAGTCTAGCCAAGAATTTAAAGTCTCAAAAGATCAAGAATTCAGTTGCACATCGTATGACATTATGAACAGTATGAAATTTTGGAAATTGGTTTGGTAGTTTTTGAAAAAAATTGGAAAAAAATGGGGATTTTTTCGGATTTTTTTTTACTAAATCCAAAATATTTCGAGAACGTCGACCGATATCAAAAATAAAAAAAAAATTGTATCTCAGCCATTAACCTAGCTTCGGTTTGAGATCAAGTTTTTGGAAATTATTTCCGATTATTTCCGAAAGATGAGATTTTTTGGTCGATCGCTGGTGTTTGCGGAAATAAGTTACTATATTTCAGAGGGTATTCATGGGATTGCTTCGATTGCTATTGTACAGTTGTACAAAAGGTTAGAAGGCGTCGGTAGCTACAGTTTGAGACCAAATTTTTGGAAATCGGTTGGAAATCGAACAAGAAATTTGACATCACATGTTAGATTTTATGGACGATCGGGAACTTGTTAACATTACGGTCATCGCCTTTCGGCCTGTATTCGTTCGAATGTTTCTTTATCGAGTTCAAAACGTTTAAGGATATCAGAGGCGGCAGTTTAAAACTTAAATGTTTCAAATATGTTAAACAAACGAAAATATTTTTTTTCGTTGATTTATTTCCGAGTTTAAAGAGTTGAAAAAAATAGTGCCACGTTTACGTGGCAAAACCACGATTACGTGGCAATGCCACGATTTCGTAGCAATAGAATAAAATAATCTGTGAAAATCGGATTTGGGTAGGTTCATTTTCAATGAAACCGATGGTTGCGGGGACTGCAAGATCTGTGGATTTTTTTTTAAATTTGATTGCTTCATAAATAAGCCCATACTTCATATGGGTTCATATGCACTAATACAACATCATATTGTTTTTCAGTGAATGTTTATATTTCCTAAAGAACAATATATTTCTCGTGGTTTCAATACGCCGTACGTTTGATGAAATTGTGTTTTTCCACATCACGCGCTTAAGCAGCTACGGTACATTGTCAGACACATAAGTCGCGTCATCTGTTTGAGAATTTAACTATTATTCAAATTGTCAAGTGGACATGGTATAAGCAAAGGGTTACGTTACGACCTATTCAGACGGCGCAAGGACGGGCGAAATATAATATGAAACCTAAAGAAATGTGTGTGCGGTGTGATATAACACACATTCGTAGAAGCGCCTATCAATGCATTATGAAAACCAATTATATGGGTGTGTTGTTTTCTATCGTGGCCAAAATAAGAAAAGAAATAAATATTTATTTTAGCATAAATAATTTAAAAAAAATGGAAAAACTAGAAATATCTCTATAGTGACTAAGTTGAGCTCTCGCAAAAGGATTCCTTTCATATCAAAAGTTTGCAGAAGAACTCATCGCCTTCACGTTTTGTAGATATACATAATTTACATGTAAAGTATATTCATTGGCATTAAAGCTGGCTTCCTTATTCAACTCAGAAGGCTAGCGAGAGTCGATTCAAATCAAAACTTAAATGCATCAACTAGGGTTATAATATTTTTCAACACTCTTTGCAAATACCAAAATCAGTTAAGTAGAAATCCACTAAATGTATAGTTCTATAAATAAACAATCAAAATTTAAATAAACTAAATTACTGTAAAATTATTTTATTGTTTGTTTTTTTTTTTTAATTTCACACAGATACTAAGAGATTTGTTAAAAATTACATATAAAAAATATGCAAATGATCATCACGAAATACCAATGTAAAAAGTTTAATGAAACTTAATATTTTATGTGTATATATATATGCGTATTTAGGTAATCAACCGAGAGCTAGTAACATTTATTGTAGTGCTTTGTAATGGTTAATATCCCGTAGAAAAATCTTATGAAATGTCTTAATCCATGACTCATCTCCATAAAATTGTCAATATGGAAGATAATTAACACATTTTGCAAAACTAAACATTAAACTGTCTATCTACGTTCTAGGAAAAGCCAAGATGGATGAAGAGTAGCTTGCAAACATCGAAATTGGGCTGATAGACTTTTGCAAGACAACAAGAAGGTTTAGAGACAATGTCGAATGGCCAGTGATCCATGAAGGGATCTACCAAATGAGGACTTAGGCGAAATTTAGTGACCCGCAAGGAAAGCACGGCATCTCATCGTGTACTCTTAAAATTATTATATTACTAGCGACCCGCCCCGACTTCGCACGGGTAGCAGAGCATGTTTGCGCCACTTATCACAGTAACTTTACGCTGCATTCCTTTCCCCTTCTCGTTTTATTTCCATGTATGTTACCTACCCTCAGCTCACTATAACATTATAAAATCAGCATCTTGTTGGACCCCGCTCGTGGAAGACGTACATTCTTTGTCGTCCGCTTTGTTCTCGAAAGTCAAATAATTAATACACACTTAACACTAATTATTACGCATCCGCTTATTTCCTAAATATATATCGTCAAGTGTCACGGTGGCCACCAAAGTGGAGTGTGAAGGACGAGATCACGCAGGAGTACGGTGCTGTGACGTCAAAGGTGAGTCCTTTCTTTTCCGTTCCTGATTTGAGGTGTGCTGTTACTGTGATACCGATGGTATAAATTTGAGAAAAATTCAGGTAGCTGTAGACATATATATATATATATAGCCAGTGCATTTGGCGCCTACAGAGCATATGAGCCATAATGTTTTTTTCTGTCGTAGTATTGTATCAGCTTGTTGCGTCGAACATGTGGATTGGATTTAATTAAATTTAAATATAATGCAAGTTTACCCTACTTGGAGTATTTTTAATGTATTTAATTTCCAATCCTATAAATATTTAAAAAAATAAAGAATAAATGCATAAAAACAAACTACAATATTTCTTGATAACTTCAGCTTAACCACACGTGTAGCGTCGTCCGGTATGACCGGCCGGGCGGCGCGGCAGACGGCGCCCATCTGCTTGTCGCGCGATATTTTTATTTCGCGATAGCTCTTAAGATAATTTGAATCGTATCGTGTAAATGGCAATCATAATGTGTATGAAATGCTGAAGGTAAATCACGTATCTAATTTGATAAGTATTAATACTGTATCCCTTTAAATTGCTTTCCAATCACCTCATCATAAAACACTATTTTTTCAAACATAAAAATAGGTATAGTAAGCTATCCATAAAAGACAGACATATGCCATCGTGGACTTTTCTTTAGTCCTATAAAAGAGACACAATTCCTCCATACATTATTTTGTTATGTCTCAATGGGATTAGGCAGCGTTTTCAATGAAATCTCACAGCCGGTTTGACTTTTTTCCGACTTCTTGAACAATAATCGTCATATTTCATCAAAGTTCCAAAAAACATTAATAAATTATACACATAAACCTTCCTCTTGAATCACTCCGTCCATTGGTGCCAATAATATGCCAATCCGTTTTGTAGTTTTTGAGTTTATCGCGTTCAGACAGACAGACAGACGCGGCGGGGTACTTTATTTTATAATATGTAGTGATTATCAAATAAATGTAATAATAATTATTGTACTTTTTCGTGGTAACACTGTGTTAAAAAAGGATTCCTCAGGACAGCGATTCAGTTCGATTTACACAATGAGCACAATACCCAAACAATTCTGCACAAACAAAACCAAAAACACAAAATAAAAAATATTTACTCGGTACCTATCATAAAGAAAACTAGAGAAAAACCTAATTCTTAGATTCCGGTAATTAATTTACTTTCAAACGGCAAAGGCAATCGCTGTGTTTACATTGACACCAGAAAAGAATATTGTCATCTTCTAAATGACCATTCCCGACCTATTTAAAAACAACACCACACAAACAGACAATAGAGCAGTTGAACAATTATTGAAAATCTATCTATTTATACACACAAATCAAAACACAACCGCAAGCCAGCCAAAATATTACACTGACCAATACTGACCAATATACTGCATATATTTATAGAATAAAGCGCTTATAAACAGTCAGGAAAAAAATATATAAAAATCGAGCTATTACCTTACGGGGCGTTCTGACCACAGAGTATCGAGTAGGTTAGAGGTGCCATGTGACGATATTTCTTCAGGAAATCGTGTGCCTAAAATATTTACTTACACAACGAATATAAGTAAAAATATAACGTATACGTAAATTGTTTCGTCTCGGATTTGTATCATTTTAGAACACCGACTTATATGTACCTAGGGTACTAGACTGTACGACCACAGTATGAAACTCTGCACAAAAATCGTTCAGATGGCGGTGCTCTGAACGACTTTGAAATACTCACTTGTGGGTTGTCTGTCTCGTTTGCGTTACGTGCGCTGTACAATTTATAAGGATTTTCGCGTCTAGTATCTGGGTACATATATGTCGGTGTTTTAGAAAGTGATTAAGTCATTCATCCTTTTCACTTACATCATTGGTGTGATTTATTTATTTATTTAAAGAATATTTAAGTATGTATATCAGTTGTCTAGTAACCCATAACACAAGCATAATATTTGCTTACTTTGGGACTAGATGGCGCTGTGTGGGAAGTCCCATGTATTATTATTATTATTATTATTTGATGTCATATTTTAGAGTTTAGATTATGAGATCTATTTTAAGTATGCAACATATTGCATACTTAAAGGAGACAGCGTATCCACCTACATGCCAACTCTAACCTACTCTAATGCTCTGTGGTACTGACGATGGAGAACGAAAACGTTTATTATTTGCATATGTTTTTCCCCCCATCCACGTGCCGTCTGAACATGTCGTAATGCGGTATACCTTACGATATGTTCCGATGGCATCTACGAGTACCGTATCCGACCCGACACAAACTTTATCGGTAATTTACTACACGAACTGTACCTACTTCTGCTTTTCAGTTTTTTCGCTCGGTATGTCTTCATCGACTTTTATAAAAACGTACAGGTATATCTCAAATTTATATTAATTATAAATTGTTAAAAAATTATTCGAAATAAAATATTTTTGATTACACAAAATATTAAGGATTAAAAAAAGCGTCTATAGCCACTTATTAACCAAAAATTACAACTTAGGTAGCTTTTGGTTATTTAAGGCGTATAACATAGAACTAGTTTAGGTAAAATGTATCTCTATTTCAATAATGTATTTAATATTCTATGTACTCCTACGTTTTACGAAGAATGTCAAATTAGGATATGCCGTTTTGCTTTTGCACGCTGCAACCTATTATGAAGCAAGCATTAGTGTCTTCAAGGAAATGGAACGAGAGTCATAATTGACTCTCAATCGTCATTTATTGTGACAACTAAGTTTCTCGTTTTGTCACAAGAGGGTGTTGTTTGTACGACCCGAAAGGCCTGAACGCATACTTAACTCCCGCGGAGATTGGCAATCGTGTTTTTATACATAATTCATTTCATATTACAGAAACAAGCCAACTAAGGACTTGATGCCAACTAAGGTAACTCAACCAGTTCAGACATTCAGTGCGCTGTGGTCTACCGCATTAGCCACTCAAATTATTAGTCTTTAGTATCTACTAGTTCCTTCTCACACTAGTTATTAATCGAACCTCCGCGATGGCAAGCCGACAGTGAAGTACCAATATAAGAATTTGTTCGACAGTCATGATATTTCTTTATTGTTTCATATTTATGTCGAACATAAAATTGGCAACACTGAAAATGTTTCAGTTTTCCAAACGATTTAGTTTATTCACATTGCGCACGCATAATACTCGTATGGATCTATTTTCTTAAATACAATTTATTAGTTTTCTTAAGTCTAAATGAATTGCCAATTTCTAATCCATAGTCTATTTTCATGAAACAAAATTTATCATGACGACGAAACTTCGTAATGAAATCATTATTTAAGAACTCTGAGTTGATTCTTGGCTTAAATAAATTTTGTCCTTTCTAAAAATAAATGATCCAAAATCATATTCCCTAATCCATGAAGATTACGGAATCACACTCTGGATTATTTATTTTTATCAGTAGCTATAGAAATCTGAATCCTTTGAGAAATAACAATGAAAGATTCTTGCGTTCTTGTTTCAGCGACTGTGCAAGGCTATCTAAAAGCTTCAGTACGAAAAATAACACTATACTAGGTTCACCATAAGAAAAGCTCTCACCACAAAGTTCTTCGAAAAATCATTTCATTCAAACAACTTTTATAAACTACACGAGAAAATTAAAAAATGAATTGCCATTTTTCTTTTTTATTGTCAAAGAATAGACAATAGTTTATTGTATTATATTATGCATTTTATTGTATGTAATGTATTAAATTAATATTCTTATAAACGTTAACTGTCGGAGCTCTTCTTAAAGAGAACCTAGTATTTAACATCTTGCCACATACGAATAGGTACATACATGGTGCGCGCTGGTTGCTACTATAATTCATTGTATTATAGTATAAACTAGCGGCCCGTCCCGGCTTCGCACGGGTAGTATTCGTTTCTCATAAGAATCACTTTTTTTATCTCAGTCTTGTCTCATTCCCGTTCTTCCTTTCATTTTTTCGTTCCCATCGCAAAAATACTTTATTATTTCTGTTCTTGGCCCTAGTGTAGCTTCGTTTTCGTTTCCATTCTCATCAAAAATAACTTTTTTATCTCCGTCTTAACTCATTCCCGTTCTTCCCTTTCCCGTTTTTGTTCCCATCGCATAAATATTTTATCGTGTCCGTTCGTGGCCCTGGTCTCATTTCCTTTTTGTTTCCATTCTCATCAAGTACAACTTTTTTATTTCAGTCTTAACTCTTTCCCGTTCTTCCCTTTCCCGTTTTCGTTCCCGTAACACAAATATTTATCGTTTCAACAATTTCTGTCAGTCTTAATTAAATAAATTACACTTTTGCGAAATAATATTTAGTTATGCAATTATTAAATTACTAAAATGGCTATTAAAAAATAAGGGTTGATCGTAGAAGGGTGAAAATTGAGGATTGTATGTATTTTTGTATGTTGTATCATAAAAAAATAAAAATTAAAAATTTTGTTTAAAAAAAAAAAAATTTAGGGGTGGACTACCCCTAACATTTAGGGGGATGAAAAATAGATGTTGGCCGATTCTCATAGATACCGGATAAGCACAAAAAATTTCATCGAAATCGGTCAAGCTGTTTCGGAGGAGTATGGCAACGAAAACTGTGACACGAGAATTTTATATATTAGATATGACGACCGCTTAGCCTAGTGGGCAGCGACCCTGCCTGCGAAGCTGGAGGTCCCGGGTTCGAATCCCAGGTCGGGTCCATATTTATATGATGAATATTAATACTGGCACCGGGTCTTGGTTGTTATATGTATGTGGTGTCTTCGCTTGGTACCCAAAATACAAGCTAATGCTTAGTTTGGGACCTAGACGTTGTTGTGATTGTATGTGGTATTATTATTATTATTATTATTAATAATAAACACTTCGGGGTGACAACTCGACAACTAAATCAGAGAACAAATAAATAAATCAAGAAGTAAATATTTACATATACTAGTGGTCCCACAGGTGTCGAAATTCGACCGTACTCAGTTTTTGAAATAACCAATAATGAGTAGGCCAATTTTAATTACAACAAACGACAGACTATTAAGCTATATTCAGAATTGCACAGAATCGATTATAAGGGAGTCAGCGGAGGGAAGCGCCAAGTTAAAGTAAACAAATTCTACTTAATAAATAAATACAATACTAACATTTTTCTCTCGTACATAGTTAAAAACACAAGGAACGTGCCTAATCGCCTTAGGAGTGTTTTACGTCTATGAAGATAGGTATTCTTACCGCAAACCGTGCACCCCTTAAAACAGTAATAAAATAGTACGCTCCCGCACTCAGCCTTACCCCACCTGCCCATTACAGCTATAAATTCGAACGGCAGACAGGGCTGCGCTTGAAAATGTGGTTTTTGCGAGCACATTGTTTTAACAATTGCTCTTATTGCCCCAAAGCAATGGCTTCTGTGAAAAATTCTGTCGGAATCGGAACGTGATATAATATGAAAATAACTCGTACATTTATTCTACGTATTTGGTATACATAGAACAAATGTCTGAAATGTTTTTATCTGTACAATACAAAATTCATACCATGGAAGTCTGAATTTCTTTGCGCTGCGCTGTACTGGCTGGAGCTATTGTAAAATAAATTTTGTATCAAACACCATTGCCGAGTTCCATAGAGGTGAAGTGTAAACACATCCTTCGAGACGAGATGTTTTGATGCACTATAGGGACTCGAAACCATTCTTAAATTAAATACGCCAGTTTTATTAAAACCTAAAGCATTTATTATACAGCCACTGACTCTATATGTTAAGCGGAAGCTGACGAACGGTTGTCTATGCTCCTCTGTTATTGGTCTGGCGAAAACGTTATTATTAATATGTAAATTCTATAATAGGCATTAGATACTTAAGTAGTCTGCTTTTACATACTTTTAAACTTTCTATTGAATCAATATTAAATTTACGAATTTAACAACATAAATAACGAAAAGCGTCAAAATTTCAGTAAATAATAACATCTGGGGCATCTCGTAGACGGCCATCGAGGGCCTAACTAGACACAGCCTGTATTATGGGTACTATCTATACAACTGATATACATATTTAGATATTATTATATATTTAGATATAATACAAATATATTCTTATATAGATACTATATATACATCGAGGAAAGGAATCGGACATATATCTGATATATGTGATATACATATATCTGTCCCGGGCGGCAATCGAATCTGCGACCTTCTCCACTTAGAATCTCTAACCACTCGACCAATCGGTCAGTCAATGCATACAGATAAATAATAGAAAATATTTTTATATTAAACTTAACATACTCGTATATCGTATAAGCTTAGTGTAAACGAAAATATAGGAACACAAAATGACAAGGTTCCAATGAAGCAATAATAAGTACAAACTTACCCAGGCATCGTATTTTGTTACATACATATATATTTTCAAAGGGAAACGTATGGAACGTCCTTTGACATTTAATAGCAGTCGTCTGTGTGATTCCCCTTATGTCGGATTTTCATATTTTCACAGAGCTCAGCGTCGATGTCTCCGGTTGAAGAGGGTGGGGGGGTTAAAACCTAAGGTGGGGTTTAACAGTATGATCTGTAACTATCATCGTCGTCATCATCATCATCATCATCATCAGCCCTTGTCTCTCCACTGCAGGATATAGGACTCTCCCAAGGCTCGCCACTACATACGGTCCTCCGCCTTCCGCATTCAATTACCTCCAGTATGGTGCTTCAGGTCATCAATCCACCTGGCCGAAGGGCGTCCAACGCTTCGCTTCCCAATACGTGGCCTCCACTCGAGAACCCGTCTACCCCATCGGTTGTCGGTTCTTCGGCAAATGTGACCGGCCCATTGCCACTTCAGCTTGCTAATCACTTCGGCTATGTCAACAACTTTAGTTCTTCGACGGATTTCAGTATTCCTGATTTTGTCCATCAAAGAAATACCGAGCATAGCCCGTTCCATAGCGCGCTGAGCTACTTTGAATTTGTGGACCAGTCCTGCCGTGAGAGTCCATGTTTCGGCACCGTATGTCATTGTAGGCAGGATGCATTGGTTGAAGACCTGTAACTATGTGTACTGTTAACTCTCTTGGAGTTGGGTCTTATGATACCACGAATCATTTGAATTAAATCGTAATAATCTATCGTAAAAATACTAATATTATTCGTTTATAATTCAAAATAACTAAATTCAAAATAAGCATGGTTCCGTTAGAGGTTACTCTTTTTATGTATCAACAAAACTTTTCGATCACATCTATCAAAAGGATTGTAAGTTTTTTTTTTAAATTATTGTTTAATTGCTGAGTTTAATTGGCAATTACTTTTTATCTAAGAACAACCAGTATGTGACCTTTTATGTGAAAATATTCCACACCATATGGATTTTCGTACTTATTTTTATTTATTTATTTATTTATTTTATTGCATTGTCACATGTCAATCTTTAGGTGGTCAGACAAAATCGTCTTATACACTATGTGACGCCCCGTGAGAGCACAGCAATATAAGAGGGCTATTTTCTTAATGATTTTTAAACAATTTTAAAATAAACAAAATAACAATAATGCAATCACAATAACAATAATCAAAACAACAATAATATCAATTAATTAACTTTACCCCATTATTATCCATAATAAATGCCCGATCTCAGATTAAACCTAAATAATTAAAATAATCTACATGATGATGCAGGAAAAAAATTTAAGAAACACCTTTTTTAAATATTTTCCTTATTGTCATCGAATGGAATTTATTTGCTTTAATATCAGCTTTTCTTGTACTAGTGACGTCTTACAATATTACATACGTGTCTATGAGAAATGAGATTTGAAACGAGTTGCACGCATTCCTACCGGAAGTCCTGTTTTGGCGCGAGACGACGCGACGGCTTCCGCCGGATACATCTCGTATTTCTAGTTCCCGAGGAAATGTATTATTATAATTTGTATGTATTATACATTGCGAACTCCCGACACTATTCTCACGTTTATTTTACACAATACATAAATTAACGACTTAAAACATGAATAATTTACACCATAAAAATCCACGCGTCAATCTTGACAATTACATGATAGCTACATTATTTTGTTCTTAAGCTTGACCGTCTTACTTGACTTTACTGTCTGACACTGACTAACGGTTGTCAAGTATGTCGCTTATATAGGGAAGGTTCTGTCGTTCTATCCATCTGCTAGAAAGTTCCTTTCTGGAGATTAATAATTCTAATTGATTTTGTACTCACTAGTTTTTCATGGCAATATTCTTACATAAAATTAGTGATAGGAAAATATACTAGGAACAAAAGATACAAACGTCATGATCGACATAACGAACGTGCACGTAAAATTATATTTCCTTTATGAAAGTGAAGTGAAATACACAGGTAAGCGTGTCATATTGTCTCCAAATTCGACCGTTGAATCACAAAATCTATTAAATAACTATACGGCCCAGTTCAGGTAACTGTATACGACCAAAACTAAATATTTTAATTTTGGGGTACTATTAAACTCCAGCATCATATAAAATAGTGTTAAAAGATTACAATAATCGTTTCGTTTAAGTTTAAGGAAAGCTCGGATCACTCCGAGTATGTGTTAGTGATTGAACAACACACATAATATGTGTCTCCGTTCCATTTTTATATCATTGTAAGAATCTAATTTAAATAAAATGTGTTCTAGTATTCTGCTAAAGTAAATAAAATCGTATATGAGTAGTTTATAACTTATTGATAAAATTAATAGATAACGTAAACATCCAGTATTTTATTTATTCATTTACTCCGTACTACGATTTAATCTTGCAGGGACCTATCATCATATTAAAGCTCCTTTGCAGTAGAACCGCCGCTAGAGCTTTTACTAAAACAATATTTATTTTAAGCCGTCGAGTATCTTTTTATTTTTCTAGACGGGACAGCGGGGAAAATGAGTTTCCCAGCTTGAATAAATCATTTGACATTATTTCCCGCAAAGTGGTGGGGTACGGTGCTTGTAATAGCACGTTTGGAATGCGAACGTCTGCCTAAATCTGTCACAGACGTTGTTGATGTATTTATTATATAGGTGTTATATCGCTGTGTATATTAAAAAAGACCAGTCAAGTGCGAATCGGACTCGCGCACCGAGGGTTCTAAATAAATTTTTAAATATATAAGTAAAAGTAAGTTTGATTTTTTTGTAGCTTAAAGGTATTATCTGAGTATTTGATATGAATTCCAATTTAATACCTCTACGCGTTCATCAGGAAAGGGGTCGTAAGTTTAAAATTATTAAAAATATTTTTATTATATGATGTAACTAAAAATTTACGCTCGTCCCAATTTTTCCTATATCTGTGCTATAAGACGTTGCTTCGTACCAAATTTCAAGATTCTGAGTTTACGGGAAGTACCTACCCTGTAAGTTTTGATTCCCTTGTGAGTATAGAAAATTTGCAGCATAAACGGCTGTGTCCTTTGATTGCGTTGACTTAGAAGTTTGATTTTTTTATAGCTCCAAGGGACAGTAGACCTGAGTATTTGATATACATTTCAGCTTGATACCTCCACGCGTTCCTGGGAAAAGGATCTTGACAGACAGACAGACGGACGGACAACAAATTGATCCTATAATGGTTCCGTTTTTTTCTTTTGAGGTTTGGAACACTAAAAATCTCCACTCAAATATGTACTAAAGAAAAGTTTCGAATAAATGATTAGATGTAACTTAGGTAACTTAGGTGCGATAGTTATCCACTTGGCAAGTGATACCGAGAAAGCCCTTCAGTGTTACGTCGGTCTATTCAACACTGTGCTTTATATTACAGTTGCACGAAATTAACAAAGTATTTGACCAAGATATTTAAACAAGCGCCATTGTCTGTGTTTAAACATTTACAATTACTTACAAATTAAAGGTGCCACTCATAAAAGAATAGCTCGAAGGCAATATTCGACATTATACATTATACTATACTATGTATTATATATACATTATATATGGGTATATTCCGCCGAACAAGGTGCACATCTACATAATTTACACCCAGACATGGAAGAAATAGACATGTTCATGAATACAAATATTTGTTCCGGGCGGAAATCGAATATGTTATCTCTGGTTCCTCAGTTAGGTCTCTGACCACTCGACTACTTGGTCAATCATTAATTAATCACTCAGTGTTTAATTATAAATATAATTTGAAGACAATATTTATGTCACTCGAGCACTCGTTCCAAACATATAAATATAACCTAGTGGCTATAACGCTCGTCGCATTGCCGCGCTGAATCGCAATGGCAATTCTTTGCACCAGGAAGGAGCCGGAACAGAGGTCGAATCTCCTTTCTCTCAGACGACGGCCTAGTGGCTAGGATCCCGAGTAAAACAATTTCTCAAAACTCAAAATTCGACGTTTGTCACCTTAATGTGTTACACTGAGCACTGTCTTCATAGGTTTTTATTTATAATCCTCGGCATCCTCTCGCCATCGCAAGCGGTCGTCAGCGGTTGACGACCGCTCAGCCTAGTGGGTAGCGACCCTGCCTACGAAACTGGAGGTCCCGGGTTCGAATCCCAGGTCGGGTCAGTATGATGATGATGAGTATGATGAATATCGATACTGGTACCGACCGGATCTTGGTTATTATATGTATGTGTTGTCTTCGCTTGGTACCCAAAACACAAGCTAATGCTTAGTTTGGGGGCCTAGACGTTGTTGTGATGTACACGTTATTATTATTATTGACTCTATTAAGAGGAGAACTACATAATAATAAATGAATACGGTATCCTCGAGAATTCCCAGAGACGAACATTCCTTATGCCAATTACAAATTTTCTTCGATTTTCCACAATGTGAGCGAACTGGATTCAAACTTTCGTTTTTTTTATGTTTTTTTAGCACTATATAGTGGTTTTACTTCGGGCTGTATTAAATTTTTGGTAATAAATCAAAACAATCAGTTTTGTAGGACATGTTTTGTTCTATGTTCCAGAATAAAATCTGTGGCTTTTTTTTATTTTGTATGTATCTAATAGTTTTGTGTTCTTTTATGTGACATTTTCTTTTCAGTAAGTCTTAAATTCGTTTAAAGACTCCCCATTCCATCCTATCATAGGTTCAGAATATTCCTCTCCAACCTCATGTGTCAAGATATTCTTTTTAATTTCTTGCGTACCGGTGCAGAACAATAGTAATTCCTCCGCTATTTCTGATCGGTTGTACTTATCGACAATATTATCCGCGTATGCTAGTGGAAAAATCGCAATTTCCTGCGCCGCGAGCACTGGAGACGTCTAGCGTGGCTCTCAGCCTGACAAAATTGACAGCAGCCCGTAAATCTATACTAATATTATAAAGCTGAAGAGTTTGTTTGTTTGTTTGTTTGTTTGAACGCGCAAATCTCAGGAACTACTGGTTCAAATTGAAAAATTATAGTTGTGTTGGATAGTCCATTTATCCAGGAAGGCTATAGGCTATACTGCATCACGCTACGACTAATAGGAGTGGAGCATCAATAAAAAATGTTGCAAAAACGGAAAAAAATATTCCTTTTGAGAGCTTCCGTCGCGCGCGCTGCGTAAACGGTTGATGTTAACCAAAAATCATATACTACGGAATTGTTCCCCTTTAAAAGTTCTAACCAAAAGTCCGCGACAGCATATGTGTATCTTTTAAGGTTAACTTACTATAACCTTTTTTATGACAATCAAATTTGATCTAACATTATGTACTATTTGCGAAGATGTTTTTTAAACGTAATATTAATCCTTATCAAATTAAATACGTTAGTTGTCTTAAGTATTTCATGCATATTATAATTGCCCTTTACACCACACAATTTAAATTAATATCTTAGCAGTTTTTATCGAAATATGAAAACTATAGCGGGAGAAAATAAATTCGGTGTCTGCCTCTGTTCGTTAACTTTTTACTTCCAAACCACGCAATAGACTTTGATACGGTTTTCAGTATTATCTTATTTTCTTATTGTCTTATAATCTATTAATCTATATAATAGAAATACTTATTATAAAGCTGAAGAGTTTGTTTGTTTGTTTGAATGCGCTAATCTCTGAAACTACCAGTCGGATTTGAAATTATTATTTTTTTGCCTTTGATAGCCTGAATCTAGATTCTATAACTATTCTCGCCTATAACCCTCCGCTAGCGGAGGGTTATAGGCTATATATATGAAAACGAACTGTCTGTCTATTCGAGCAAATAGGTTTCGGCCAAAACAGCTTAACCGATTTTGATGCAACTTTACACATATGGAAAGGATGTAGTCAAAAGTGACATACAGAACTTTTTGTATGTCTGTCTGTACGTCCATCTGTCTAAACCAATTTTAATGAAACAACACAAGTATGAAAAGAAGGTCGACAAAACTAACAAATGTTACTTTTGGTCCGTCTGTCTGTCTGTACGTGTATCTGTCTATTTGAGCTAATCTCCATAACGACTAAACAGATTTTAAGGAAACTTTGCAGACGGGAAAGAAGGTTGTCAAGAGATGTGACATTAGCTACTTTTTGTCCGTCTGTTTGTCTGTACGTCTATGTGTCTATTCAATTCAATTTTATCTATTCGAGCTAATTTCCACTACGGCTGAACAGATTTTAATGAAACTTTGCAGACGTGAAAGGAGATTGTCAAGAGTGTCATAAGCAACTTTTAGTGTTTGTTTGTCCGTCTATCTGTCTGTCTTTTGTCCACACTGATCTATCAACTACTACAGCCAAAACTACTAAGTCTAGGAAGCTTAAATTTGGAACATAGGTTTATTTTATAACCTGAGCATTACGTTAAGAAAGGCTTTTTTTGAAATTTCAAACTTAAGGATGGGAATGGAGGGACTCAAATAATGACGTGTTTTAGGGTTTTTAGATTTCCACATTTTAAGGGTGGGAAACGGGAGATGCAAAATTGTATCGGTTTTTTTAAAGGGTGGAAGGGGATGAAGATTGAAAGTTTGATTGGGTGGAACCAAAATTGGTTCCAGCAAAAAGTACATATAAACCATCTCGAACGTTAATAGTACCTATAACAAGAATTCGTAGTCTACGCAAGCGAAGCTGCGGGCGGTCGCTAGTATTTTTATATGACAACTCCCAAGCTGTTGTATAAATATAGTTGTAGCATATTTACGTATTCTATCGTCGGTCGTCGTCGCGTCAAAATATTATTTTGGTTTGGTTGTTTTTTGTCATGTTGGGTTGCATTTGCATTCGGGTTTTATGTATCGTCTCACAAGCAAACCTATGCTTGAGACGTCTACTTGTTATGTATATTTTTGGCTATTTATAAATAGCCAAAAAAACATGGGAGTGCAAATAAAAATACTTATGTTATATATCACATAAGTGTTTTTATTTGCACTCCCATGAAGCATGAAATACATCTTTTTTACACACTCACGTCACAGTATTTTACGTTTTTAAACAGAAGTAACAATAAATGTTAAAATTATGAAGGCAGGAACAGTTTAGAGACCAGGTGACAGCAGGAATAGTAGCGAAAGCGGAAATTAGAAAATAGCTGAGGCTATTTGTCCGAAAACCGAACGAATAACATAAAATAGTAATAGGATGACATTATTCGTCCGGCAAAATGTTTTGTTTCAAAAGACTTATTGGTGGCACGTCGCTCCGCTCAACGGTCTCTACTTCGCTCTCGTTTTGTTCGACACAAGCTAAACTTAACCTTTATTTCTGAAATGGTAGACTGTCAATCTATCTTGGCCGAATTTTAGATTTGTTGGTCTATGTTATTCGTGCAATTGCCCAATACTCGGATGAATGAAAATATATTTGTCCGATTACCGGATCAATAGCCACTTCGCTAGATAATACGTACCTAAGTGTTTGGATGTAAGCAAAAAGTAGTAAAAATTTGTAAATAGCTTGAGGTGCTTAAAAAGATTTATGCTATTTGCATAACAATTACAAGAGACAGCTATGACATACGTTAAAAAATAAAGTACAAAAAACATCGATATATTAATTATTGAATAAGTAAGATAAAGTCAAAAATGTTCTATCAACAAATGTCTATATAAGTGGCGGCTTTGCGTGTGAGGTAAGTGAAGGCAACATAATTACGATTGAGGCTCACTTAAATTAATTACATACAACAAACTCTTAAATGAGCTTTAACTATTTCGATAGTTAACAATGTTTATATAATTATAGACGCACAGTACACAATAGCTGACAATAATATTTCTTCCAGTTTAATTCTTCTTTCACTCCAGTTTAATTGTAGTGATGTGACGTGTCGATAGATTCAAAATAAAATCAAACAAAACTGATATTATTTGTTTTAAAATTATTTGTTATTATATTATTATAGAACGAAAGCTCCGAAATAATTTTTTAAAGCCGCCAATATTTAAATGAAAAACGGTATGCAAAACAATTAGTAGTTTATTGAAATTAGGTTTATTTTTCTTTTAGTTAGCGGAACGTAAATCTAGTTAGCTTATAAATATGTAAAAGGATACGTGATAGTACAACTCTTGTCACATATAACATATAACAACAATGCAATGGATTGGATTTTGTTTGCCGTACACGTGACGAACGTCGTTATTTCCGTCATATGACGTGGGTGGCTCGTGCAGGATAGTCCGTGTCCACAACACGACTATTAGGTCTGTATTCCTACGTTGCATAATAAAGTTATTCATAACTAACGGCATTATTCACTCCGTACGAACACTGCTTGTGTACGAGATTGCAATCCTGTATTAGAACTAATCCGGCTTGTGTTCATTTCAACGCAGCAGCGTCTCTATTGTTTGTTTATTGTACTAGTATGTTACAGTACCCAGCCGTAGGTTAGTTATGGACACGAGTTCTAGAAAGCGGCTAAGTAAAAAGAAGTTTAAAAATTAAAATATAGGTATTCTTATCCCTTTTTTATTTAATTACAAAACTACATTCATCATCACCATCATCATCAGCCCGTGTCTCTCCACTGCAGGATATAGGCCTCTCCCAAGGCTCACCACCACACACGGTCCTCTGCCTTTCGCATCCAATTACCCCCGGTATGGTGCTTCAGGTCATCTGTCCACCTGGCCGGGGGGGCGTCCAACGCTTCGCTTCAAAATTACAAGATTACTTATAATTTTATTTTTAAAATTGTTTTTACTGTACCGTAGAAGCAAAGACGTTCTTTACACGCACATTGTTTTACGTAAAGATACTGAATTATCAAAATAAAGTTTTAATGTCATATTTAAAAAATCCGTATCTTTGATCCATGCATAACACAATATTTCTAGGTGGATTAATTTAAGAAATGCTTTCTGCTGCATTTCTGAAGGAAAGCTTGTAAAGCAAATTTAAATATGCTAGAGCATGCTTATAGTGTCGGATATATACAAAATAATGTACATAAAGTTGTCTGAGTTTAGAAAGTTAAAAACTTTGCATTCCGTATCTCGTATGATTGGGGCTTACCACCGCCAATATCCGTCCTTGTTGGGTACGGATATCCGGTGTAAACCCTCATAATGAAAGCTTGGTCCTAACGACATACAGTACTTGATTTGTGACCAATATGATGTTTCTGTGTAGATAAAGGGTAAAATTCAAAGAAATCTGGACTGGAGAGGATTTTAATATCGTATAGGCTTGAACGTATCCTATGCCCTATATACAAGCTATCCCAAATCTAGAGGTCCAGAACCCCAGTGGTACCAAAAGCACTTTTATGCATGTGACGCGATTAAATAATTTATATAGATTTGTGTTTTCTTAAAACAAAATTTAAGATGTTCAATACAATTTTGTTTACCAAAATGTTCGAGAGCTTTTTTTTTAAGAAAAAAACATAAATTTTTCACCCAAAACAAATTTAAAAACTTCTAATTTCATTGGCTATCTTAAAATTTTATATAAAGTGTGAAAGTCCAAAATTTTTATGCAAAAAGGCCAAAAAAACTGCAAATGAATATCATAAAAAGCAAACAATCGTGAATTTGACAAAAAACATCGAATAACTGGGAGGTAATCAAAAATGTCTTCAAAGTCGTAGTTAAGTGAAAAATTATGTAAACTACAAAAAATCGCGGAACATACGTTGTGGTGATTCGGGTACCTCGGGGGGTGTTCTATTCACAGATTTCAGCTTGGCATTTTTTTCCGTGTCATGATCGCCGACTTCTTAAAGCTATATCTTTGTATTTAATTTATCACATAGCGAGAAAGTTTTAAACCTTTTAAAAACCGAAAGATAATTTGAAACCTATTCGAAGGACATCAGCGACTATCTATACTTCACTTCACGTTATTAGCCCATTTTTACCCCACTGCAGGGACTTAGGCCTCCCCCAGGGTGAGGATGAGGGCTTGGAGCATAAATCCACCACGCTGCACCACTGCGGGTTGGAGACTTTCTATACAAATAGCAACTTTCTATACAAATAAATATGTCATTCTAAATTCATTGGATTAACCATAAAACTACGAATTGACTAGAAGGCCTCTTCTGCGTTTGCCGTCTAACCACTCATACTATAGCTAACTGGTGTAAGATGGGTAAATTTTAGTCCGAGTTTCAGGGCTCAAGGTCCCCACGAGCCGCTCCTCAGCCGCCCTTCACCCCCGAGAAATCCCCGCACTCCGATTTCAACCCACAGAAATTGGCGCAATGTCACTTCGATACTGTGAATTGACATTTATCACTCTATTAAAAGCAAACCCTGCTGTCAAATTTATTTATTCTATGGCATTAACGTTATTTAACTTTTTTATTTCAAGTAAATTATTTGTCTATGTTAATTGTCATATATTCTGTATTTTTTCTGTATGAAAATATAGCGTCGTCCTGCATGTTTATTCGGCATTTTCTACTTTGATTTATGCCTTCCGTCGTCGTCGAGGAGAACACACGCCGAAGGGCTCGATGCTTCGTTACACAATTTATTTTTATAAAAGTCTCATCATATATGGCGTACTTAACGATGAAAATGTTTTCTTTTCCAAACGACGTCTATAAACATGTCCAAAAATTATTTAAAAGAAAGATACAAAAAAACAGATTAGCAAACTTAATTGAAAATTTGTAAAAAAATTCATCAGAATACTCGTTTTCTCAAATAGATCGTTAATAAATTATCGCCTCATTGAAAGGTATACAATAAGCTTTGGCCGCACGTCTACTGTGTAGAAACTATCTGGAAAATTAATAAGAAAGTGGAAACTCAAAGTGAAGCGAGTGATTTCGTACCTACCGTAATATAGTTTTTTTTTTTTAATATTGATTACAGGTATTGAAAATTATTGAAAAATTTAAAAACTGATTAAATAGCAAAACTATGTTCAGTCACAATCACCGATGTCAAAAAACATAGCGAAACAGGAAACATAGAAATTTTATATAATATGTAGTCTTATTTGTATAGGTAGAGTAATTAAATTTGACAGCGGCGTTTGGTTTTAATAGAGTCATAAATGTCACTTCACGGTAGGTATCGCGCGGGGGAGAAGACCAGCGCACGGGGACATCGCGGACTGCAACTCGCCATCTTGCACCAGTTAACTAGGGTATGACCGTTTAGACGGTAAACTCAGAAAAGGGCTTCTAGTCAATTTGTACTTTTATGCTTATTAGCAATGTTACGCGAATACACGTATTACACTTTAAAACAACAGTGTTCAGTCTTATTATTAACAATAATATCTGGGACATCCCACACAGCGCCATCTAATCCCAAAGTAAGCAAATATAATGTTTGTATTACGGGGGAACTAGATATAATTAAATATTCTATATACATGAAACAAATAGACATGGATACAAATATTTGTCCTGGGCGGAAACCGAACCCTCACGACCCTCACAACCCTTAGCTTCGCAACATTCGCAGTTACAGTCTCTAACCAGTCGGCCAATCGGTCAGTTAATTTAACATCAATACCTTGAAAGGTTTTCAGTCAAGGGATGAATTTCTGGACTGAAAATCTTATTTTATGAAATATATTATTATCAATATTCAGACATATCAACTATTACTGTAATAGATATAATAAAAATATTGTATATATATTAAGGAAATATATGTACATATACGGTCGTTACAATCCACCAACTCGCACTGGAGCAGCGTGGTAGAATAAGCTCCAATCCCCTTCACCCTGAGTGAGGCCTAAGCCCCTGCAGTGGGGTATAATGGGCTGACCGAATGGTATCTACATATGTGTATGTAAATATATATTAGGTATATATGTATGTGTGAAATGCACAATGTGTGACTGCATTGAAAGCCTATGCGGGCAAATCCTTTGTAAATGGCCCATCAAATCCACAACTCACTTCATATACTACTGCGCATATAACGCGAGGCCTCTCGATATTTCAACGGTTTCAGGGATGCAATTCTCGATTCTTCGATATTTATCACTTGGTATACTTAATCACTTATGCGTGTAGTTTGACGTCTCTTAATATGCAAGCGAAATTCTAACCAAGACTTCTTCATCTTATGAGTCTTGTGACGACAGCGTTGGTTAACATAAATTGCACTCACTCTTTCTATTAATAATCGAAAATACTTTAAGTAGTTTATAATCCAAAAGAATGAGCGACATCGATGTGAGAATACATACATGTACATAACATATATCAGACGACCGCTTAGCCTAGTGGGCAGCGACCCTGCCTACGAAGCTGGAGGTCCCGGGTTCGAATCCCAGGTCGGGTCAGTATTTATATGATGAATATTAATACTGGCACCGGGTCTTGGTTGTTATATGTATGTGGTGTCTTCGCTTGGTACCCAAAATACAAGCTAATGCTTAGTTTGGCACCTAGACGTTGTTGTGATTGTATGTGTTATTATTATTATTATATATTAATTCGATTCGATTCAATTCACTTTAATTTGTAGAAAGTTTATTAAGGGGTGCAAGAAGCCGACCCATGTATAGAGGTGTGAATTGACAGTCGCCATGAAACAATGACAATAAAAAAAAGTACGAATAGACTAGAAGCCCTCTTCTGCGTTTACCGTCTAACCACTCATACTCTAGCTAGCTCGTGTAAGACGTCGAGTTCCAGTCCGAGTTTCAGTGGACGAAGTCCCCGCGCGCCAGTCTTCAACCCCGCAAAATTACGTTTGACTTTTTGGATACTGTGAAGTGACATTTATGACACTATTAAAATCAAACATTATTATCATCATCAGCCCATTTCTTACCCCACTGCAGGGGCTTAGGCCTCACTCAGGGTGAGGGGGGCTTAGAACTTAAGTCCACCACGCTGCTCCACTGCGGGTTGGGGATTGTAACTACCGCCATCTATTGACAGCGTCCGCTGAAAATCAAATGCTGCTATCTACTTAGTTTACTCTATGGATGTGCGTATTTTATGATGATTTTATGCACTTTATGTATATGGAAGATAATGGGGGTTTTCTTTTTTTGTGACCTGTGTTATGTGCTATAAACGCTTAAAGAGCATGCAGTGCATTTTACTAGGCGCAACGCAGAACCTGGAGTGGGGGCAATGTAAATTAATCTTGCGAACCAAAGCAAGCGAAATACTAAAATGTTACAAAACTTAAATGTTGTGACTTCAAATATTAGGTCGTCCTTCAATTTAGATTCAAACCTAATTCCGGATCAACTTTTGCTGTCAATCGCACTCAATCTATGGTCACAAGAAGCCACAAAATCTACGAAACATCAAGCTCATATATACCTCTGGATGTAAGCGTGCCTACGCGCAGAATCAGTAGGTGCCTACAATAAAATTATACTACACTTTCCCATACCGGAACATTAAATACAGTTAAAAGATTAAAACCAATCTTCAAAGAACAAAAACCAATCCTTCTTCCCTTCGTATAAATGTAGTTTTACCTCTGCCGCCTAACCATAATGCCTTCGCATACCACGACGACATGAACTGAACACTGAACACCCAAAACTGCAATATTTTGCCGATAGTGATATAATTTATGTCGTGTCTCGCTCTAACTTGAAATGAGTTCCTATAACTGCATCTCTTGCATTTCGATACAGTCGTAATATCGCGATTCGCAGCATCGGTGTGCAAACGGCGTAATAGCCAGTAATAACTTTAGTATTTTGCTATATTGGATACTAACTTTGTCTATGATTTCGAACTTTGTCGAACATGGCCATCCATATAGTTTTATTTATATCGCCCCTTGTTCATAAATAAAATAGGTATAAGCTTTGGAAAAGTTTTGGACAAGCAAGAACTTTTGAAATCGAATTTTTCATTTTTATGTAATATTTTGTTACGTTTGTATTCAGTGACACTGAAATAAAATTATTAATGCAATTATTAAAAACTTTTCGCTTTGCAATACAGTTTTTTGTAATTTATGTTTTCTTGCCTAACTTCATACAAATACCCTCGATCCTCTACAACAATATCTATACTAATGTAATATAAAGCACGTAATAACTGCCCGCCACTAAGGGAATCCCACGTGAGATTTCAATTTTGCGAACCTGCATAAATTTGCTCTTAAATATTGCTGTTTCATTGCTCTCAATCCCTAACAGCTTTGTAAGCGATTTTAATATTCGTAAAATTAATCTTCAAATAAAATGGTCAATAATTTTACCGATAATATATCTGTAACGCAGTACAATAAAAAAATAATGTTATATTTTAATCCATAAACTGTGATAAATAAACCTCTTTACTTACGTTTTAAAAAGTGTCACATCGAAAAAAATACTCAAAGGATTTACACGTATCCCCTTCAAAATGAAATCGCGTAAAATATTTTTTTAAATTTACATTAGGGTCAAAGCAGTTTATAATAATCTGTGGAAAGTACGCAGTTAAAAACATCTGACAGACAGACGGACGAAAGGGCGCAATGTAACGACAACAATAGAACCCTCTACGATACCTAAGAACGCGTACAAAACCCTAAATGCATTCAAAAAGCTGTGACGTGAAGTGAAGTAGAATTTAGTGTGATGCACTTTAAAATTCGTACCTACTAGGAAAGCAAATAAAGATTCTGAAATAATTTTTCATGTGTAATTTAACCATGAAAGTACAAATTGACCAGAAGCCCTCTTCTGCGTTTACCGTCTAAACACTCATACTTTAACTAGCTAGTGTAAAATGCCGAGTTTCAGTATGCGAAATCTCCACGCGCCGGTCTTCAACCCCGCAAAATTGCGTAATGTCACTTCGATAATAGACAGATATGACGTTTAAAACCAACCACTGCTGTCAAATTAATTTACTCTATGAATTTAACAAAATGTTTACAACAAACAATAATAATGACGTATTAATAGTCCATTTAATATCTGCGTAGTAACTTATCTCACGTTTTCTATCGTTTCGATGGATAAGAGATTCCATCTCGATGATTCTGCTAGCTGAACTCATAACATATCAAACAATACCCGTCACTAGTCAATATTAGTTTTGTTTTGTAGCTAATATACCTAATATCGGCTTAAGTAACTTTTAACGTACCTAACTTTGAAGTTATTTTGTACTCTTCCATTTGGCATTACGCATCGTACTTATAACGATATTAACACGGTTTTTTCATCCGAAAATATGAAAATATATATCCAGAATGATATTGACGACTGCCATTGACGACCGCTTAGCCTAGTGGATAGCGACCCTGCCTACGAAGCTGGAGGCCCCTGGTTCGAATCACAGTTCGGGTCAGAATTTATATGGTGAATATTCATTCTGGTGTCTCGGTCTTGGTTGTTATATGTATGTGATGTCTGCTTGGTATCCAAAACACAAGCTAATGCTTAGTTTGGGGCCAAGACGTTGTTGTGATGTATACGTTATAGTTATTATTATAGGTACTTAATGCTTGTTTGTTTGTAAAAGACAAGATGGTGCGACACGCCACGGAGTTCACTTGTTGTTGAAATTTTACAATTGTACAATAATAAATATTGGAATGAAAAACTCCACATATATTTAAAAAATTGTCAAACGCATGTCGAGTCACGCACAAAGTAGGGTAACTTTAGTCAGGCCAACAACAATTATTTGCCATGAACCAAAATCATAATTTTATTCATAGTTGAACATACGCCATGGGCTATAACTCGTGAACTTGTAGATCTATTAAGTCGCCATTATTTTCTACTAAATTCGTACTTTGTACTAGTGTTATGTATTTTGCCCATTTTTGCGAACAGTGGTTTGAGACTTGCAACTCGGACATGCAACTCACACAAAAATAATTGCCATGGCTATAATTTCCTAAACGGTGTCTATAATAATTTTGAGAAACCTTCATAGAACCTCGTAAATTACTTTAAAATGGCTGTTCAACGATACTCCACTCGAGAGGTTTATTTTTTTCCTTCACTTTGCATGTATATAGAGGTTTAAATATGAAATTGCCGTTTTAATGTACTGGCCATTTTGAATTAATATTAAACCTTTATGGTGTCAGATTTCAAATTAAATTTTCTTCACACGAAAACTATGACATGCTAAATTTAAAAAAAGAAATTGTTATTTGATGATTCGACTAGCAATTGTTTCTACATTCAGCCTAACTTAAAGTGAAGATGGATAAGGCACAAATCAGAGCGATTTTCGAATATGAGTCCCGAAGTGGGACTAACGCAGCAGAAGCTGCCCGTAATGACAATGCCGTGTTTGGAGAAGATACAGCTAGCGAAAGCACCGTGCGTTTTTGGTTTGACCGTAGTGTAGTGGAAAATTCGACTTGAAGAATGAACCGCGAGGAAGATCGGCAACTAAGGCAAATAACGATGAACTGAAAGTGATGGTGGAAGCCGATCAGCATCAAACGGCCAAGGAAATAGGAAAATAACTTCAGTATTATAATTTTCGATCGAAATCGAGTGACTTTTATAATTTTATTATATTTTTGCTTCTTATTGTAGCAAATAAAACATTTTGTCAATGTCGCACACACCTTTAACTGACGACCGCTTAGCCTAGTGGGCAGCAACCCTGCCTACGAAGCTGGAGGTCCCGGGTTCGAATCTCAGGTCGGGTCAGTATTTATATGATGAATATCGATACTGGTACCGGATCTTGGTTGTTATATGTATGTGGTGTCTTTGCTTGGTACCCAAAACACAAGCTAATGCTTAGTTTGGGGCCTAGACGTTGTTGTCATGTGTACGTTATCATTATATATAATAAAACTAAGTTAATAAAATGTGCGTGCCGATAAAACTTTAAAAGGAGTCCCGGCACGATAAAAGGACTTATATAGTGTGATAGCCCTTTATCTCTCCTCGAACAAGAAAGTTCCCGTTTTAACCTAAAGGGCGTGTTTTTAAAGATATAAGGACTTTTCCAACCCTTAAACTTGGAAATTAAGTGTAGTGGCGCCATCTGTTGTCGAGTATTCGAACTTCATTCAGAACAACGATCATTTGGGTTGCATTCCGCAAGGCGCTGCGAGCAATTGTAGCATGTGTAGTAATGGCGCGAAATTTAAAATTCCAGTTTCAATAAATTCTTTAATTACATTTGTTACTATAATAAAGTTATTAAATTTTGTGTATTTATACAGCAGTAGCTAACTTATATTTTGGAGTTAAAGCGACATAATTTTAGTTATTCAAATTAGTTCTGAAAACATTTTAAAATTTAAGTTTTTAAATTTCGCGCCTTCACTACGTATGCTACATTCTAGAAGGTGTGAGAAAGAAAATATTCTCAAACTTTCTCAATCGACAAAATTTATCCAAATATTATTCTTAATTCTAAACTATACCAACGTAGAGTGGTTACTTGAAAGAGCAATTTTGGCCACTAAAAATAATATTGTTGACGATATTAATTTTAATATTTTAAAGAAAATACCTGGTGAAGAGAAAATATATAAATCGATCGACACGATGGTATCCATTGAAGAAAGTGTCAACTTCCCTACGGAATTTTTAAACTCTTCACAAGTACCAGGAATGCCATTACACTGCCTTCGTCTGAAAATTGGATCTCCAATCATACTACTCAGAAATATCAACTCCCCAAAACTATGTAATGGAACAAGGATGATCGTAAAACAGCTATCGAATAATATCATTGAAACTGAACTTATTTCTGGAAAGAATAAAGGACACACAGTATTTATACCTAGAATACCACTGATCTCTTCTGAATTACCATTTCAATATAAAAGATTGCAGTTTCCAATTAAATTAGCCTTTAGTTTTACAATTAATAAACCGTAAGGGCAAACTTTAAAATATTGTGGCATCAACCTTAAAGAATCCTGCTTCTCTCACGGTCAGCTATATGTAGCTTGCTCAAGAGTAGGAAATTCGAAAAATTTATATATATACACCCCTGACAATAAAATGAAAAATATTGTTTATAAACAAGTTGTGTAAATTATGAGAAAATGTTTTCAATAAATTTTTTTTCACTTTTTTAGTCATACTTTATATTTTTATTTCAATTATCAACTACCACATAATCTCATACCAACTCCCGAGCGAAGCCGGGTATCATAGCTAGTTATTATTATATTATTATTACTTACCTTTAACTACTTGTCGGGTCATAAAATCCGTCGCTTTTGATTTACGAAATAATTTACACATATTATTAGTGTTTATATTAACGTTTTAAATATGGAACAAAAAGTAATTAAACACAAATTTTTTCTTCAATAAAATAATTCAAAATGCCCTCCCCGATTTTTAATACAATCTGCGTGACAAATCGTCAGTAGCGGCATGTCAATCTCGACAATCAAATCGACATCCATGTCAATATCAGCAACTTATTTAATCAGCGATGCCTTAACTGACTCCAAATTACGATGAGGCTTAGCACAGGTTCTTTCTCCCAAATGCTGCCACATTTTATGATCCAACGGGTTCAAGTCTGGACTAGCGGAAGGCCACCTTTCATGCGCGGTTAGCCAGTTTTACGTGCTTTACTCTCTATGAACTGGTGCAGAATCCTGCTGCAATACCCAGTGCTTGTTTTCGAATATTTTATGAGAAAGAGGTTTCGGTGGTTAGATGAGTAAGAGGCATAAGCTCTTTCTCGTACAATACTTGAAAATTTGCATTCGTTTTCATCCCTCATTCTCACAAAATACACCTTCATCATGCCTGAATACGAAACTCCCAGCCGCACCATAAATGACGAAGGACGATGTCCTCGCTGGACACGGGAATACGTTTTTTGTTTCTTCAGTACTGCGATACACTTTATGATTTTGTTTATTGTAGTTCTCCTCAAATATTAAAAAGATATCATTCGAAAAAAGGATCTCACGGTCCTTTTTCCTCGTGTACCGCTTCAACAAAGTACGGGATTTCTCCAGCTTAACTTTCTTTAGCCGTACATCCAGACAATGAGCTTATTTTCTTCGATAAGTAGCCCGTAGTCCTAGTGGTTCATTCAGCACTCTATTCACTGTAGTTTTGCTTATTCCCCTCTGTACAGCCAACAGTTTCTGTTTACGCGCGAAATTTCTCCGAATTCGCACCTTTACCTGTACCTTTACTGCATTAATTACCGCTAGAGTCCTAACCGTGCGACAACCGCTTCTTATCGTTTAATGATATTATGAATAAATGACTGTGTTATTTTTAAACCTTTCAAAAGTTTGAAAATCTTAGTTGACGCGCAACCGCAGCGATCATTGCTGAATGATGTAACACGATTACCGCAACCCGTTCCTCTTTTGTCATTGGAAATGTTGTCATTGGAAATGACTTTCATTTCGTTGGAGTATAGGGGAGTTTTGTGAGACAGGCAGATTGCACGAAGAGTTTTTGCGATATCGGGATGAACGTGGTGTCAAAAGACGCAGCTCGGTGAGCTCTACAAGGTTGCAAAAGAAAATTTGGAAAAAGTTCAAAAACAAAAAAAATATCAGCAAAAAACTAAAAAATCGCAATTTTTTCCCCGATTTTCATTTTGGGAGCCCGATATCTCGAGAACTAAGTCCGGATAAGAAAAAAATAAAAAAACAGCTCGGGGTAATTAGACAGGGCATCGATTGAGACTAAAATTGTTAGAATCAGACAACCGGAAGTAGTGGTTAAGTGCCCTTAGTTGGAAGTCGGATATGCGTCGGTGTTACATTTCGTACTAATTCGGTTTGTTCGATCGCAATGTCGCATAGAATGTTATATTTCGAAGTTTTAAGCTTATTTTCTTTGCGAAAAAAATTTATTTCGAAAATTATTATCCAAAATTTGTGTTTTAATCCGTTAGGTTCATTTCCAGTGTCGTAAGAAGTTCGTGCGAAAGCAGGAGACCTGTTGATGTTTTTGCATCCATTTCATATTTAAAACAGAAGACAAAAACATTAAAAAAAAACGTTCTTATGTGGAAAAATTTCCTTAATTTGAAGTTTGAATCCAATTCATATTTATTTCACCAACATTCAAAATCCGAATTTTTGAGTTGTGTGACAGAGAATTTATGAACAAACTGTATAGTAGAAGTAGTAGAGGCACATGAGGTAGAGGTATGTATGAAATTAAGGTTTCAGAGTTCCGTTTCAGAAAAAAATCTTTTTCGATTTTGTTCGCCAGTTTCTCATTTCGATGTCAAAGTACATTCTAAATTTACGTTTAAGTACACCGTTTTTTATGTTGAAAGCTCCGGAAGTTTTAGCGCTTTTCTGTAAATTTTCGTAACATTAACATAGTTACTGGTTGTTTTAAACTAAACTTTTGAAAACAGAACTACTATTGTGAAAGTATCGTTAATGAATAAGCAGTAACGATTTTAATTTTGATTGGTTGACGTTCTTAAGTTACACTGAGAAAAATTTCGGCATGAAAAAAGGATATGTGGTATTACTTGATTTAGCGTACCACGGTATATTACACCATGAAGCTGCAGGACAAGTCTGTCGGTCGGACAAGACTTTTGATGTATCCGTATTAATGTTATATTGTACGTATTTAAGTCTAAAGTATACGTTGACTGTACATTTCTGAAATATAAGTTCGTCTGTACCAAGGATTTCTCTCAGTGTAACCCTCTCGCAACCTACCGTAAGACAAAAATTTTTTCTGCAACTAAAATGCAGGCAACATTTGGGATTTGGAAACGAAATTTGCAGCGTCAGCTTGCTGCGTTTGAATAGAACTTGGCTGGTTTCCGATAATTGTTATTGTTGTATATTCTGGAAAGAATAGATACCTGGAGGGCAGCCAAGCCGCCATCGAACAGCTGGCACACTCGCTTGTCACTGCCCAGTGCGACCGCGCTATCTACTGCAGTATTTAAAAAGCTTCAGGAGCAGTATTTTCTCTGCATATAAAAAACCAAAATAGTAAATTTTTGACTAAAAAACGAAACTAGCGCATGCCACAAAGTATTTTCAGCTACATAGTAGGTACATGATGAAGCAATTAGTATTTATGTCAAGTTAGGCGTTCCTATGAAGATAAAATACTACTCCTTGCACCAGCTCCTTCAGATAGAATATAATAATAATAATAACGTATACATGACAACAACGTCTAGGCCCCAAACTAAGCATTAGCTTGTGTTTTGGGTACCAAGCGAAGACACCACATACATATAACAACCAAGACCCGGTACCAGTATCAATATTCATCACATAAATACTGGCCTGACCTGGGAATTGAACCCGGAACCTCCAGCTTCGTAGGTAGGGTCGCTACCCACTAGGCTAAGCGGTCGTCATATTTAATACCAATATTTCTTTCTAGAACTATCTACCATCTCCCATCATTAGATTCTCCAAAGAGACAATTCTAGATATTTTTATTAACATTTCACGATGAAACTTTCAAAAATTACAGTCTCGAACATTCAATGGCGACGTGAACGACTTTTCTAACGAGAATTTTTCTCTAGTTTTCTGTAGAAAATTTATTACAAAAAAGCATTTGAGTATCAAAAAGCAGCTCTGTATTCGGTCTCGTATACGTTTTGGCCAAATAAATGACTTTTCTCAAAATGTTTGACCAAATGCGTCATAGTTTTATTCAAAAAATAGGCAATCGTAAGAAATAAATTAGATTTTTTTTAGATCATTATTTACGTAAATTTATTTTTTGTTAAATTTTTATAGTTTAATGGCACAGACCAGAATCATAAGTTATAATCACCGCTGAATATTTTCTAGAGAAACTAAATAATAAATGAAAATATACTATTGACAGGTTTGAGACTATGACTTTTTTTGTTTTTATGTCGGCAATGGCTAAAATTATGATTCTGGCCTGTGATGTCACCCTATAAAAATTTTCAAAATCATACATATCCGTAAATGACGATCTAAAAGTAAAAAAATCCAAATTATTTTCTCAAAACTGTCAATTTTATTTTATAATAATAATTTATAATATATTTCTTCTTTACACTTTCATACCATTTAAGGCAAAAAAGGAATTTCATTGTATAAGGAAATGGTCTCGGCAAAGTTTTGATCCTGTTCTTAAAATAATTATTTTATTTCTTGAAATTAGGACCTCATTCCCATCAGTTTTCGTTGATTTTTAGCTCCTCACAATAGCGATTTTTGCGCAAAGATATTAATCTTAAAATATTACTTTAAGAATCGCATACGTTTAGGTAATCCAAGTTTTGACCTTTCTTTTTTCGTGGCTATTTTCCACGATAATTCCAGCGATAATATTAAGTACATCGAATTGTAAAATAAATAAATATAATGGATTGCGTATTATTTATTTGAATTTATACTTTTATTGAAATTAAATTTACACTTATTTGTCGCTTAAAATGCTTTCTGCAATGAATATTTTTCATAAAATCTGGTACTAGGGTGCATCTCGTTACGCTGGAATATCCAAATATGGGCACATCGTTACAAAAACCTCGTCGCTTTGAATAGTAGTAAAATCATATTTTGCATTCTTTTTGAGGTATTTGTTTTATATTCGCTTTGGAGGTTCATAAAGCCCGACGTTCTTGAATTGTGGAATTCGATCGCCTCCACGACGAGCACATGCGTCAACATTATGTCGAGTGGTGCATCTTTTTTTGCAAGCATCGCATCGTGAACACTGACTTTTACCAGCTTTTTACAAAAAGTTTTCATTCTCCTCGAAACCACTGTCCACACTCGCGGTAATTAGAGTTTGGATACCACTTTTTTGCACGACCAACACTGTACTGTCAAGTGTCACCTTTCGGCATGCACAAAACAGACTTCTGGCAGAAACGACCTTGCTCAATTCTTTGCACCAGTTTCGAGTACCTGAGGACAAGAAAACAATAACATTATGTGTAATGAGTTTTTGATTGCAAATCTGTTATTTTTTTTTCTAATTTTCTGAATTCTATACTATTTTTAATTAACTTAGCATGCAAATTGAAAAGTAATAATCCATTTTACACGATTTCATGCTTTTTGTCTTCACGTTTTTGTCATGATTTTTTTTACCTTCTTATCGTTTTTTCGAGATTGTAAGTGAACTATTACTTTCACAGACTTCGTTTCGTGGTTTAATGAAAGACTATTGAATTTACTACAACTTTATTTAATAATTTTTCTCATGGGATGAGCGGTTTTACCATAATTTTGCTCCGAACAGAAGCAAAACATAAAATTGTCAATTTTTGTATGGTAAGCCATACCACCATACACTTACCACATGTGCTTGTGTAATGGCGGAATAAGAAAGGCGGATGTTTTCTTGTTTTGGATATCCTATTATCAAGTACAATGTTTCCAATGAATATATATATTTGTATATAAACGTCGGTTAATGAAACACAACGTAACGTAATATCTACCGCAAAGCGAGGGTCTTTTAGAAAGCTCTGCATATTCTAGAGCCCTCCAAACAATACCTTAACAAAAACGTGAATCAAAACTTAATTTATCGTTGAGATTCAGCGAAATCGCATCGGCTTTCCAAATTGATATTTGAATATTTTATAACGATTTTATTTATTTTCGTAGCAGGTTACGTTCTGCGAAAATGGTGCGAACGACGATTTTATTTAAGTAAACTGTTTACTGAGCTCTTCCTTCGCAATCGTCTCTGCTTTTAAATCGTACTCGGAGAAAAAAATCGAATCTCCCACGCCATGAATATTCCAAACATCCCCTTAAGACCAAGTAGGTAACTCAGACGGGAATTTATTGATATTAAAATTGTATTTCAAACTACTATTTATTTATAATGGTTTAAATATTATATTTTTCTCTTTTCTTTATTTCTCTCATTAGATAACTTTTTTCTTTTCAGTTCAGTGGTTTTGCAGTCTGGTTTTTTTTTTCAGAGTTAATCAAATCACGCTGCATAGAAAATCATAAAATCAAAATTAGAGGTATTTTCGCGTAAAATAATTTTTTAATATCGATTTTCTAAGTGGCAGTTTTTTTAGTTTTAAACAAATAATCTCTCGTTTTCGCGGCTCTTGTACAAATGCGGGCACAGCCGCTAGCGGAAAGCTAGGCAATACGGTTCTCGCAAAAGAGCAGAACCAAAACTTTGTACGAAAAATCTGACGATATTTTACGAAGTTTTAGTTAACGACTGGTACACTACGTTATATACTAATGTATATATTGAAGCGATGTACTGTACGAGTATTAGCTTTTAGCTCAAGAGCTTAGACGCTGAAAGTTATAGCGTAACATGTATAAAATTTCACAGCGTTCTCTCGGGAACATGATATCGCAGAACATTTTCTAAAATAGAGCTACAAAGTCGATAGTTTTATAACCCCTGACAGACACCTAAAAGATGTTAGGTAATTTCCAACCGTTGAGGTTATTTTGTCCCCCACGGGCTCTTAACATAGATAGGTAAGCTTATAGATGGGCAGTCGTCCTCGATTTGAAGCTTAAAGTAATGAAATTGACAGAAACTATTAAAATATGCCGTGTTCGAATAACGAAACGTATCTCAGGATTGTAGAGGACGACAGTTCACCGAACATCCTGATTTAATTATGGCTTGTGTGTGCTTCGGGGGTATATGTAAAAGCTACGTTCGTTGGCTCGGCTTTTAATGGGCTTTGTTTAGGTTTCAAATTAAGTATTAACATTGTGCCAGCCGGTCACATCCCCAAAAAAATGGCAAATGGTGATTACTTATATGCAATTTTATTGACGCAGGTCCAAAACTTGGTTTTCGATTTATTTCATCTTTAATCAGGTTGTAATAAAATTTGTTAAATTGTGGGTCTTGAAATATCCATTTTGTAACACAAAATTTTAGCATAAATGACGTAAATAAATAATACCTATTAGGTGTAAATGAACTGCTAAGTAATTTTACTTTTTCAAATATTTAAATTTTTGAAATAACTACAAAGTATAATCTACGACACAAAACCACATTAATGCTACCCCAGTCTCGATTAAAGATTAATTGGACAAGTCCGTTTGTTACGTCCATAAAAATATACAATAAGCTTCCATCGTCATTGAAAGAAGAAACAAGTTATGATAAATTTATCAAAAAATTTAAAAAAAATATTATGAAACAAATGTTATTATGAGATACTGAAGAATTGGTAACCGATCAGGTATACGAGTTCTCGAATGGAGGCCACGTACCGGATAGCGAAGCGTTGGACGCCTCCCGGCCAGGTGGACAGATGACCTAAAGCACCATACCGGGGGTAGTTGGATGTGAAAGACGGAGGACCGTGTGTGGTGGCGAGCCTTGGGAGAAGCCTATATCCTGCAGTGGAGAGACACGGGCTGATGAGGATGATGATGTGGTGATACTATTGTTGTTTTAATTGTTGTTGTGATTGCATTATTATTTTGTTTATTTACATTTAAATTGTTTAAAAATCATTAAGAAAATAGCCCTCACTCACAAATAGCCTCAAATTGATGTGCTCTCACGGGGCGTCACATAGTGTATAAGATGATTTTGTCTGACCACCTAAAAATTGACATGTGACAATGCAGTTAATAAATATTTACAGAATTGGAAATAAAATACGATAAAAATACTTCTAGTTCTAGAACTAAAAATAGTTCTATTTAGATTTGCTTAAAGTGTTACATAATAGTTAAAAAATCATTACATATTGCAATATACATTTTATACACGATGTAAGTAACAATTACGATAATTCTAGTGAAATTCTAATTTTAATATTCTTAAAATTTTACTGCGACATATAAACACCAATTTTCAGTACCATATTAAAAAAAAAAAAACCGAAATTACTTTTCAGGATAATGCTTTACTTAACTTTACCAGTAACGTTTCAGAAGCAAGTTTTTTGAAATGTGAGCTAGCGCACTCACAAAAACCCATTACCATCGCATTTTTTTACAAGAGCGGCGATTTGCACATTAAATTAAATTCTCGCCGTTTCAATTTCGAGTCGACGCAATTCATTCTCCGTCACTATAATGATTATGATAAAGTGAATAATTCTGAATTCTTAATTATGTAACTTGTAATGAAAAGGATTGTACATTACAAAGGCTGGGTGAGATTACGTGTACGAAGCTTTTTAACTTGTACGTTAATTAGCTAATCGTTGAGCTTATCAGCAACACTAACATAGGTTGTCATTGACAGGGTTAGCATCAATAATATTAGTGATTCTGATGATATGGTGTTGCTGAGTCCAAAAATTAGCGTACTGAGAAGACTTTTGGCAATATATGATAGCGGTGGCCCACGGGCTTAGATACAACACGAAGAAGAGTGAGTTGATTGTATTCAAGGTACGTACTAAATGCTAATACATTGTGCCTCCGGTTTTATTCTGGGTTCTCCTCTTAATAAAGTCAATAATAATAATATAATAATGTATACATCACAACAACGTCTAGGCCCCAAACTAAGCATTAGCTTGTGTTTTGGGTACCAAGCGAAGACACCACATATAACAACCAAGACCCGGTATCAATATTCATCATATAAATACTGACCCGACCTGGGATTCGAACCAGGGACCTCCAGCTTTGTAAGCAGGGTCGCTACCCACTAGGCTAAGCGGTCGTCAACACAACAAACAAGTTTAAGTATCTAGGCCATTGGGTCACTGATCACATGAGTGATGATATAGATAGAGCGGGAGCGTAGAGCGTTGTCTATCCGACGCAATATGCTCGTTCGGAGATTTGTAAAGTGTCAAGACCTAATCTAATCTAAGACTAATCAAGTCAAGGCCACGCTCTTCAGAGCCTTCTCTCAATCCTTTTACACTTGCAGTATGTGGGTGAGTTATGCGCAAAGGGTGCAAGGGGTTCAGGGTGCTGATACAGCTGCTGCGGCATTGTATCGCGTCCATAATGTTCGCAGAGGCGCGCGTGGGCGGCTTTCACGCTATGTAACGCTATGGGCAAACGTTGTGCCTCCGTTGTCGCGTGGGTGCGTGACGGTCGCTACACCATCCTGGACGCTATCGCTGATAGATGTGTACATCTGCATGTCAAATAAATAATTGATTGGTTGTTTAGTTTTAATTATATTTATTTATTGTTGTAATTTGTTTATATTTTATTTTATTTTATTGTAGTATTTCTTTTCAATACCTAATAATACGGTGTAAATAACATGTAAAATCTAAAAATAACTATTTGGCTAGCATCAGATAATAAATGATTTCTTTCATTCCTTTCCATGTAAAAAATTATTTTATATAATTTTTAATATAAATCAATGATTAAAAAGTGCAGTAATTATTTAAGGATTAAAATAAAAATGACAACGTCAATTTAATGCGCGAAAAATTACAAAGTCCACTAAATGTGCAGAAAACGAATATAGAAATAATATGGAAATAAAATTACCGAAAATGTGCAAAAATGAAAATATAATTTTTTTCCTTATTTCCCCGTTAGTTGAACCAATTTCAACTTTTCATTTTAAATATATCTGTTCTGTTTCTAAATTTTTTTTTTATTCGCTTACCGAAAAATAGACAATTTTATTAACATTTTTCCTAATAACACGTAGTTTAATGTTTCATATGATTATATAGAAATACTGTATTAAACATTATCGCATTACTGAAAAGCTCACAGCTCAATGACTCACCATATACATGACAGGCAAACAAAATCCGGATGGTTCAACATTTCTTTTCGGGATTTTCTGCCACTAATGGATTTTTTATTTGGTTGCTTTAAAAAATTACAATGCTTATAAAGCCCATTTAATTTTGATTACATTTCACAACACTAAAGGTTCACTGGATTTGTCCGTGTGGATACATTATACTCTTTTATTCAAGGCAATAATAGAGTATTAATAATCAAATAAAATATATAGATATATATAAAAATATTCCGCATGTTTTTCCAACAAAATTTCATCTATTTGTGATTAAAAGTGTCCGCTCACAATTATCGCGCCGCCTTTCTGCCGTGTGTGCTTTTCGCAAATAAACATTCAAAAAAAAAACAGTAACCAAATAGTAAAAAAATGAAACTCATAAAAAAATCCCTTTGAAAACTAACTTAGTACCTATCTATACTTACTTTGCGCAAACAAATGAGGAAACAGATTCAATTTATTCTTGACAGTTTTCCGTCTCCAAAATAGTCCCACACAAAAATGCAGCATGTATAACATTCTCTTAAGGGGTCGTTTATTAATCACCTGAGGTGTTTTGAGCTACTCATACCCCCTGGTGACAAGTGGTATACGGTTCAAGGCTAACAACCTCCGTCCCCCACGCAATATCATGTGTATTTTATATGGTAAAAAAATCCAGCTTTTCTAATAAAATTCTGCAAAATTGAGGATGATTTTAAAGTACTCTAAATGATTGATTTTGAAACGCGCACGCGCAGCTATTCAGTCAAAATCAAGGCTGACCGGAAATTATTAAAAAAGAATTTCGCGAAAATAAATACACACAATATGTTATAATACCCGCTCTCTCCACTTCGTGATCGATCGTGATCATATGTGAATCCTCTATCATCCTATTTGAGCCTCGCGTAAATAATGGACGACCCTTAAGAAAGTTTTCTTGTTACCAGTGGCCGTACCACTCCACGGTATGTGGTTCTATTCCCATCATTACACTTCAGATGGCTTGCCACCAAGGTAAACTGTAGCCTATATTCTATTAGATACTAGGTTGCAACACCTTTTGTATACAATAAATAATTCTAGATTACCTGTCAAAGAACTCAATATTTAATCCAGTTAACTACCTCATGTCAGCTCATAGTTATTACGTTTTTAAGTTAATAGAAAAATTAAATACAATAAATCCAGGCATAGTCCGTGCCGCGGAGAGTGCGTTAAGCAGTCGGTCCCGGGCGCTGTCAATAGATGGCGGTGGTTACAATCCCCAACCCGCGGTGGAGCAGCGTGGTGGATTTGCGCTCCAAACCCCCCCTCACCCTGAGGGAGACCTAAGACCCTGGGGTAAAAAATAAATGGGCTGATGAAGTGAAGTGAAGAAGTGAAGTTCATAGGTCCCATAATATGTACCTCCAATGTGTGTTCTTTTCCTTAGGTAAGTCTTTCATTTCGTTACTGTGGCAACTTAAATTTGGTGCGTTCCTTTCTGACATACCAAGCTAGCAAGGCGTGCTCGTAAGGATGTAACATTACACTCCTGATCACGCCGCGTCGCCTCATCTAAAAGTTCGGATAATTATTAAATATTTATGAACCTGTCTTTCTAAGTAATGTAATGACGATTAGAATTACAGCCAAACATTTTTAATTGAAATCGAATTGAATGAACACATTTTTTTTTAACTTAAAAAGCAAATATGGACGTAAAGATTAAAATTGACCTATTTTTTATGAAAATTCATAAATAAAAACGAGATTAATTTTATTGTTTTATGGAAATTGATGGCGGTTTAATATGAGTTTAAAAATCGTATTAAAATTTTTTTACGACCGTTTTCGATTTTATGTGCTACGTGGAAATTCGTAGGACCTCGAAATGCAAAAGCGATCCAACACGCGTACATCAAAAACGAGATAATTATTCAAAACCACAATCCCAAATAATCTTACGTAAGCACTTTTCGTTGTTGTTAGTAGGTATTCATTATACTTACCTACCTATTGAAATCAAGTCGAAATGTCGTATATACAGGTTAAAAAAGACATACGGCAATTAGGGATTACAATCCCGCATATTTTAAGGTTTGTGGGATCCGGCGCCAGTTATGCATCTCCGCAAATCTCCTGTGTTGTGAATGCTGTCGGTCAGCACGAGCTGCAAGTTGCTGTTTTTCAAATTCCGTAACTTGATAGTCTCGTTAAGTGAATTCAGTAAGTACTTATATTAGGTTACACATTTAGATGATGAATAGGTTAGGTGATATTCTCTCAAAATAAATAAACATTACTTCAGACTAACAAAAATGTCTTCCAACAACGACATATTTACTTATTCATGGTTTGAGAAATATTTTTTCTGTGTAGGTTATATATTATAACTTAATAGGTGTCTAACCATGGAATATGTCTAAGAACATGCTATGAGATTGATACTTATGTAATACAAGAACCGCTTCAAAATCGGATCAGACGTTTTAGAAGAACACTGCATACTATTACCCTTTAGCGTGCATTATAATGCACATTATAGCGTAATCTACAACTATAGAAGACTAGCGGTCGTACCCGGCTTCGCCCGGGTGGACTACGGAAACGTTCCTCTTCCCGTTCCACGCATTAGTACATTGCACCCGTTCGAAGTCGGGGTGGGTCGCTAGTCTAACCATATAGTATCATTACACTATGGTATCATCGTCATTATCGAAACAAATTCTCTGGCGCGTTTAGCAACAATTTGATTGCCATAAAAAAGGTTATAGTGAGTTAACCTTAAAAGATATACATATAATGTCGCGGACTTTTGGTTAGACCTTTTAAAGTGGAACAATTACGTATTACATTATTTTTGCTTAGCATCAACCGTTTACGCAGCGCGCGTAACGAAAGCTTTCAAAAGGAATAACTTTTCCCGTTTTTGCTACATTTTTCATCGATGCTCCGCTGCTATTGGTCATAGTGTGATGTAATAATAGCCTATAGCCTTCCTCGATAAATGGACTATCTAACACAAAAATAATTTCTCAATTCGAACCAGTAGTTCCTAAGATTTGCGCGTTCGAACAAACAAACACACTCTTCAGCTTTATAATATTAGTATAGATGTTTAAGAAACTGTTCTGAAATAATCTGAATAAAAACAATAATAATCTATGTAATGAAATATCTAATGCAATACAATATATCGTATAATATCTATGTAATATTTTTGAGATATATGGTAACAAATATACATACAAACACACAATCTGTTACCCTAAACATAGATATATACTATTTCCATCTGTTAATGGGTAAAAAGCGTAAAAGATTATGCTACATCCGATCATAAACTTTGAATAAATCTACTTTAATTGTGGTGTGGGATATTATCATACAAATATCATTTAATGAACTATTTACAGATGGACATAACGAAAAATTCGCAGCGGGTTTCTTGCCTGGTGAACTTAACCGACACAAAACACAATTAAATATCAACTTTATGTCGCTCACATTAAAGTCAGAATTGTTTGTCAATCTACGAAAAAACCCGACGCCACCTTTTCGTTGTGAGTTGTGACCATCTGTACATATTGCTATGAGTACGAATGATATACCTTAATATGAGTAATTTATATTATATCTTAAAAACGTTAATTTAAAACATTTCATTCAGTTACCATTTCAACTATTATTTCGAGGAAAAAATCGCTTCAGGAAGCTTTCAGTTCGACGTCGTGGAATATTAAAACAGATAAAAATATCGTACTCTTTTCAAAGGTGACTGGCGACGAACGCAAAGTTAAAAAGAAAATTGCACCGTAGATAACGCTGTCAAAGCTCTGTAATCACAGGAATTTTGTTTGAAAGCTCGCGATATTATTCTGTCAATCATCACGTACCTACGTTCCTTTTTTAATTATAGTCACTAGCGATACTCAGGATGTTTGAAAAAAATGAAACGATACAGGTAACAAAAGGTATGGTCATTTAAATATTTTGTTTTCATTTTTTTCAAAAAAAATGAAACAATTTGATTTCAAAAAATTTACACCTTGAATATTGTTCATGAAACATATTTCTTACAATTTTAATAAACATTATCTCAACTTAAAAATTTTGTTCCATACACCCACCTCAATTCGAATCACAACACAAAACAAAAAAACCGGCCAAGTACGAATCGGACTCGCACACGAAGGGTTCCGTACCACCATACAATAAAAAAAATTAACGCGACGTTAATCAAACTTAACCATTAATCATTATTATTATGTAATTTAAGAATTATTGTATGAATTTGTTTCATTTTTATTTCGTTAGTTATTTAGAAGGCGCTCGATCCTCTTTGGCTAATCCGAAAAGTAATAACATGAGTGCACTGATAGCTAGAGATAATTTTTATTACCTATTTTTTTGCAGTGAACCTTTGACTTTTAGTATCGATTGTGAAGAGAATAAGATCTGCAAAGGAAAGCGTAAATTTATAGTATCTAGTAATACAATGTAGTTTTCATCATAAAATGCTTTTTTTAACTATATTTTACAATAACATCACAAAGATAAAATGCATCTAGTTTTCGCTTATTGGCTAAATGCTGTCATTTTCTATGGAATTTTACAAAATTTTTGCTTATAAAAGTACATTTCCTAAGCATTAACTTATGAAATGTACTTTTAAAAGTAAAAATTTAATTATTTTTATTACTCGTTAAATAATACAGTCTAGTTAGCTGTGATAGTTTTCCTTTTAACTACGTTAAATATACTCCTGTCACAATTTTTTTCTACATATCCAAAAACAACGGTTTAGTTGGTAGAGGGAGGGGGGGCGTGACACATGACTCTAACAAAAATTAGGACTTTAGGAATGCATATTTCAACAACTGTTGACTTAAATAAAAAAAAATTTTGAATCCTTGATATCATTTTTTAAGACCTATCGTTTGGTACCTTTCGCGTTAATATACGATGAATTATTTTTTTTCGTACTTCAGTTACATGTATGGCGACCTATCCCAAAAAAAATGTTTTTCTTCATTTCACTACGTCCTTGTGTAGCGGTTCATAGATCACACCTACCATCCAATTTTCATCTATATATTGCCAATAGTTTCCGAGAGAAACCACAGACAGACGGACGGATGGACGGACGGACGTGGCGAAACTATAAGGGTTCCTTATTTGCCATTTGGCTACGGAATCCTAAAAATCGGCTTTCTTTACAAATTATACTAAAGAGAAGACATACGAAATTAATTTAAAGATCGACTCGGGCGGGGTCCGGTCGAGTAGTGCGGTTACTTCACTAAGCCGATTGTTGTTTTGTTTTGTGTTGGGTAAGCAAGTAACGGTCACCATAGAGATAATGAACAGAGTAGGCAAGCCAGTCCGAAATGTGGGTCTCAACAGAAAGAGATAGAGAATAAGGTACTTGATTTCTTAGTTTGATTTATACTATGGTATAGTTATATTCCATCCTTTTTTATCGCATGGCCAACCGATGCCCAACCGTTACATACGGGGCTTTATGGAGTTTGCCTACTGCAGTTATATTATCTCTATATAGGTCACATATCGTTACGAGTTTTTTTTTAATATTTTGCTTAAAACAATAAGTTTCCATAGCGTAGTATTTGATAGCAAATTGTTATAATATATTCAACTATAAAAGGCTAAATTTTATGGCGTGAAACAGAACGTACGAATTATACTTGTATTAATCGAGCATTTATAAAAACTGGATATATAGGTACATATGCATGCACACACGAAAAGATATGTCGTGTCTGATTCTTTAGGAAGAGTTTTCTGAACTATCGTTATACATGAAACGGGTGATATTTTAAAGTTTATCTCGGACAGAAAGCCAATGCACATATATACCTACCTATATCGTTTTTCTGAACGTTTAAGGGCAGTAACAAAAATAACATCATCCAATAAAAGTTTATGTTTTTAAATTCACATTTTGACAACACAAAAATTGACTTTTCGCCATTTTCGCCTTATCTAACTAGGTCAATACTTATTCGGATTTAAACTGCCAGTGATTTTTTCATCCCTGCGATATGATGCCACAAAGTTGTTGAATTACCGGGCAATGCGCGGGCGACTGACAAATCCGTCGGTCAGCGACCACCGGCGGGACCTCGCCGCTTCACCCACGGTCGCATCATTACCATTCGTAGAAAAAAGCCAAAGTTTCTAAATACAGTTTTCTCGTCGGTCGAAGAGTCAGTCATAGTTATGTACTTAAGTCAGAAAAACTCATTGGTACACGCCCAGATTCAAACCACGGCCACACAGCCTTATACATTTGAAACAGGTTCGCTGTGCTCGGGCTATCACTACTAACATAGTAATCATTTAATTAATTTAGTAATTAAAACAGAACGTACGATACGATAATTTATACGAACAGAACGAAAATTAATTTAAAATACATCAAAATTTTCGTATGGGTGGTTGTCCACTCCATTCCACTCCGCTTTGCTCCTCATATTAACATAAAAAAAAACCTTTTTTGGGTAGCGACCTTGTCTGCGAAGCTAGAGGTCCCGGGTTCGAATCCCAGGTCGGGTCAGTATTTATATGATGAATATTGATACTGGTACCGGGTCTTGGTTGTTATATGTATGTGGTGTCTTCGCTTGGCACCCAAAACACAAGCTAATGCTTAGTTTGGAACCTAGACGTTGTTGTCATGTACACGTTATTATTATTATTTATTATTATATAATTATATCATATGATACTTCCGCACCTTTTCGCGTAATTTCTTTTCGGACTCAGAAGAAAAGTTTCTTATATTTTATATTCCTTTTCTTGTGTTTTGTGAACTTCTTACCTGCTCATGTGCACGTATTTTCTTTTTAAAAATTGATACACTGAGAAAAATTTCAGCATGAAAAAAGGATATTGTATACTTAAATCGTGGTATCTATTACTTGATTTAGCGTCTTGAATATACTGTTATATTACACCATGCAGCTGCAGGACAAGTCTGTCGGTGTACTTTTGATGCATCCGTATTAATGTTATATTGTACGTATTTAAGTCTAAACTTTACGTTGACTGTTTATTTCTGAAATATGCGTTCGTCTGTACGAAGGATTTCTCTCAGTGTAAGTACCTAATTATAATATCTGCCAGTTAGGAGGATATATCCGTCTTATACAATTGGTACATCGAACTGTATCCGCAGTAGAAAACTAACGAAACGCGTATTCATTCAACGGGCAGTGCCTTTCAAAAGAATAAATTTTCGTTTTTATTTTTTATTTTTTCCGCTCGCAGCCGCTGGTCGGTCGACGCTCGCATTTTATAGCGCACTATTCCGGAGAATAAACGTGGGGTTTAGAGGGGGTTAATGGACCGCCGGGAGGTCTTTTGGGAGGTGAAGGAGAAGGGCGCGAATGGACACAGGCCACGCCGTATCGGCTACGAATATTTCAATGTTTTTGCTCGCTGCTCGCGGCCAGGCGGCCGAGCCCTTGGTGCGGTTACCCACTAATCACCGCGATCGCAAACGATGTCAATAACAAAGGTTACTTTTCATATTTGTAATACTAAGTCATTTTATGGTTATTTTATAGTTATATAAAGTATATATACCAATATAGTATATATATAAGTACTAAATGTAAAACAACTTATTTATATAGGTACTTGTGGTATTATATTTTGAATTTACTAATTCCATAAAGGTACGAAATGACTAGAAGCCCTAGTCTTCTGCGTATACCGTCTAACCACTCATACTCTAGCTAGCTCGTGTAAGATATTAAAACCAAACGCTGCTGGCTGTTCCAAAAATTATAATGTTTTCAAGACACCTATCTAAATCTAAAAATTGAATAAATAATATAATATCCTTTTTCTCTAAGGTTGGTAAGCCACAAATGAATGTGAATCAGGATTTGCGTAAAATCTGAAACGAAAATGGTATTTTAGAGATCTGAAGTTTAATGTTCAGTTACGAGTACGTATACAACTAAACAACGTCTTGCTACTTAAACATTTTCTTAAATATTTTTTGGGCATATTATAATGAACAATTTAATATATTGTATTTGTGTACATATGCTATCCAATTAGCGTAGTGATCCCGTGTAGCTGTGGGTTAACGAAATCCCTTTACGAAGCCGTCGTCCTCCACATAGCGCGAGCCTTTCAATCACAGCCGAAATTGTTTGTTGTGCTTGTTAAAGCGAGAAATGCGAGCCGATTGCGTGTATGGAGGCCGGATAACGACTTCACTATATCTGTGTACGTTGTTATGTTGATACCGATTGGTACATTATGCCTGTAACATGAAATCGAGGGCATAAAATTGGATACAATATAATGTGATGTTAATGATTTTGTACGTAACGTAACAGGTGACGAGCGTCGTGTATGGACATCACAAAAACCATAGTCATCTCTATGGTGTCTGCTCTCGGTACTCTATGGGCTGATGAAGGTATTCAATTTGTATGTGCAACACGGTCGAATTTGTCTAGATGTCTCTTGTTTCTATGGCTTAAATATTTATAATTAATAAAAAATATTGTATAATATTATAAATCGAGATTTACTAAAAACGAAAGCTTATAATAAATTAAAATCTAATTAAAAACTAAAATTAATTACCTATAAAAATAACAAATATTAAATAAATAACTAGGTAGGTACTTAAAACTGACCCTAACAAAAAAGGCTTCCTCGCCCGCTCAAATGTGCCTCTCATGTATGAACTAGCCTTCTGCCCATGACTTCGCGCGGGTGTACTACGCGCTTGTATTGTTTTGGTTTGACACAAATTATATTCGAACATCCTCTACCTTTTAGGGTTCCGTACCCAAATGGTAAAAAAGGAACCCTTATAGTTTCGTCATGTCCGTCCGTCCGTCTATCTGTTTGTCTGTGTGTGGTTTTTCTCGTAAACTATTGGCAATATATAGATGAAATTTGGAAGGTAAGTGTAATCTATGAACCTCTACACAACGACGTATAGTAAAATTAAGAAACCACAAACAATTTTTTTTATTTAAGTCAACAGTTGTTGAGATATGCACTTCTAAAGTCCTAATTTTTGTTAGAGTCATGTGTGTCCCCCTCTCTACCAGCTAAACCGTCGTTTTTAGATATGTGGAAAAATTTATAATAAGAGTAAGGTATATATAACGTAGTTAAAAGGAAAACAATCACAGGTAACTAGACTGTATTATTTAACGAGTACCTAATATATTAACTTTTAAAATGTACTTTTATGTGTAAAAATTCCATAGAATAAGCGAAAAGTAGATAGGTACATTTTATCTTTGTGATGTTATTGTAAAAGATAATTACAAAAAACATTTTATGATGAAAACTACATTGTATTAGGTAGGTACTATAAATTTACGCATTCCTTTGCAGAGCTTATTTTCTTCACAATCGATACTAAAAGTCAAAGGTTAACTGTAATAAAAATTGTCGGATTAGCCAGAGAGGATCGAGCGCCTTCTAAATAACTAACGAAATAAAATATATTTTTACAATAATTCTTAAATTACATAATAATAACTATTAATGAAGTTCGATTAACGTCGCGCTCGTTTTTTTATATTGTATGGTGGTAAGGAACCTTTCGTGTGCGAGTTTTTTTTATTATGATTAATATTTATTACTCTTCTGCCTCTTTTCCCCGATCTTCTTTTAAGTTTTATCACAATCTTCCACATTCACGGGCCCAAATGCTTATATTCTTTTTTTAAATAGGAAGCACTTTAAAATTTTCCAATTTCGTGAACAACTATGTACCAAGCACTTTCCAAAGGTATTATAAAATTATTTTACCGTCCCGCCAGTTTTGAGACAAATGGTAGTAGAAAATACAGTTTTCACTCGCATAGAGATCAAATTTTAAAAAATCGGTCGATCGATTTGTGCAAAGCCGAGTAGGTATATGTGTGACTATTTCACTGCCTATTTTAGCTTATAATTTTTTTTTTTTGTAATTACACGTTAGTTCCATTGATACGAGCCATGAATGTATCGAACGTTTTATATTATACGTTTTATAAACGTTTTATTTAACAGTTCATAAAAAACTGACAGATTAGAGACGAATTCAAATGAAAATTTATTTTATTTCTATTTAACAGGTATTGTAGAACAATTTCAGCTCATATATTTTAAAATAAACGCTCGATCACCAATATTAATTTTGTCCTTCATTGTATTTTTGCCATTTCAGACCTGAATGCCGCAGGGTCAAACGCTGTTTTAATAACAGGGCCATTGTTAGCGCTCCCGTGTTCCTCGCCCGATACGCCTTTGTCAACGCCCAGCGGGAGTGGCCCAATTAAATGCGGTGACAATTTGTCGACTTTGTCTAACTAGACTTCTTTGTTATTTTTGTCTCATAAAATACTAAGTTTGATCAATACGGCGTAATTATCACTGCACGGGAAAGGAAAGACCGCGGATGTTGCGGCGATATCCAGTCGACGGCCGCCGACCGGCACAATAATCACGCACACGAACATGAGAACTTTGATGCGCTATATTATCTCAATAGTAATTAGTGTATACTAAAAGGAATCAAGATGCACCGGTTTAAACTGAATGACCAGTTTTTAAGACTGGAATATGTTATTTAGTATTATGTCTATGTTTAGTATATTTAATTAGATTTTGACATGAACCGGTGCATATTAACACAACCATTTTAGAAACCGATTCTCTTCATTAAAAAGATTTTATTTCTAATAATAAGAGTTTCTGCTAACTGTACTATTACTAGTAGAATGACTGATAATAATAAAATATGTATATACTAGCAACCCGCCCCGGCTTCGCACGGGTAGCAGAGCATATTTATAAGCTATAAGGTGTTTTGTGTCGTAGTGTCGTATCAACCTGTTGCATCGAACATGTGGACTAGATTTAATAAGATTTATACGTAACGTAAGTTCATCCTGCTTGGATTATTTTTAATTTATTTTATTTTCAATTGTATAAATATTTGAAAAAGTTAAGAATAAATACACAAAAACAAACTACAACATTTCTTTGTATACAACATGAATAACTTCAGCCTTACCACGCGTGTCGCGTCTAGTCGCGCGATATTTATATATCGCGATAGCTCTTAAGATATTGATTTAAACAGTGTAGTGTAAAGGGCAATCACAATGTGCATGAAATGCTGAAGGTAAATAACGTATTTTATTTGATAAGGATTAATACTGTATCCGTATAAATTGCTTTTCAATTACCTCATCATATATTTAACACCATTTTTTGAAACTATCCATAAAAGATAGACATATGCCATTGCGGACATTTCTTTAGTCCTATAAAAGAGACACAACTCCACCATACATTATTTTGTTATATCTCAAAAGGATTAGGCAGTGTTTTCGATGAAAGCTCCCAGCCGCCTTGATTTTTTTACGACTTCTTCAAAAATATTCATCATATTTCAACAAATTTCCACAAAACATTAATAAATTATGTAAACCTTCCTCTTGAATCACTCTGTCCATTGGTGTCAATAATATGCCAATCCGTTCGGTAGTTTTTGAGTTTATCGCGTTCAGACAGACAGACAGACGCGGCGGGGGACTTTATTTTATAATATGTAGTGATGCACAAAATTATAATTGAAAATTTTTTTATAAAATTAAATGTAGAAAAATAGGTATAAATGATAATAAATATTGAACTACTAAGTAGTCATAGTAAAAGTAAGTCAGAGAAACGTACACGAATCAATTTGATTGGTTTTGAGTATAGTAGATAAGTATATCCCAGGATGATACTGTGTATATATATGCACCTTAGAAACATCAATTCGGTAATGTTATTGTTAACATTCTCCAGGGCTTGTTCGGAAAGCGTAATAATGTGGTTATCATTTAATTAAGTTAAGCTAATTGATTAATTTTAAAATCAATAGACATCGCTCCGCTCCGCATCGCTCCTCGCATCGACATAAACAATCCTGGCTAATCGTAAAGAAATTGTGGATCACCAACCTAACTTGGCCGCAATTAAAATAAACCAAAAGGTTCCTGGAATGGCTCATCACTGCATTGACCTCAAATCCACGATTTTATTTTAAAGATTTACCTAACCAAAAGCGTCGTGTATCTTGAAGATGGACCGAATATTTTAGAGCAGGATTTCGGCCACTATGGGTGGCTAATTGGCTATACATATATATGTATACACTATATTTTCAAAAATGAGGAAACAATATCTACAACGCTGTCAATATAATTTTTTATTCGTTTGCGCCGGTAAATCATAGTTTTGTTTTAATTGTTGTTATATTTGAACCATCCCTTTTTATTGCCGTCATTTTTTATTATTTTGAATTTTAAAAAAGTGTGGAAGGGAATCTCAGTTCTGATACGATCGGTGTCCAATTAATTAGTTCGATAAAATGTGCAGGTGAAAAAGTATACTCTGCGATTTAGTTGGCCAATCTATACTAATATTATAAAGCTGAAGAGTTTGTTTGTTTGTTTGTTTAAACGCGCAAATCTCAGGAACTACTGGTTCAAATTGAAAAATTATTTTTGCGTCGGATAGTCCATTTATCGAGGAAGGCTATAGGGTATACTACATCACGCTACGACCAATAGGAGTGGAGCATCAATGAAAAATGTTGCAAAAACGGGAAAAATTATTCCTTTTTAGAGCTTCCGTCGCGCTCGCAGCGTAAACGGTTGATGTTAAGCAAAAATTATGTATTACGGAATTGTTCCCCTTTAAAAGTTCTAACCAATAGTCCGCAACAGCATATGTGTATCTTTTAAGGTTAACTTACTATAACCTTTTTTATGACAATCAAATTTGTTCACCTGTAACATAATGTACTATTTGCGAAGATGTTTTTGAAACGTGATATTAATCCTTATCAAATTAAATACGTTAGTTGTCTTAAGCATTTCATGCGTATTATAATTGCCCTTTACACCATACAATTGAAATTAATATCTTAGCAGTTTTTATCGAAATATGAAAACTATAGCGGGAGAAAATAAATTCGATATCTGCCTCTGTTCGTTAACCTTTTACTTCCAAACCATGCAATAAATAGACTTTGATACGGTTTTCAGTAATATCTTATTTTCTTATTATATTATAATCTATTAATCTATTTAATAGAAATACTTATTATAAAGCTGAAGAGTTTGTTTGTTTGTTTGTTTGTTTGTTTGTTTGTTTGTTTGTTTGAATGCGCTAATCTCTGAAACTACCAGTCGGATTTGAAAAAATCTTTTTGCCTTTGATAGCCTGAATCTAGCGGAGGGTTATAGGCTATATATATGAAAACAAACTGTCTGTCTATTCGAGCAAATCGGCTTCGACCAACACGGCTTAACCGATTTTGATGAAACTTTACACATATGAAAAGGATGTAGTCAAAAGTGACATATAGAACTTTTTGTATGTCTGTCTGTACGCCCATCTGTTTAAACCGATTTTAATGAAACATCACAAGTATGAAAAGAAGGTCGTCAAAACTAACAAATGTTACTTTTTGTCCGTCTGCCTGTCTGTACGTGTATCTGTCTATTTGAGCTAATCTACAAAACGGCTTAAACAGATTTTAAGGAAACTTTGCAGACGGGAAAGAAGGTTGTCAAGAGATTTGACATTAGCTACTTTTTATCCGTCTGTTTGTCTGTACGCGTATGTGTCTATTCAATTCAATTTTATCTATTCGAGCTAATTTCCAATACGGCTGAACAGATTTTAATGAAACTTTGCAGATGTGAAAGATGGTTGTCAAGAGTGTTAGAAGCTACTTTTTGTGTTTGTCTCTCTGTCTATCTGTCTGTCGTTTGTCCTCACTGATCCATCAACGTACAGCCGAAACTACTAAGTCTAGGAAGCTTAAATTTGGAACATAGGTTTATTTTATAACGTGAGCAGTAAGAAAGGCTCTTTTAGAAATTTGAAATTTAAGGATGGGAATGGAGGGACTTAAATAATGACGTGTTTCAGGGTTTTTAGATCTCCACATTTTAAGGGTGGGAAACGGGAGATGAAAAATTGTATCGGTTTTTTAAGGGTGGAAGGGGAATGAAAATTGAAAGTTTGAATGGGTGTAACCAAAATTGGTTCCAGCAAAAAGTACGTATAAACTATTTCGAACGTTAATAGTATCCTATAACAGGAATTTGTAGTCTACGCAAGCGAAGCTGCAGGCGGTCGCTAGTTTGAAATAATTTTAAGTCTGCGGGTGCCCTAACGGTTAATCAGACGATGCTGAAAAAAAAATTTCGCCATGAAATACTTTTAAAAAGTGGAACACTGCATGGCCCCAGGAAAATAACGCTTCTGAAATTCAAGTGAAGTTGGATGTGTTCCTCTTTTATTCCCGCAGGCTTTTCGAATTATTTAATTAATACCGAAATTCAGAAATACGCGATCCTACATTGATATTTTTATGATAATGCGAACTTACTAATTATATATACCATTAATTATTAGCCTCAGGTATAAGTCGACGTCTTCAACTCTCGAAATCCCGGCAGACTGCCTCTGTGAATGGACTGTATAAAACGACATCCTCAACCTATACTCCGTAGAGCGTATAGGGTTTGACATGAACGCAGATCGGACGTATTGAGAATACTTCGGAACGTGGCTGCCTTTGACGGGAGGTACCTAAAGGGCGCCGCCTCGTTCGGCGTATGAGATAGGTCAAGTGGAGGGCCGACACGGTCGATCCCTCCATAAGGGAGGGCCGTTCGAGCTGGACGACACGATTGTGAAAAATCAAAGACGCAGACGCCATTCGAGCAGATTTATTATACACCCACAGACACACCCGACCTACCACGCAGGGTTGGGAAGGCAGTACAGAAGATCCAGTGTTCAAATATCATAGGGCTTAGAATAGGACCCTTCCTTATCAGTAATAGGGGGTCGATCCAAGATCTACGTTAAAAATCCGCATAAAAATATCCATTAAAAAGATAACGACATCTTGCGGAGAGAACTGGCTAAAAATACGGACAGGCCTTTGAATATCTGCTCGTTGGGAGCGGGCACGTGACAAAGCGTTTAATAATGAGCCATAAACGAGCGCCATTACTTTTTATTTCATTCCTTTAGGGAAAATACGCCTTCTTTGTCTCAATCTTTACTTATTTTTATTTTTAAACAGTTTTTCTAGACTCGGGCAATAAGGGATGATGCGCAAATAGCTCGTCCTTCTGTCGATTCTTGGAATAAAACGAAGGTCGATTGGGTAGGTATGTGCAACATGGATTAAGGCGATAAAAACACTTTTTTCGAATTAACTTGCATCATCGACTTACGATATACTTAGATACAAATTGAAAATAGGAATAAATTTCCCTTCCGTTTGACTTGAATAATATTTCGTAAATATTATCATCATCATCAGCCCGTGTCTCTCCACTGCAGGATATAGGCCTCTCCCAAGGCTCGCCACCATACACGGTCCACCGCCTTTCGCATCCAACTACCCCCGGTATGGTGCTTCAGGTCATCTGTCCACCTGGTCGGGGGGCGTCCAACACTTCGCTTTCCGGTACGGGGCCTCCATTCGAGAACTCGTCTACCCAAACGGTTATCAATTCTACGGCAAATGTGACCGGCCCATTGCCACTTCAGCTTGCTGATCGCTTCGGCTATGTCGACAGCTTTAGTTCTTTGACGGATTTCAGTGTTTCTGATTTTATCCATCAAAGAAACACAATTTGTGGATCAGTCCTGCCGTGAGAGTCCATTCTCGGCACCAGTTTCGGCACGGTACGTCATTGTAGGTAGGACGCATTGGTTGAAGACCTTGATCTTCAGACATTGTGGTAGTGGCGACGAGAACAGATGACGAATGATGACGATGATGACGAAGTTCACGCGTGAGAATTTATGTACTATTTATGATTTTGAAGCACCTAGTCAAACGACAATATATCGCGGGTGTGTAGAGTTTCGACGAGGTCGTGCCTCTCTCAGCGCCATACCTTTTTCAGGCATCGACTGTTAAGTACAATATATGCTGGTGTCTTCAGTTCAATTAAAAACAACGGTAAAGTTTGAAAACGTTGCTGCTGCGCAAAAAATTATACACGATGACCGACATGAGATATGCCTACGAGCGAAATTGAAGAACTATGGAAGAACTGTACAATGAATTCGAATTAGGGTTCGTGTTGATCGATGCCGGTCTACTCTATAACGCTTCAGACGAAGGGAAATCAGCCTTATAACATCGTATCAGGTGGATCAGGGATTTATTCTTGAGCCAGAAAGAAAATACCCATCGGTAGTTGGAGTCTACGACGGAGAGATTAATTAATTACTTCATCTACCACGGGCAAGTCATGCTTGTTGTCATGGCGCTGGTGATGCTGTTGCAATCTACTTACACTTTCTTTGCACTCAGGGAAATATTGTTTATTATTTTATTTATTACCTGTATTTATTAGGTACCTAATTAAATAGTCATTAAATTATTTTTACGGTTGCATACCTATAATGTAAAAATTCGCAAATGAATTTAATTTTTTTATTCAACCGTAAATTAACGGGGAAAAACACCACCTCTCAACCTTACCATAGTACAAAATACTTCTCAAAGCCGCTTATACATTGTACTTATACATTGTAATATTGGAATTTAAAGATTAATTTAATCTGACTGTCTGCCAATTAAAATGTAACATCATACAATTGGCGTCAGGAGGGAAGAGCGCGAATTTAAAATAGGGAAATTACATGATTCAAATGGCAAATAAAAATGAGAATGAGCTGATATTGAACTTGGTGACATTGACTTTGATGAGAAACTCCAATGACGCACATAGTACACTTACAATGTTTCCCGAGTATGCTTAGAATGTGCAAACTTTTAGTTCAGTGGTGCGCCAAATATCGGATTCATACAAACACATGTCGTTGATGTCAATCACCTGTCTACGTTGTCCATGTTTGGAGAATGAGAATAAGTCATAGTTCCACTCACTGCGATCTATAGAGCGTACCGCAACCAGAATTTGTCTAAAAATAGCTGGTTTCAGGAACACCACAAAAGTCGTTCACACTCCTAATTTCTCTACCAAGATAAATTTCTTAGCTCGATGGTACCCATAAATGTATTGAACAAACTTTTTGCCTTGTGCTTGAGCTCATCACAAATTTACCTATTTACAATAATTGGACAATTTATTGGACTTAAACTTTGAATTTATATTTATGAATTTGAATGAAATACAGTAAGATTTTTTCTTCACCTACGTTTGTCATGGGCATTAACTATGATTCAAATACACCATTTTCAAAAAAAAATTGATATCTAGACCAAATTTTAACAATAACATATTATTCTATAAGAATTGAAGGAATGAAAGCACTGTAATAACCAATGACATATTAATTTCTAATCTGTAAGAAGTATTGAGTATATTGTTAACTGTGTGGAAGACTACATAATTTACATATGAAGCATAGATGTCAAAATACATAATCGTATGAGATTAAACAATATTATTGTTAGTTGGCAAAATTTGATTTTAGTAACTATAATAAAATATTGAACTCTGTCACAACTGTTTCACCTCGCTAACTACACTGAAAACTTTGACTCAGGTTTTGGGGTAGGTTTAGGTGTAAAGTAGGTATATGAGTATATACAAAATCAAAATTGGCATAAAAAAATTTCTTTATTTTAGCACTTAACAACTAAGACACAGAAATATTTGTTATATTTTTTTTTATATAAATTAATCACAAAAATACAAATAAATTAGAAAATATTTAAATACACTCACCGAATCATGCACAATAATTTATATGTAATTCTTTAATAATTTATGATATAATCTTTCAGACTATTAATGTTTTTATTGATTTGCGCTATCTGAATTTCTTATTTAATTACTAGTGACAAATAAATTAATGCAATTATTTAGATTATGGAAAACAGAATGGCATCTTTCAAATACTTGATGTATTAAAAATCAATTCTACTACAGATACTATTTAAGACGCAGTGCTTCATTTCGTTTATTATATGATTTTGAAGGAATCTCTTCAACCTTTCTAAATTCGTAACCAGTAATTTTTAATTAATTAAGATATGTTAGTGATTTGAAAATATTTTGATCTGTTAGATGAGAATTAGGTTTAACAAATATAGTGAGTAATAAATTAAATTAAATTTTACCCAATAGGAACCAAAGAGAGGATAAATTCTTATACATTAATTGAAAACTGACCAGAAAGATTTGGACTGAAGTGTTGCCCTATACATTAGTGCTAGCCACATCTTTGTGTAATATAAACTAATACATTAAATTTCAATCAATCAATTCATTCGACCTTCAGCCAGATGCAATGTCTGAAAGGGACAAGTCCCGATACACCAAAGGGAACGTAGATATAGGATGGAGTGTAGGTTATAGTCTGGATTGGGAATGACGGGAGGGAGAGGCAGGCGGTATTTGTGCAACCTTCAGCCGGAAAAGGATGCCAGAAGAGGTAGTAGATATTATAGTGTGTTAACAACAGTGGAGAGCATAAATTGTTCTGTCAGTATATTATCATGGGCATTGTCGTTTCTTAACTCATCATTCGTTTTCTTCATCTGATGCAGAGCTTTCTGTGTGTTTCACTGGGAGTTTGTATTATTTCGTCGCCAGCCTTTTTCATTTGTTCTGCTTCGCGCCAGTGTGGCCTATTCATGGTGGTCTCGGTTATAGGTTATAGTATCCGGTATCTTGCCTGAGCATAGTCCCTGAACCTGCAATTAGTATGAGGGGGAGGGGCGGGAAGGTGAAGATTCGCCGCTTCGTGCCGCCTCATGAGTCTTCAGTACATTTTCTAATGTCATAATCAAATTAGAGTTGCATAAGTTGTGCAATTAATGAGAATATCATATACATAGAGTCACAGAGCAATAAAGCAGACAGTAGGCGCACGGCCCATTAGAGTTACAAACTCTGTGATCATATTGGTGTCTTATATAGATAACAATAATTACTGTTTCTATGATTTCAATTTTACCATTCTGTTTTCCTAGGTATACTCAATTCATACACCAAATTTTCCAACTAAAAGTGCAAAGCGTTAAATTTTATTTTTAACTATACAAACAATTTAATTTCATATCATTCACGACGTTCTATCAATCATTATGGATCTTCAATGGATCTGTGAACTGTGCAGTGAGAATGTAGAATAATGCAGGAGCTGGCACCAATGACAAATACCATAACTCTTTAAAACCTGTCAAAGATATGATACCATAAGCATGTACTATCCAATGACCTAACAATATGATGCAGTTCCTAAGATTTGTGACCGAGGATATAAGTAAAGCAGGCGCAGATTGATCGAGCTTCACCGAGAAATGTGATGCTGAAGTCATCATCGATATGATGATAATGATGTATGGGAATGAACAATCTGAAACAATACACACCATTTATTATATCTTTACTAAAATTTTGATGTTTTAATAAATTATGCTTATGTTTCTGGGAATCGAACACTAATGGTTTCGATTTATTCATTTTATCTATTTGTGAAACTTTTTCGAGTGATTTCTACCAACTATCAACCTATCTTGGAACTTTTGGAACTTTTTGTCATTAATAAACTGTCAATATAATCTGTAAATCAATCAATGATAGTTGATTGATATCCCTAAACTAATCGGTCAATAAAGTTTTTATTTTGAACACATATATCGAAATCATGTATTTGATACCCTGGGAGAATTCAATGATTTTTGAGTACCATTTTATGCTTAAAATTTTAAATCTATTATTCAATATGACAATTCCTATTGAAAATGTGGACGTGTTGAAACAGAACATAACTGATTTGGCTGATGAGATGATGCGACACTCTAAAACTGAGGCAAATTGGTTGCCAGATAAATTTTGACTTTATGCCGTATGCAGAAAGACCAAATTAGTTTGTTTAATTTCTGGTGCGTCTTCGGCCGTCACGGTAGGCCGCGATCTTTCTATAATTTTCGTCTAAATTACAATATTTTCAACATGAAGAATACATTTCTGAATTAGGAACTAGTGAAACTGAGCAAATAGGAACAGCGAGAGTGTACCACACCACGACTACACGCTAATCATATCATGTCGGCGTGTAAAATGAAAGTCATAGAAGTAGGATAAAAATAGATCAACAAAACATTGCAATAAGCTCATTGACACCATCAACCATTGACAAACTTTTCATGAACTGTCCAAACACAACTTTTCTAAATAATATTAAAATTTAATGCAAATTAAAAGTGTCATACAAGTGTCAACATAGTGGTCATAAGGTGTATGTCTACTGACTTGTGGTTTTTTTTTTGACATGTTGTACCTTTTGGATTTTAATAAAACTTGGCACGCTATTACGCAAGATATAGACAATTATCATATATTTCATTCAAAGTGGTAACTTTATTATATCTTATACAAATTGTCTGACAAAATTGTTATTTGTTTTTTTTTATTACTTTTATTCCTTCCTTCCTTTTTATTAGGTTCCTATCGGGGGCAGTTTCGCCATGGAAGTACGGCTAGACCCTTTGATTAAAATTGGTTCAGCCCTTTCAGAAATTAGCCCAGACAAACAGAGAGACAGACAAAAAGTGGCCTACTGTATCACTTCTGACAACTTCTTATTTATGTCTGCACAGTTACATCAAAATTGGTTCAGCCAGTTTGGAGATTAGCCCAAACAGACAGACAGGTGTGAAGATTTTATATAACATAGAAGGTAACATTATAAGCTTGGAGCATATACACAAATTAATTGTCCAATCAGATAATGATTTACCTTATTGAAGTAAAGTTACATATATTTACAAACTTACATATAAGTCCAGCGGCTACAGTGTGTATTAATATTAGTATAGGATAGAAATATAGTGCGCAATAGATGGCTTTCTTGCCCGGATTCGGGGCATACACTGAAATAAGCCAAGGACGTAGAGTTATTGTCATCAACAAACTGAAAGCATAGATCAGCAAGACTATGGTGTATCTGAAATTAAATATTTAAAATAATAATTTACAATTTGCTCTAAGTAAGTTAAAAATGTCGGCTATAGAAACATTCATGTGTAAATTATAATTAAGGCCTTGCAGCTAAAATTTTTGGTTAAATATCCAGTATTTTTTACTTCTTCCGTCAAATAGTTTGTAAAAGAGTTTATTATCAATGAGCGCATCTAGTGATGTTTGTTTTCGTAGAAAAAACTATTTGTAAAAGATTTTTATTGATATTAAAAAAAAATGCCAAAGGTACAATTTTTAAATTGTGCCATGACGTCATTCAGTTACATTACTATGAGCTACCGTGTGTCATTTCTATGTAGTGCATATGTAACGGCATGAGAGGCTTGTGAATATATAATCTTTGATTTGTTGTTTCTGATAATAATCACTATTTTATTTTTTAATTTATAAAGTGCAATAAATAATCGGTTTGTTATACTTCAATGTGTTAAATAGCATATAACACATAATTTTATTGAGGGTGACGCACACTATTTTAATTTAAGCGGTTCATTAAATAAAATAATGTATAATTTAAAAAAAAATCTTAAAAATATCATTGATAATTACTAGTATATAAATCAGTTACCACAAATAGCACATGGTTGGTGAACCTTGTGCATGATTGGCAAAAGATTATTGAAGATTAACCTAACACCACCGAAACCGAATAATGCACTCGCACTACATTAAGTTAATGTAATAGTGCTGACTCTTTCAACAGTATATTGTTTCATACTTTGTTAGTTTGGAATTTGATCTACCTTTGATTGTAGTGGCAATGCCTTATACATCATTCCACAAACTTTACAGAATTTAATTAATGGTCAACAATTTCAATATAATTGTGATACATATATAAACATGTAAACATAATAGCATAACTGCCTAGAATATAGTAAATAGGCCAGTGCCATAGTTACATCAAATTTGTAAAACAAACTTACAATGGATAAACTGCTTCTTGTGTGCAATGTAATACTTCTTTATAATCAGGCACAGGGTTGTGCATCAGTGTATACCAATCTGAAAGTGTCTTAGGTGAGCATACATATAGTGACAATGATCCTGCTGGCTCCAGCACCAACAAGGCTGCTAATGTACCAGATGCTACCTCCAAAAACGCACTTAGATGTTGAGAAACCACTCCTTTTACACTGAAATAATAAATTTTTAATATGAGTATTTGAGTTTATTGAATTGTTTTCTATTTATCAAATTCAGAGTTTATTGGCCTAACATTTTAATAAATGCCCAATAATTATATTACCTATATGTAGTAAGGTGAATATTAGTATAATTGCAATGCAATCTAGAAATTAAAGCATGTTTTACTACATACTTAACAATTTTCAAAGAATGGTATTAAGTATAAATATTTTAAATAAAACATGTGCCATTGAAAATAATCACTTGATAACTGATTGCATTTCAAATTTATTTACTCACTTATTTCTGAATAAAAAATATTGAAATTGTAAAGTTATTGTGAATTTACGATACATACATTATTGTAATGAGAACATCCACTACATTGGATAAAATTAACACAATTCAGAAGCGACTTACATACCTTTTGCCAACAGTGACCATATCAATAAAAAACCAATGTAGGACTAATGGTAACAATACCATAAAACCAAGGTACTGCCAATCGTACAAGGAAGGTTCATCCATACATGGTGTGCAGTAACTAGTTGCATTGGTTCGAAAACCTCGGGGACACGCACCACAGTCGCTCCATTGATCATCAAGCAGCTCGGTACGGCCACAGTACAAACCAGGGCAAGTAGGAACCGCCGACATAGTGTTAATACTTCACCACTGCATGTTTGATACCCAATGTTGATACCATAAACCCGTTTTTGTTTGTCTTCTTATTTTATATATGGGGACTATCTTGATTTAGATAATTTTGCCAGCATCTAGTTTAAATAAATATAAAATAATAAATTAAGCAACGTTGTATTGTACGGTTAATTAGTTCAGTAAAATATCAAATATTTAAGTATCAAACAAACATCAAAACATTGCAAAACGTCAGCGTTGATCGAAATTGACGGAAATTGACTTTGATTGAAAGAAATGACAACCACACCATGTGTAGCAATGTTTAGTCTGAATATGGTCTGAATTCACTGACGTGAATTAATTCATTTATTCAGAGTTACTACAACGAACTTAATCACCTTAACAATTCATTCCCTTATTTTTTCATTTGGTCGCTTTGTTCAGAAGATTGATTATTCACTATTCACCTTAATATTTTTTGGTTCGTTATCCCTTAGCTCTGAAAGACACGTTTACTTATTATTTTTTAAAATTATTATTTAAACAAAAAAGTATGAGTAGGTACCTAAGCTATTAGACAAATGATATCGATGATTTTACCTAAAGATTTTATCTAAGTTAGGTAGACATTCATCACCTACCTACTACCTACATCATAAATAACAATTTATGGAGTAGATACCAACCTATTTAACTAAGACTAAATATTAGTCCATTATAGCACATCATTAATATAGGTAGTAGATAACTATAATTTCCCGTATATAATTAAAAAAGATTGATTTTTTTCGTACTTATTTACAGGCTTAGGATCTCTACAATAAGTAGTAAATAGTGAAACTTAAAACTGAACACTAATTGGTAACGACCGCTTAGTCTAGTAGGTAGCGATCCTGCCTACGTAACTGGAGGTCCCGGGTTTGAATCCCAGGTTGGGTCAGTATTTCTATGATGAATACCTATTAATACTGGTACCGGGTCTTGGTTATTATTATGTCTGTGGTGTCTTCGCTTGGTACCAAAAACACAAGCGAATGCTTAATTTGGGGCCTAGATTTTGTTGTGTTGTATACGTTATTACTCTTATTGAAGTAAAACTTCTTTAGGCGCGACTAGGGAGTAACTCAGATTTTTCTGACGGAAGTAACGCTTATTCTGACGGAAGTGACGCTTACTATAGTCTGTGTAGTTTCCGCTATTTAAAAATAGATGGCGTGCGATGGTAGATATGTCTACCCGTCGATAGGTTATTGAGACGACAAAACTATATAATGGATAAAATTTCTTACCCTAGTATGGTTAGACCGTCGATAGATAGGTAATTGGGTTTGGCTGTTAGAGATTTTTAAAAAACTTTGCAATTTAAAATAATTTGGATTGGTCGGAAGTATATGTCATATACTCCACGCTTCTTGACTTATACGCCAGCTAGTGGCAAATATCATAATCAATTAGGATTATTTATTTCCAAATTTTCAAACGGATCAATTATGAATAGCAAAGTGAATAAAAATTCAACAGTTTAAAAAAAAAAAATTAAATTGCAAAGTTTTTTAAAAATGTCTAACAGCCAAACCCAATTACCTATCTATCGACGGTCTAACCATACTAGGGTAAGAAATTCTATCTATTGTATAGTTTTGTCGTCTCAATAACCTATCGACGACGTATAGACATATCTACCGTCGCACGCCATCTATCGACGGGAGGCCCCGGGAGGGTCGATAGCTTACCATAGTTAGATTTTTGCATGAAAATGACATTTCGTGCGTCCCAATATACTTCTGACAGCTGTTGAAGGATTGAATTTATTACTGAGGATAAACATGCGGCCTATCTGTCAAATGCGATGGTTTACCTATCGATCGTCTGCTATCATCAAATAAAAATTCGCTAAATTACTTTTATCCTAATATTTTGAAACCAATATCTAATTAATTTAGTTGTAATTTAGTGTGAAAATGTCTACGTCCAGTGAAAGCGATTCTGACTTCGAACTTTTACAAGATTGTCAGACTGGGATAGTAGCGAAGAATCATAATTATAAAACGTACAAAAAAAACTTCAAAGTTTTACTTCAATCGCGCGTAAATGTTACACGCACACGCTTTTTTAGTAAATTTGTACAATGTGTAGAGTAGAGTTTGATATTGACCAAAATACGGGTAATCCGTATTATGGTCAATATCAAACAAACTGATAGCTGTAAACCCTATTTCTGTAAGCACAAAATATTAACTCTTACAGACATATACATCCTAGAGATATGCAAATTTATACGTAAAAATTCTGACTTCTTTAAAAAGCGACCCCTGTAGCTACTCTTTAAGATTAATAATACTCTTAAAAGATTACGATTTAAGAGAAGAATAATACTACCAACTTCAAACCTTACACTTCACACTTGAAGTGCCTATGTTATGTGTATTAAAATATATAATAAATAATTAATAAAGTGTAAACGGATATTGACTCATGACAAATACATTATTTTATTATTAAGTTAATTGATTATGTTAGAACTAATTATGTAATAATAATAATAAATATATAATATGGATAACTAAATATTATAGAGAAAGAAAAATGTTATTCTATTTACAAATGGTGTAAATTACCCGAAATTATAAAAAATGAAAAAACCGATATAAAATTTATAACATTATTAAAGAACCTATTGTATACAAAGAGTTATTACATTATTCTGAAAATTTAGAGGACACCTTTATATAATAATAATGAATTTGTCAATATCACTTATAACTTTAGGCGTAAATTAATAGGAATAAAGTTTTAACGTAATAAATACAAAAATATATTAATATAAATATTTAGAGGTTTAGTTTATTCGTGCAATATGGTATTGTTACGGACTACCGGTTCTGATATTGCTGATGCACTAAAACACCGATTTTACTTCACTTTAGTTTATTCCAAAACCAAATCACAAAATAATCCAAGAGCAAAAAAATCTCGAACACAATTACATTGTTAAAGCACTCCGCACTTCGCAAATTATCGCGCTTGACTTAGGTACTTCCAAAAATCAACTACTTGACGCCTCCGACCATCGCCTTATATAGTTCTCTCCCTTCCACCAGTCAACGTCGCGAATATTCTATCTCTCGAAATTTATCAATTACATTTAATTTCTCGACCGTGGGAACGGAATTTTGGCGCCTGGCGTCTAAATAAAAATGAGCGTTGATTTTTCGAAATATCGCGAGTATTCCTTTGAACAAATGCGCCTCTATTTTAAATTTGTGGAATTTAATTCTTTATCCAGACTTTTCGGTTTTATTGAATGGCTGTGGGAATTTTTCTAGCAAATTCGATGACCTGTTTTCGTACTATTGTAGATAGGTGTCACGCTTTTTCTAGTGAGTTCGATGACCTGTCGTCGTGAGAGTAGATAGGCGTCACAGTATAAACACTGATAATATAAATATTTTTTTAAAATACATGAATGAAAATAATGGAAATTACGTTTTTACTCAATACATAAGCAATAATTTAAATATATAAAAATAATATATTGTTTATGAACAGATAAGTGTATAAATTAGTATAGGTATAAAGTGTCGTTATAGCAAGTATTTAAAATTTTTGATAATTTGAAAAATTTTCATTTTCATGATATTTTTAGTAGATTTAAGGCATCCACTCTTTTATCCATTTTTTTGTTTACTGTGCCCTCTATGACAGGGTCCACAACAATAATATAGCATGTCTATTTTCTATGTAAGGTAAATGTATGCTAAAAACTGTGGAACGCAATAAAATTGAATTGAATAGAATTGAAATAAAAAAACCTGTTTTTTCGGTGTAACAAAGGTTTTATGATGTGCTTAATCTATTCCCAATGTTGTAAGAGCGGTTTTTTTTTAATAATTTTTAATTAATTTTAAAGAACAAGTAGGAAATGCACAACAAGGTTCATAGTAAAAGAACCTTCAAACTCTGTTTTCTCAAAATGTCTATTTTGTGAGTTATGACCTTTGGCCACTCATGTCATGTCATGAGTAACGAAAGTGATTTTTTATGATTTTCGCTGCAGCTTAAGTCAGTTAAGAGAGTTACCAAAGACTTCAATCGGCATTTGGTAATAACTTTCCATCTCGTAACTCTGTGTATACCTACGTGGTTCAGTGATTTTAGACATGGACGTAATTTTATTTTCTCCATGACGATGCACGTGAAGGTCGACCAGCGACTGCAGTTACCGAATTTAATATTGATACTGTACGTCAATTAGTTGAGATTGATAAAAAAATTACATGTCAGCAAATTCGTAGGTTCGTAGTATCTACTGTATTAGGCATTTGAATGAGTCAAGTGCAAAAGATTTTACATGTGCATCTGAAGGTACGGAAGCTTTACACTCGATGGATACTGCATAATTCGACGGAAGACCAGAAACGACTGCGTGTAGAGTGGTGTCGCAAAATAATAGCAAAGTTTTATGGAGGGCAATCATTGGCTGTCTATAATATCGTGACAGGTGACGAAACCTGGGTTGGGTTGGCAAGAAAATGATTGCTTCTTTTTTTGGAAAATCAGGACATTACACGACATTGTCACTTGAAGACCAAAGAACAGTAACTTCAGATTGGTATGTCAACACTTGCTTGCCCAGAGTCTTAGAAAAAGTTAGGGAAAACCGTCCTCGAAGCGAAGTCGTCCTTCACCACGATAATGCGTCCTCACATACCGCTAAGGTAACAGAAGCGTATTTGAAGGGTTCAAATGTAAAACTGATGACGCATCCGCCATACAGTCCAGACCTCGCACCATACGACTTCTTTTTGTTCCCGAAAATTAAAGATAACCTTAGAGGCATACGTTGTACGACTACGGACATGAAGCAAAAATGCATTCAATAAAGGAAGACGTTACTGCGTTACAATAAGATGCAATGTCAGTTGAATCTTAGGTACTTTAACGATCTTGTCACGTCACGTATCGTTGCGTTTGCTTGGTGACAAGTGAATCGCGGACGTTTTATAAGCGAGTTGGTTAGTCTTGGTTCGATGGTCTTGGTTTAAAATATGTACTACATAATATGAGAGTCAATATCTACGGCCGTAGGTGTATATTTCTTGCTCACATTTTTGGTGTCACTGTGTGGTCTCTCTATCTCTATCTCGATGAACATCCATGTATATCATATATCTATTGATAAAGAAAGATGATGCATAAATGTAAAATAAAGCGACGCTTTTAATCCATATATTTTATTAAAACCATATAAATTAATAATAAATTAAAGAGCTTTAAATTTGCCCCCTTTTTGTTTGCGTAACAATACTTTCTTGCGTATTAGTTTAATTACAAATCCAACAATTTTGTAGAGAACTTGGAATAACAAGAACAATAATATAAAAACGAACAACAATATATCATATGAAAAGAATTTGCTCATTGACACTCCAACAGTCGGGGAATGAAGGTGGCGCGCTCCTCCGTGTCTCAAAACGTATTCAGTCCACCATATTGCTTGTTGGGCTCCATTCGCTATCGGGTGTTGGGTCAGTTGAGCGACTAACACCATCGCTGTCTTGTACCTGACAAAAAGTACCTAATTACACGATTTGACTTTATATATTTTATCAATGTTAAGAAATTATTCAAATTCTTAAGTAGTTGATGAAAGGAAGGATTAGGTAATTATAGAACATATCCTCTAGTAGTGAATGGCAAAATTAAGTTTCTGATTCATTTTGATCTGTCAGTTTTATTTTCTAATAGGTCTATCTCAATAATGCAAATATCTCAATAATACTTCGAAATTGTACACCTCACAATGCGAAGCTTATTTGGGTATAAGGTACCAATAGCGCTCTAATCTCGCTATGAGAAAATGACAGGCATAGCCTACCGACCGTCCCACGGATATTTTCGTGAATTCGATGCCTCCCTGAAGAGAATGCAATAAATGAAAAATCAAAATCGAAATTACTATGTATTTATTCACAATTTCCGCAAAGTCCGCATGTTTACACTTCTTAATCGGTCTAAAGTAGGGTGGTCCGTTTTGTCCATTTGTCTTGTAGTTACATGCGGATATGCTCATGTTAAGTTCCTCTGTAATGTCTACGTCTATCGGAGTGACTTAGGACCTATTACGAGTATGTACAACTACGTACGACGTGGAAGGCACCGCATCGTCTAGAGTACGATTTTCATGATCTGAAATGTCGAAGTCCACCCCCCTGTTTCCCCACTGCATGGTGAAACGTGATGGTTTTATGCGTTCCCTGTACTGACAAACTCGCTCTATGCAACTAACAGGTCTGTGTTAACCTTCTCAAACGGGCCTTTCTTTGATTTTGAGCCAAACATTTTTCCTTCACAGTCACGATGTTTCACAAATTTTTCCAAATTCTCAAATTGTTTAGTAAACTCTCTCAGTAGAATTTAAAGTTTATTTAATCAGCTATGTAATAAGATCAGAGAATCAGTTCGATAGCAAAAGTAGAGTAGAACACAAATTATGAATCCAAGCATCTGACACTGCTGAGCGCTAACGTCAAAATCGCCCCTCGCTCCCGGCCCCCTCACGCCGCCGACTGCGCATGCACGCGTTAAGGTAAATTTCGTCTAATTTCGTCATTCAATCGTTCATATAAGCTTTTCGATACACAAAAGTGTATTAAATCGTACTTATACCATTTTACAATTTATCGAGGATTACTTTTGAGGGACTTTTAGGTCGATTCTTCCATATAATAAGTTTTAAAAAATTTATATCTCATGATGCACTTGAACAAGGTTTTTTTTTAATTTCAAATTTTGCCCTCCCACAATGAACCTTTCAAACAAAAATTAGTACATCACTTCGATTTTCCAGTAAAATATAAGTTTAATCCCCTATTTTTATTTTTTTAAATTTTTAGCATAATCCGAAATTAACGAATTTCCATTTTGGGACTTAACTTTAGTAGGTACGCAAATCAAGAAAAAACTTTTTTACAAGTGCATCGTGTGAGATATGAAATGAAAGTGCTCCTTTATAACAAATTAAACAATCAAATTTTTTATTGTTTCGAAATGCACAGTTTAAAGTCGTTCCAGAGGTATCTAAAGATAATAAATTTTCATGTAAGTACTTTTTCTGTAATATCTTTTCAACGGTGCATTTTGAAACAATAAAAAAATATGATTGTATAATTAGTTATAAAGGAGCACTTTCATTTCATATGTCACACGATGCACTTGTAAAAAAGTTTTTTCTTGATTTGCGTACCTACCTACTAAAATTAATTCCCAAAATGAAAATTCATTAATTTTGGTTATATATTCTTGATTGAGTCACAAGTTCTGTATATACCAAAGAAATTAGTATATACCTATTTACCAAATTTCTTTTTATTTTGTTCAGTAGATTCAAAGAAAATAGACTGACAGACGGACAGACAAACACCAGAATAACCCTATAAGAGTTACGTTTTTTCTAGCGCTGCTGGTGTCCGCGAATACATTTTTACATCCAAAGAAACTTAAGAATTGATAACACATGCGGAATTCGAGATGACTGACCGATTAGCCGAGTGCTAGAGACCCTAACTGCGGAGCCAAGGGTCGCGGGTTCGATTCTCGCCCGGGACAAATATTTGTGTGCATGAACATGTCTATTTGTTCCGTGTCTGGATGTTAAATATCTATATATATGTATATATTATAAAGAAAATTTAAGTATGTATATCAGTCGTCTGGTACCCATAATACAAGCTTTGCTTAGTTTGAGACTAGATGGCGCTGTGTGGGATGTCCCAGACATTATTATATAAAAATGAAGTAAAAGAGAACCTCTGTGACAAAAAATTATAAAGTATCAGAAGTACTTAATAACTGATTGTATTTGTTACTGTTAGTGACTTACTTCTCTTGTGTAGCGACCTCCACTATCGTCTTATTTACTTTCTCTTTGGTGAGGAAATTAGGATCTAATATTTTTCCAGCTCCGAATCTCGTTATTTGCCAAAGAAAGACTTTTCTTGATGTGACTAAGGGTAGACCAACAATTGGCACACCGTAAAATACGGCTTCCTCTAGCGACCGTGCGCCTCCGTTTGTTATAAACGCTTTCATTTTGGGATGAGCTGTAAAATATTAAAATACTTTTAGATAATAAGAACTTTCGTGTCTGTATCAATTACTTTCAGTATTTTATAAATAACAATGAATACAACAATTAATTAAAAAATATGACATTTTTAAACCAGAAATGAAATTTGCAAAGATAACATTTATATTTTATGCTACTAGTAATAATTTCTTGGTACTCAAGGGAGTACCCTCTTGAGTAGCCTAGCTTAGCCTAGAGAAAAGCCTGCGCTTTTCATTCAAAAAAGAGATTTCGGCCTGTGTCTAATCCCCGCTTTATTTATGTATTTCTGTACCAATATTTACAGGAAAAAATATGTAATAGGAGAAATAATGTTACAGGGCGGTACGTTCTTGTGTTTTTGATATCTTGTTCAGTTCTTTTAGAATAAATTCCTGAAATTTCTTCGTTTTTGAAAATAATGAGCCATACATTCGATATTAAAGCGAATTAAAAAAAAAACGTACCGCCCTAAGGACATCCTTTCTTAATTACCCTGCAAATTTTGGTTCCAATTCATACACATTTCAGGGGTGGAAACAGTCACGACCCCCGAAAGCTGTTTCGACGGGCAATTTATAGGTATTTTTGGGAATTTGCTCTTGTCATCTCTGTCACTCTAGAAAAGGTAGGGGAAGAGGAATTGAAACGGAGATACCGATGCTAATTCGCAGCCGCGGAGGGAAAGACTATCTCCTTAAGCGATGTTATTTGTATTATAAAGCGACATAAGCGTTAAATTTGTCCAATATTATAATATTTTAATTATTCCAACATTTATTTCGACTTATGAAAGTACATGGATTATAATTAACTTGTATTTGCTCAAGGGCTTCAAATAATTCAGTCACTATAAGTTTTGAGAGGCATGAAATTTAAAAATGGAACGCATCTATATCCTATATTTATAACCGGCAAAAAAACGGAAGAGGTTCTCAATTCGACGCGTATATTTTTTTTATATATAACAAGACATAACTTTTTGCAGAGTAGTCCGTTTGGATATTTCTTTTTTTTTATTAGAAAGGATATATCCTGAAGTTGGTCCCATATAAAATAAAAAAACAAAACTAATAATAATAACTTTTTCCAGACTAGTCCGATTTTGATAATTCTTTTTTTATTAGAAAGGATATATCCTGAAGTTGGTCCCATATAAAATAAAAAACAATACTAATAATAATAACTTTTTCCAGACTAGTCCGATTTTGATAATTCTTTTTTTATTAGAAAGGGTATATCCTGTAGTCGGTGTAATATAAATTTGAAATAAAATTCCAACCCTGATGGTAGGAAAATGTGATAATTGATTGTTCACTCACTGATTGCAATGTGTGACCATGCATGGAAGTAGCTAATTTAATAGTAATCAAAAATTAAGCATGTAGTTAGTAGATTGTAGCCACAAAAAAATAAAAAATAAAAAAATTTTAACAAAAAATTAAACCGCCAAAAAACTAAGTAGCCAAAGATAATGAACCCCTTTTATTATTTAAGCTTAGAAATTAAGTTCTTAAACTAATGTACTTATAGGTACTTTAGTGATTTTGAGTCGGCGCCAAACAATTAATGAACCAAATTACCTTAAATTTAAAGACTCGGTAAAACTTGAAGGCTTGTTTGGCGCTTACTGAAAATTACTTAGGTATAATTACATTCGTTTAAGAACTTAGTTTCTAAAGTTAAATAATAAAAAGTTTTATTATTTTTTGCTTTTTAGTGTTTTTCGGCGGTTTAATTTTTTTAAATAACAAATATTTTTTAATATTAAAAGTGAAAAGCTATTTTTAACGACTTAAATATTATTTTTTTTTATTCATTCTGTCATCACTTCCCGGCTTTTCGCCTGCTGCAATGGAGCTCAAGCGAGAACAATTGCGTGCTGTGATCTTGAATCAGCTTTAGGTATATCTGTTCATACCCGAGCAACGATTTGTGGCAGAAATGGACGCCTGCCTACGTCAGTGACCCCAGAAAATGTGTTGACTACCTACTGAAATGCTGGTGCCAGAAGGTGAACGAATCACTTAAAAAGGACATAAAGAGAATCTTCGACATTATTTAGGTCAGAATTCATACCATCCCATATCACCCTGTAAGAAAATGTTGTTGTCGTTGGATACCACGAGTGCTTTCCAAAATGGGTCCTAAAGGCCCCAGTGGATTAGTGGCGTAGAAATGCTACGAAAATGGGGCATCAAAGTGTATATCTGAAATAATCACTAACAACAAATTATGGTATATCAGTATGATCTGGAAAGCAAGAAGCGTTCGTCGGTGGCTGTTTTAGGTGGCCAGTTGTCAACAAAATTGTAAAAGCCCCGGAACGTTGACTAAAAAATGGTGTGCAGTTTTTTTTTCGGTGAACATCTCGCGACATGAATGCTAGTTTGTTGATCAATTAACTCAGAAAGGTACACAACAGTCGCATTGCCAAGTTTCCAAAGCCGTCCAAGAGAAACTACCAAAGATGCTTAAAAGGGGCTTAAAAGAACCCTTGACGAATCATGTTGCACCACAACAACGCAGCTTCACATGTTTCTCTCAGAACAAAAGTGTTTATTCAGGAATCTGGTATTGATCTCTACCTGATCCACCTTACAACCCTTACTTACCTCCCGGTGATTTATGTTTATAACTGATTGTCAAGGATAAAATAAAAAAAGTCCTTTTCAAGTGTCAAAGAAGCGGTGGCTATTTGGGAATCAGCCATTTCTGACCTGTTGAAGGAAGACTGGAAAAAATGTTTCCACGGCTGGTTTAGACGCCTGGGAAACATAGAGAGTTGCGGACAATATTTTGAAAAAATATATAAATTATAAAAATATTTCTAGTCTTTGCGTGTCTCGAAACTTTTATAATTAACGCCAAATCACCCCTCGTTCAACTCTAGGTGTTGAATGCTAGACACATGATTGCGGAAGGCAATAACATTTCTGGGGGATGATTATCAGGTTCAAAACTTCTAGAGTTGGATATTTCTGAGTTTTTTCATTAGACACCGAATGGATTTCAAACGAATTACAGTAATTTATATGGTCATGCACATAGCTGATAGATTAGTTAGTAGGCATTCTATTGGAATAATAAAACATTATTTTATAAAATGGAGCATTAGAAATAATAGGAATTGCGTATTATGTGTAGTTTTAGCTGTGTATTTACATTTAAAAACATAAAATAGAAAGATTCCATACAATTTTTACACAAGAATAAAAATCCCAAAAATACGCACTTAAAATGTCGACGGTCCTCCTCAAATAACTATTTAATTTTTTTAAATGTTTTTAAGGCAAGTATTATAATCCTACCTTCTAATGAAAAACACCTTTTATCACCCTACAAATATGCCGGCGCCATTTGAATACGAAAATTGCCGGACTGCCAACTGTCCATGAGATGGACACTTGGCAGTCTCGGGGGGGAAGGTATCTATTTAGTATTACAATTAAAATATGCCTCCTTTGACTTATACTACGTAATTTTTTTATTGATTTCTATTTACATTACCTAGCATCTCTTGCTGCGGGAACCAATCTTGTGTAATGACATTATTTGGCTTTTTGAACGTCCCGATATTTCCAATCTTCCAAAATACTGTGAAAGGTAGTCCTCCGAATACATCTAGCAATATCTGTATTGTTGCCTTGGAAAGCATGTCTGAGTCTTGCACTGTGCCCAGGGAGAAGTAAATGCAGCCTTTTTCGGATGCATCCATAATTGCTTTCAAATCCTGTAAATGAAATTGTGTTTTTAATTAGATATTTGTGAAATGTCGTGACTCTACCGGCCAGTGTAAAAACTATGTTCAAAACGAGACACGTGCCTCGGTGCTGCGCTCGCCAGTCAAAGACTTCGACCAGGCCTAAACGGGACGTGGATAAGTGTTTGAGGATTTGTCCTTGAACAAGCCATCAACTTAACTTGTTAGTAACGAGCTAAACTGCGTACAAGTTGGTGGTTAACTTTTAATTCGAACGATGTTAACCGTTTCCTGACTATAGATTACCTACACATGCACATATTTATTAAGGTAAATGCATGGTGAAGTCTACAACTCTATAAACGACAAGATACCAAAAGTGTCTTTAATTGATCGCTCTATTTCATGAAAGATGAACAAATCTATAAATAATGATCAGAAGTTTATTTTTATGCAGATTTTAAACGGGAAGATTGTAATGGCCTGAGAATCGGTGAACAAAGTCGTTTTATTAAATTTCCCATGATATTATATAATATATATTGTCATAATTTGCATTTATAAAAAGTAAAGAAAGGAACCTTATTGTCCACCCACACGTATTGATAGTGTATGTACATTTCAATGATCTTGACTAAAATTTTGTATATGGGTTTTTTTTTGGGTGAAAAGCCGACAACAGTTTTTTTATTGTTATTATTAGTATCTATATGAAACCTTTCTAAACGAGATGCACAAAGAGAAATGCAATTTATGATTTAGGTTGCTGTAAAAGCTACTATATTATAAAATACCAAGGGAGTTAAAACGAACAGGGACGGAAAAGTATCATAAATATTATGAAAGATAGCTAGCTTTACTGAACGGAAACGTTATTTTATATTAATAAAATATAATAAAAATCCCTAAGCTTAGGAAATTCTGAAAAGTCACTTGGCTGAGCCGAGAATAGAACAACCGACACAATTATTTTTTTTAACTTTCAACGTTGTAATACCACCAATCGATAAGCGTTAATCACAGGGAGGCAAATCTCTTGAATGAACATTATAGATACTAAAATCAAAAGAGGCCCCTTAAAATCTAACATTATTTCGATAAAATAAATAATAATATATAGTTGATACCTATTTTTTTTTTTAATTTGTGTCGGTTCGTTTCCCGGCTCGGCCTTTTCAAAATTCTATAATTCAGAGTTTTTTAATTAAGAATAAAATAACGTTTATTTTTAGTAAAATTGTTATCCCTCTTTTACCTGAGTTAAAGGCAAACCAGGCTTAATATGTAGTCGATCCGTATACACTACGGCTGGAGACGAAGGCCGGTTACCCAACAACGTCTGCGTTCCACTCACGAACAGCAAATCTATGTCATATTCCAAAGACAAAAGGTCTTGTTTTAAACCAAATATCTTCTCTGCCGCTATCTGGCATAGAGGCAAATAATTGTTATAATATTCGTGTCTTGAACGCCAATAACGAAGATACTCGACTAATTTCTCTAAAACGTTCATTTTTTCGTAATAGAGCGTGTTCACGTCCGGATAGAACAGAGGATGATTTGGTGTTCCTTTCGATTCATACATGGTAAGGGTCCCTGAACCAGCAGTTATTGCGATATGAGGAGCATCATATTTTTCCGCTGCAGCATACAATATAGGCATCTCCGCTTCTGTGATGACCAAATCGAAGACTACGTTGGGATTTATTAATAATGCCGTCATCTGTTGAGATCTCAGCTGAGCTATTGCAACTTTGACCGCCAATTCATGCATTTGTCTAATTTGCGTCAAATGGTCGTCGACGTTCATCATCAGTGTCTTGTATTCGTTCCACAGAGGAGCTGACTCTTGGCTTACGTCTAATTCTACTATCTTCTCCACTTCGGGGTATTGAAAATGACCAGGGTAAGGTGTCATCACGACGACAGAATGACCATTCTTCACCAAGAGTTCAACGTATCCTCTGTAAGTGTAATGATCGACGAACGATAAAGATGAAAACAGAGCAAGAATATATGCACTTTGGGCGACACTACAATAACATAGTACCATTAAGATTATACTGAATTTGTCGAAATGCATGATTGAAATTTCAAACGACACCACACAAAACTTGACCACTCGCGGCAACGTGGAAGCGAAAAAAGGAACCAAATAATCATTTTCGATTGTGCAATCAACGTAAAAACACTTGTGTATACATGAGACTCATAGTTAAATACAGATGGATAGATTCGTTAAAGATAACAAAATCGATTTATAAATATATGTACCTCACTGATACAAAAAGAAACCAGCAAAGTGCGTGTTGGACCACGCATAGTTAAAGGATCCGTGATCGGAATAAACGTTCATGGTAATTCAAATAATAAATTCAAAAACAAATATCTCAAACACTATTCAATCTTAATCAAATCAATTTTTACTCACACTCATTAGCAATAGGGGATCCCCCTTTAAGTTTTAACCGACTTCAAAACAGAGGAGGTACCTACTATATTCGTTTGTATATATGTTTTTATATATATATATTATGTTCATGTATTTTCGTCGATTGTGAATCGATGCGAAAAATTCTTTTTTGTATTAAAGGGTATACTCCCGGTATTTTCCATTATCACCATGTCAGGATCTGATGTCCAGGTATCCCAGGGCAATCGAGGAATACCTTCAAATATTATAGGGACGGATGTGTTTTTCAGCTCAATTTTTAGTTATGCAGGTGTTTGTGTCTGTTCGTCATCATTTCATGCTGCTTCGCTGATAATGGAGGCTACCAGCACTCTTCGTTTAGGAATTTAGGAGCTCATATCTCCATAACTATGACATAAATTAAAAAAAACATTTTAAAACCTCAATATTATTTTCAAAGATCTATCTGCACATAATATTATACTGACGTGTAATCAGTTACATGTATGGCGATTTTTTTTGTAAGTTTGCAATACTTCTACAGCGGTTCATAAATTACACGTACCTTCCAAATTTCATCTATGCCTGTAGACAGACACAGTTAGGAGAAAATTATAACGATTCCATTTTTTACCACTGGCTAACGGAACCCTAAAAATTATTTATTTAATATCCACAGACGCTTCACAACTATTCTACTGCACTTAGGTAGATATCTATTTCTCCGTGATACCTGCCTCACATCGCCACAGTTACCTATTCCAGTAACCGCTGCTGTATCAATATACTCAAAATTAAACCGTAACGAGGTCAATCCTGTAGGTACATAAGATATTTTTTCATAATAATGATTGTCATATATTATATAACAACACTGAACGCAAGCATATATTTTTTGGAATGTTTGTTTTTATATATCAACGCGATAGATCCAAAAACTACTGAACTAATTTCGATGAAACTTTGAATGATTTGTAATTTATCTTCGTAACCCAAGGTCTAATCTAAGATACTTTTTATCACGTTACCTAGAGACTAGACGCAACGAGTGTCTAAATGATATATAATAGTGTAAATCATATATGTTCACGCAGCCGAAGCAACGGGCAGCAGCCAGTTTCCAATAGGTATAGTTCCCATCGGCTCTTCTTATTCATTTTTTACGAAGTGGGGCGAATTATTGTTAAATTTATAAAAATGTTCTTTCTAACAAGAAACAGTTTTAATTTTAGCTTTCAAAAAAACTCGCATATACACAAGTAACCCGAAAATTGTGAATTTTAAAAACCAAAGTTAGCACCTACCGTTTTGTGTTAGAAGAAACATACTTTTATGATTCATTTTACTTATTAAGATGCAAAAATGAAAATAAGAAAGTGTAGTTTCTTATTTCTGGTACAAATAAATATTGTATTGAAATTAGTGGTATCTTTTAAACTTAAGTTGAATTTACAGTTTCGGCTTTTTACAAATAATCTGGTTTAAAGGGATAACCATCTGATATTCTGATAGTTGGTGGTGGGTCGAAGCTGGTGCGTTTTATAGCCCGTGTGTACTAATATTGGTATACAAAGACGATTATTAAAAAAAATAAAACGAACATGTTACCAGTAAAGTTTATAGTTTATTTAAATTGGTAGATTAATAATAACTGGTTTATTGGTACTGGCAGGTTTAGGCATATCTTCTAGCATAGCCGGCAGAGGTCTCACGACGAACCACTGATGTTTCAACGCCTGAAAAAAGAGTTATAAGCATAAGTAATAAATTTTATAGCTTGCATAGAGTAAGGGGACAGATTGCAGAAATTGTAAAAAAGTGACTGCATACCCATCATAATTCTGTTCTTTAACAATAAAAAATAAAAACCGATTAAGTGCGAGTGACTCACGCACCGAGGGTACCGTACAATCACACAATGTATTTATATTACATATTTACCAAAATTATATTTTCTTTCGTTCAGCTCGGGATCCTAGAACGAGCCCGACTTATACTTGCCCGGTTTTTATTATTATTTTGTTGTTTTACTATATTATACTATGATAGTATAACCACACCAAATTTGAAACTTGTATGTATTACCGTTTTTAGAAGAAGAAAGAAAGAAGAAATATTATAAAAAACACAAAAACAATACATTAAAAAAATTACATTAAATTTTTATGCGATGTACAGCCAAAATGATTGCCACCATGCTTTTGTCGTGGCACAACGTTGCCATGACGCTGATCCTCCGTGGGAACTACCTAAACTAAAGAAAACGACACCGGTCTATGTAAAGAAAAACAATTAGCCAGTTTACACACATTATGCTAGCACACATACTCCACTCACACAATACAAACCATATACAAACGTACCCACTATAAATAACAATGATTTCTACATTCTCAATAGAACTCAACACAAACATATTGTCATTTAATTTAAAAACTGACAAATACTTCCGATAGTTTTCGCAGGAACACATTTACACTTTGGGTGCAGTTACTTATGCAAACAAAACAGTAGGTACCTACCTACCGAACAATAGCCTGGCATCAATGTGCACGCACCTACATGTCTTTTAGCCACACACCACAGCACCACTCAGCTCGGCTGCTCGTGCAGAAAAAGTTTGCTCCTCAATCAAAAATTACGATATAGACAAAACAAACATCCATAAAAAAACACCTCTCTTGTATGGGGGTCCATTGTTAATTTTTCCTTTGAATATTCGCCATAATAACATCTATTCTGTGAAGATATCAACTGGCTGCCTATTATCGTTTACAAGATACAGCTTTTTACGGGTAGGACAGATAGCAGATAGCCGACACGACGTAGACTTAGTAAAGGGGTCCCGTAGGCACTCCGTGGGTGCGGAACCCTATAAAATGTTTAAATAAATCACCTCTTTAGCTGATATCCTTTTGTCGGCGTCATACATTATCAATGATTTCACAAGCGAAACCGCATCAGAATCGACACCGGGTAACATTTCCGCCCAAGGTGTCGGCTCCGAAGGCGGGAAAGTGATTTTGTGGTAATCGGGCAACTGCGAATGGTTCGGCCAACTCTCTTCCGTAGGCGTGCCGAGATGACGTAACACGATCGCCAATTGCTCTATATCCGATTCACCCTGGAACATATTGGCACAACATAACATACGACATAACACGACATAAGGCAGGTGCACATATTGGCCCTATGCTTGGCTAGCAGCTGTTTACACAATGGACTGGACCTAATGCGGTAAAAAGCCCGACTTCGAAGGAAGTATAGCGACCGAGTTTGACCAACTCTCAAACGTATCCCATAAAGGTAGGACATACGGGAATTAGGTATTTTAAATATTTGCAAGTGCTGCTAATTAAAATTATCAGTTACTTATTAATTATGCATTGAGAAGCTCTATGTCTTTGCTCTATGCTCTGCTTCTATTTGCAAAAAAATACTGTTCACTTTTATTTGATTTTATTACGTCAGAAAACAAAGTGACTTTGAATCTCTTTAGAATATTTTTTCCCCAACTTTTTTTACAGACAAGCGAATTATATATTATAGCCCAAAAAGACATAGCATATTATTATACTATAACGTCCTTGATAGCCCATCATGTGACGTCATCAATCTACAAATTCAAATATTTATTATCTCTATGATTTGCTCAGTTATTCTTAAATAGAAAAATTTAATAAAGAAATAATTTTTTTAAGAGTCATAGGCAAAAGTTTGTCGAAATAAACACTTAAGAAGAAATATTGAACGATACGAAATAAATTAATTTGCATCCAGGTAAATAACATCTACTGAAAGGGTTCAAAAGATTTCAGTGGTATCCAAAGCAAATTCTTGACTTTACATAATATATATATATAGGTACCTACCTACGATATTCTGGTAGGTGGACTATTAACTGCGCTACGAAGTGTACAATTTCATTGTCATTTAAATAAAAAATGTCCTTATATGGAATTATTGATATTATGACAGATTTGGACACAGTAAAATGTGGTAAGATATTCAATAGTTCTCTGTAGTAAGTGACTTACTGCGAATAACGGTTGTTTCGTCAGCATCTCGGCTATGATGCAACCCACTGCCCACATGTCCACCTTCTCATTATAGTAACGCGCACCATATAAAAGCTCAGGGGCGCGGTACCATCTAAAATAAAAAACACAAACTAATCAATTGACGACCGCTTAGCCTAGTGGGTAGCGACCCTGCCTACGAAGCTGGCGGTCCCGGGTTCGAATCCCAGGTCGGGTCAGTATTAATATGATGAATATTTATACTGGTACCGGGTCTTGGTTGTTATATGTGTATGGTGTCTTCACAAAAATATTTATATATGTATATATTATAAAGAGTATTTATGTATGTATATCAGTTTTCTAGTAACCCATAACACAAGCATAATACTTGCTTACTTTGGGACTAGATGACGCTGTGTAGGAAGTCCCGTGTATTATTATTATTATTATGATCAACGAATTCAAATGAATTAATGGTTCAGTATCGAAGATGATATGAATGTTCAATTACTGTATTCAAATACCATTTGAACGTTACATTGTTCTATAGTATAATGCATTGTTAGGCCTAATGACATCTGTTATGGCATTCGCGTGAACTAAATATTGGTGTGCTACAAAATTTAATCATAATTTGAATTTGAATTTAGATAGAAAGCTGAAGAAAGTAATTTTAGCTACCTAGCCTAAAAATGCTCACCTAGTGGCCACTTGATGCGAATAAGGCCTGCCGCCGTCCGGCCAATACAGTCGAGCTAGACCTAAATCTGCGATTTTCAGTATACCCGCATAGTTGATCAAAAGATTAGCTGGTTTCAAGTCCTGAAAATTTTTAAAGGATATGATGAGACCAACCTATTTTAAAATAGGTAAATACCTACGTGTTCATAACTTTACCTGTCTACCTGTCTAGGTACATAGTTATTAGAAAGATCGCAAATTTTATATTTTTGGGGCTCTTTTTATAGAAGGATAAACTGTCATTGATAAATTAAATATTTTCAAACATATTTAGCACGTACTTTGAAGACAGTTTTTATAGATTATAGGTAATGAAATTCCTTTCTTTCCTAAAAATATTGTTGTTTCATGGCATTGTTTTACGTTTCCTAAGGCTACGTGAAACACAAAATAAAAAAATCTAGCTTTTCCTAACTGTTCTCTAAACATTATACATACGGGGTGAGGTTTTAATGACCAGCAAAATTTTAATATAATGATCTTTGGTAGAAAACCAATAGCCGTCTTGTTTCCTTTTAGTATCGTGCTATAAAAAAATATTGAGATATGACTTCACAAACCTTTCCCGAAAAAACCAATAACTCTATTCACCATTCATGCTCGCCGCCCCATTCCGTTTCAATGTTTCGGGCGCGTACGTTTACCATAGTGTTAAGAAGGCAACCAAACGTTATAAAATAACAGTGTAGATAAAATTTATTATGAAAATGTAACCCATATTTTTTATTTACGCAATGAGGTCTATTGGTGATACCTAACATCTAGACAAATTTTGGCCGGTTACTAAAATCTCACCTTGTATATTTTATTAAAAAAAAAACAAGTTTTACTCATGTGACGACCGCTGGGCCTAGTGGGTAGCGACCCTGCCTACGAAGCTGGAGGTCCTGGGTTCGAATCCCAGGTCGGGTCAGTATTTATATGATGAATATTGATACAAGTACCGGGTCTTGGTTGTTATATGTATGTGGTGTCTTCGCTTGGTATCCAAAATACAAGCTAATGCTTAGTTTGGGGCCTAGACGTTGTTGTGATGTATACATTATTATTATTATTATTGTGCCTTTAAGTAGTAACTGATAGTAGTCAAGGTAATAAGGTACCTAAAATATAAAATTCGAGCCCAATTTTTTTGAAAAAATGACTAATCGATTGACTAGATAAAATCACCCACACACTACGCTGCTACTATAAGAATGTCTGTCTCTTTTACTCTTCTCATATTACGAAGCGATGGAAGGAGCGAAGGGTAGAGGCATAGCCACGAAAGTCGTAACAACGACCAAACTTGTCATTATATGAAACACTTGATAATTATCTGTTAGATGGGAGATTTCACACGGTAAAAAATGTGATTCTTCAGTCAATTCAAGACACGTATACTTATTAAACAAACAATGGTTTTCTTGGTTTAACACAATATGTCCTGATCGAAAGAAAATCGACCTTTGGTTAAAGAAATCACTTTTTATTCTGCAGATTTATAGTGACAGATAAATACTAAATAGGTAAAATGTTAGTAAGTGTCAAAGTGACGTGTGAATTAGGTAGGTACCTAGTGCATTTATTTTGCTGTAAAATCTGTGTATCGAAATTAACGCGTACATAGACGCCGTAAGTTTTACCGGGCACATGCAGAACTCCAAGTCTTAACAATAGCATACAATACATTTCGTTACCCTATGCATGACGTAGTGCGCGTGCATATAGCGCGTGCCTTTCAGCAGCATAGTGGCGTACGATTTGCCTCGAGGCGCTGTCAGATCTGCCGGTCGCTGGTGCAGCACTTCCCAAAGACTTGAACACATGAATTCGAGTGCTAGGACCAAACTCGTTCCTCGCGGAAACATTTCGTATAACTTCACTATCTGTTAAACATCACAGATTTTTACTAAACTTGTTTTAAGCTTTCCTGTAGTTACATTATTTTTATTAGTATATAGTTGACTTTCCAATGCTGTCTGACGCAAATCGTGTACATAATAGTGATAAATTTGAATTTTGGACAAGATAGGTTGGTGGTCCACCATTTCAAAAAAATAGGTTAGGTTAAGTTTCACTAGTGATAATGCCAAGAGCCAACACCGCGAGGAGCGAAACGAAGCGGATCGATGAGCCACCAAAAAATCCTGCATTTTGATTGCAATTTCCGTTAATAAATTTTTACTGCGTGAGATTCCTATAAGCAACATTGTGAAGGGCTATCATAGGATATCTATGAAAATGAAGCAACGAATCATTAAAAGCTACCATACTTACATATTTACATCTGAGCAGCTGCAGGGCTTTGATTTCTCGCATCACATTAATGGGTATGCCGTCGTCGAGGTTACGAATAAGGATTTTTTTAAGCGCTACCTCTCGACCGGTAGGCATATGCCTCGCTTTGAACACTAGACCGTGAGCCCCTTCGCCTATTCGGCCTATCACAGAATAATTGTTGAGATCTTTGTCCATTTTAAAAAAGAGATTATACCTATCTTGTGAATTTGTTTCTAAGAAAGAACTTAATTTGTCCTTCCGTTAAATTGATTTGGGGCACAACTAAATGCATTGCAGTTATTTATTTACATTGAAAATAATTGTATTTTTGTAGCACTACTTGTCGCAATGTAGACAGACATTTGTTATCTTACTACGGTTGTCATGGTGACGTCCACCGAGTTCGCGCCCATATGTTTTTCGTTTAGGTTTCCTTGGTAGACATTTTTGTCTTTTTTTTACTGTAAAATGAGAACGTAGTATATTGCTGTATGATTAATATTTAACTGATTCCCTCCGCTGAAACTACGCAACGTAGGTATACAACGCTATAGAAGCCAAGTCATTGCTAGCCTCAGCTGACTTCATCGCGCCGCGCCGCGGATCGGTAATGGAGCGTTCATTTAACATAAAATTACCATCACGAGGTACTTGTAAAGTTTTAATGGAATTTATAGGTATATAAACTTTATTAAAATCTTTAATATAGGGTCTTAACCTATGAAGTTGCCGTTTTGTATGAAATAAGTTCAAGTATTTTTTTTTCAAACATCTTTATTTCTGTTATTCAAAGTAATCACCCGTGCAATCGATGCATCTTTGCCAACGCAGTGGCAGCTTATTGATGCCCTTCTTGTAAAAATCAACTGGACGGGAGGCAGCAAACTCTTCAAAGACATTTTGTACTGCCTCTCGGCAATTGAATGAAAAAAGTAATAGTCGGTAGGTACAAGGTCTGGTGAGTATGGCGGATGAGGGAGAACTTCCAACCTCAACTCTAGCAGCTTGGAGACTGTTGTGCAGTATGGGGTCGCGCGTTGTCGTGAAGGAGCAGCGGGGACGACCGATTGACCAAAGCTGGTCGCAGACGTGCGAGCTTCTCCATCATTGTTTTTAGTTCTTCACAGTACACATCTGCACTAATGCTCATGGCATATTGTAAAAAGCTATGATGAATCACACCGGCACTAGACAACCAAATAGTGACCATCACCTTTTTAGCGGTTATTTTTCGTTTAACACATTGCTTTGGTGCTGAACCAACTTGCTGAGCGCTTTCGATTGTCGAACTGAATCCATTTTTCATCATAGGTAACAATCCGGTTCAAAATTCCATTTCTGTGCGTCTTGAGCAACGCGAGGCAGATGTCAACGCGTATGTTGCGCTGGCGATCGTTAATTTCGTGGGGTATCCATCTATCAAGCTTTTTTACTTTGCCAATTTGTTGCAAATGGTCCAATATTGTTCTGATGCTAACATGAAAAGCTGCTGCTAGTTGAGCTGTAGTTTATTATCAACTTCCACAATCGCCGTCAATTCATCATTGTTGACCAAAGTGTCCGGACGACCACGAGGTTCAATATTCAAGTCTTAAATTCCAGAACGGAAGCGAACAAACCAATAATGGGTAGTGCGTTCGTTTGTTAAGTTATCTCCGTAAACATTGTTAATGTTACGTGCCGTTTGTGCCGCATTAGTACCACGACGGAACCCATATTCCATAATTATACGAATTTTTAAAGTGTGAATTATGACGAAAAATGTTCAAATGTAATGAAAACACAACGCTAATCAATAAACAAAAGACTGAGTTTGTAAAAAGAATGTCATGTTTTTAAAACAATATTAATTTGAATTTATAATTCACAGCCAGTCAAAAATTATTTTTTTTCAAATGGGCAGTACTGAAGAACGGCAACTTCATAGGTTAAGACCTAATAATAGGTAATTAAACATGGAATACAAAGAAAGAGTGCTACCAGGAGATCTCCCACCACCAAGGGAAAATCATCTTGGGTCGATAATGCTGAGAAGCACTAACTCATAATGAAAAAAAAAACGAATCGTAAATCAAATATTTAATATACATATAGGATCCTAAAATTATTTAACATTAAAACTAAACAAAATTAACAGTGCGTCACTGTTATACTATTATTTATGTACATGCATTGCAATATTAAAAGGCAGATAAAACACACAAAAAGACAGAATATTTACAAAAAAAAAACAATTCATGGAATATGACCTTAAAATACAATTCAGACAACAGTTCCATACAACGATGAGTACTAGTGCGTGCAACCGAACTGTGCGGCTGAGTCTGAAGACAGTCACAAAAACTTCGCAGTAACATAATTTAATAGATGCGCTGCAGCAGGAAGTGAGGCGGACCTGTGCGAACGGGCATCGTACGTTAGAGCCGTACAGAACGGTTGCAGGTATTGTAATCTGGTTAACGACGCTGAACTTATAAGATCTATTGAACTCATTCACAGCGCTGTTCACGCAATGATTTTACACTCTCAAAACGATTGTAACATATTTTTATGATAATTTTATCTTCAAATTGTAATTAGTATTCTACTTTTTATCTAAGCTATAGTTGCAGTTCGAGAAACGAATCTTAGCCTATTGAGGTTATTTGCGCTAAGCATTGGCGCTAAGATATATTTTCGGGACTGTTTGGCGGTATGAAGCGAAGTGGGACGGCCCGCAAACGCTCGCGTTTCTCGATTGACCATCAGGTGTGTTTGTGTTGACCGATTGGTCACTTTAATACATAAGTCAAGTGTACATACACGCTCAGACGGCTAGATTTGTGTCTCGAACTGTATGAGCAATTCATATATCAAAACGAAATAGGTAAATGTATATAACAGTTATAATATATACACGCCTCTTATAATTCGATAAGCTGTAATCATAACTTGGTACAATTTCAGACAGGTCTCAATCGCAGGAAATCTAGGAAAGAAGTCTTTCACTTCACAGCGCTTATTCAGTCCACGTGCCAAATACAGAACTAACGTTACGTTGTTACGCCAGTAAAGCAATGAGATAGGAATGTATATCACATCGAAATGGTCCAAATGAAAATAGCTGGTTTTTTAAATGTACACAATATATTTTACTAATCAGTATTTTCATTTAGTATACCTAGATCCACTCTACGAACCGGCGACGAGTAACTTTTCATGGAACACGCGAAACAATGGCAAACATGACGTGGTTGCGGAAAAATTAAAAATTGTATACACTATACATACTGCATGAAAACTTAGGACCCCACAATTTACAATGACCACAAAATACATTTTAGTTAATCAATTCGAGTATTGATATATTTTTCAAAAAGAGAATCCAAACTAAGAATTGGTGACGCAGTCTAATTATTTTGTCTAAAATAATTCAAAGTCTACTACTGAAAGGATATAAAAAATTCTAATAAAAATTCAGGTACTTGACAATTCGGAAATATACTTACAGAAAATTTAAATCACAAAATTTACAATTTTATGAATTTTTACAATTGTACATTGACACGACAAAAGCTTAGGCTGTGTTCTCATGCAGCAATTCAATTGTGATTCTTCTTTAATTTACCTATGTTGACAGCCGGGATACTATAATACTAATGCAATAATAATAATAATACAATAATAATACATGGTACATCCTACACAGCGCCATCTAGTCCTAAAGTAAGCAAGTGCTTGTATTATGGGGTACTAGACAACTGGTACACATACTTAAATTATTATTTTTTTATAGTATACACATATACTATAGATACTTCTTACACCCAGAGACGTAACAAATAAACATGTTCATGCACACAAATATTCGTCCCGCGCGGGAATCGAACCCACGACCCTTGGCTCCGCAGTTAGAATCTCTAATCACTCGGCCATCGCGCTGTCGACTATATTTATTTATTACAATAATACATGAAAATGTCGAATCACTCTTTTAAATAACATATCAAAGATAAGCAGATTCATGTTTATTTAATTTTATCTACAAATAATTACATATAAAACAATAATAACTTATTGATAATTTTATTTCACGTTTGTGCCCTAAATAAATTTAGCAATTATCTATTAAATCATCATACAAGTTAAATAATATAAAATATATTCTATAACCCCATGAAAAGAATATCTGAAATTCATAGTTGATTAATAAATTACTGTGCGCACCGACAAGAGTACAATATATAATACAACGGAAAACGCTAAAAAAATAGCATACAATAACTCAATAACTATGTATTTGAGTAACTAGACTATCTAATTGCGATTGGACACATATCGCTAAATATTTACTACTACAAATTGAAAAAAAAAAACGTGCATACATTTTCTTAACCTAAGCCACATGAAAGTATTTAAACTTTAAAAGTTAAAAAAAGGTGCATATAGTTATTCCACCCAGAGAACGCGCTCCTGGCGTTTTTACAAATCCATCAAATATCGTAAATAGTGATATTTGAGAATACATAACGCAATAGTTTATGGTTGCGACGTAATAGTCGAATGAATAGGTATACTTACTATATATAATTAATATATAATTTACTCGTAACGTAAACTCATAGTGAATTCGTTTCCGATAACTATAGAATAGGAGATTGTTACACAAGGGGTGAAAGGGACCTATTCAGGTACGGCCAATAGTTCGAGTGCCATAATAGGTCTTTCACCCGAGGTAAACATTCTGCTTTTCATTACGAATATATGAGAAAAAAAAACGCGTTTAAAAAAAATCTGATGAACTTATTTTATCATTTTGTACAAATATCTGTATACGTAAATAATTTACACCCGACAAAACGACTGAAGATCGAATTGCCGCTTTTTCGCTTTTTAAATGTTTCTTTTATGTGTCATTCTACCAGCTAGTAGGTATTTTCCATCATTGATGATGGTTAATTTTAGCGCAAATCTATGTTAATTAAATGATAATTCATTTAAAGGTAAATTATAACTATAGTCATATTACAATTTACAATACTGCTGATAATATTTTTTTTTATTACAATTTTACGCCGCGATTTAACAGAAATTGCTGTATAAATGTTTTTTTTTTTTAATTTTTTTCACAGCAGGGAAAGTCGTTTCCCAGGGACGAAAAGTACTGTTTTCATCCCTCTGATCAGGTAACTTCAAGCGTACTTTGTGAGTATGAGTAATGAACAATATATTATTAAATAACATCTTTTTAGGATTCCGTACCTCAAAAGTAAAAAGGAACCCTATAGGATCATTTTCTTGTCCGTCCGTCTGTCTGTTTGTCAAGGCATTTATCTCAGGAACGCGTGTAATTATCAAGTTGAAATAAATATCAAATAGTTAGGTCTGTGGTCTCTTGGAAGTGTAAAAAAAAAACAAAGCTTCAAAGTCAATGCAATCAAAAAATACGGGCATTATATTTTGACACTCGCAAATAAATCAAAACCTATAGGGTACGTACCGCTGGCCTAGAATCATAAAATTTAGCAAGAAACAAGGTCTCAGAGCACAATTAAAGAAAAAAATCCGCAAGTCGAAACACTCAGGGCGCGAGTATGACTCGTGCATGGCCCATTTTTGTTTCCTTATCCGTATTTCGATTTTTATGATTTCAACTTATATTATCGATATCAGTATAGACCGAAAATATCGATATGAGATACACATTATAAATCACAAGCGAAACGCGTCTCTTCACTAGGACCACGTTCTCTCGTTAGGATTACTGTAGTGCAGTATAACACTATTGTCAACTGCACCCTTTCTCTTAAACTTGAAAAATAATAAAATACTGCATGAAGTTGCGCATATTCTGTTAAATCTACATTGTAATAGAACATGCATTATTGTCTGCCCTAAAATCACCATTTAAATAAGATAGTTAAATATTAAGGTAAGTAATTATTATTCTAAAAACTTTTCTAAATGAAGTACAGCCGATAATGTTTTACATTCCATATGTGGTGCGGTCATTTTCCATTTATGACTTTATAAACTCTATTATCGTGCATATAGTAATATCATTTCTACTCTGGTGGATACAGCAAGAGGAAAACAATTTATTCATTAAAAAGATATAATCCGGGAACCCATCACCAAAAATGGTCATAAGTTTCTAAAATCTAAATGTGCTAGTATTTACAGAACGCTTTTAAGCGCTTGCCAGTTAGCTGGATATATGTGCATTTAAAGATATTTTAAAATGTTATCGCCTTTACGACTATTTTAAAAATAAAAATAAACAGAAAAAGTATTTCATAAACTTCCTTACTGAAAAGGCTAGTTTTTACATATGCAAATGTTGTGGTAAGTCAGACAACCATATCTCGGTGTTTTGTGTGTTAGCAACAATCCAAGAATACAATAAAACACAGGATATGAAAATTTATTTAAAAAAAATTGCAATTCTTTTTTTTTTACTAATAAAAATGCACATATCCAGCCTTACTGCGCATATCCAGCTAGGTTGACAGCGAGTACACGATTGAGTTCTGTGAATGCTAACACCTGGCGACTTGTGACAACATTTGGTGTCTCCCCAAAGAAAACAATTTGTCTTGATAACGAATTGCCTTTCTTTATAATTGTTAATTGACAAACAATGGCCAGTGGCAGTTAGACATCTTAGCAGGAATTTGTAAAATGTATGTACTTGCATAGATGTGCCACTCTGAAGTGTGTTGCGCATGCCTTATAGCACACGTCCGCCGTATATCCCGCCGCAACGCTTATAGGAAATTATTTTACTGTAACGTTTTAATGACTAACTTCAGAGCGGCACGTATAAATATATGGCAAGTACTGTACACTTTTCTGTAAAATGGAACATTTTAATAATTAGTAGGATACAACAAAGTTTTATGGAAAAAATTTATGGTATAAGTATATATTTGTTTTTTGCAAATAACTAAAATTTCTCATTCAGTGTTTCTACTTGTCATAAGTGGGAAAAAACAACAAATATCCTTCAAATATCCTTTGTTTGTTTATAAGAAATTCACATAATTATTGCAATTTAATTATCCACAACACTAAAATTAAATAAAAGCAAGTACTTACTTTCTTCAGAATCCTTAACTGGATCCAATTCAAAACATTTTGACGTGTTACATTATTCTAATAATTAAATTAATTTTAAGAATTTTCACACAAGTCGTTATAATTGGAACTAAATCTTACGCGAAGTACAAAATAACTGAGATTGTAAAAAAATATATTTAAATAAATATACTTATAAAAATTGTTTATTCACTGAGGGTGCTTAAGCATTCTGGATAATTCTATTAAATTTTGCTATGAAGTGCACTTGAAACTTTTGCTGTCTGTCCAAGACAACTTTAATACATCCATGTTGAAGACTGTTTACAAAATTATTTATGAATAGATAAAATGAAATATAGGTTAGATCCTGACGCCAGTGCAAAGACATATAATCTCCATGTTCACTAGATTTATATTTACAGAAAAGGTGTTGTCTTCCCAAAACAGTATTGCAAAAAACTAAATTATTGAAATTAGTGTACTTTCATTAAAAATAATTGATGTCTTTTTCCATAGCTCGTTCACATACAAAATATTCATCAACCGACTAGTATACATTATTAATATTGTACATTACATGAAAGACGCTCCCGAATTTAACAGAAGATTTTGACTGGATATTATTATAGTAATTTAAAATAAAATGTATACTTATGCACAGTTTCTTAATTGTTTTCATACTAAAGTTGACATAATGTTGAGGAGTTGATACTGTATAAAGGTGGAACAATAGAGACAGGAACTCAAAAATTTTAGATGAATAAACAAAATTAATATAATTACCATTTAGAAAATTATGTTAAATAGATATACATGAAAATAAATATTTCATTACATGTTGAATCTTTGAATATTTTTTCAAAATCTTTATTTAAGGCAAATATATTTAAAATTAATAGAAGGCCCAGAAAAAAATAAGAAAATATTTTATTTTAAATTAATAGTATAAACCACTGTTTAAAACCTTTCTGTATCTTATGAAGTATATATTCGCCGTCAGGTACTTCTGTTGAGGAACAATTTTAAAACCGATAATAATAATGTGTACGTGACAACAATGTCTAGGGCCCAAACTAAGTGTGAAATCAAGGTCAAACGAGGATAACAATTGTTGTTGGCCTAGATTGTAGTGCTGATCAGCGCTGTGCCGATCACTACCTGTCATATACACATAATATTAAACGTAAATATTAGTAATTATTTACAAAAAAAAACTTGATTTGTTTTTTTTTTAATTTACTCTGTTAGTCTATATACTCTATCATCGGTTTCCACATTGCACCTCAAAAAAAAATACAGTGCGAATATATCCAGTTTTACATTGGTACTTGGCTCTAACATGTGCAAACATTCTGCACTAGTGTTATTTGACAATCATACAAAGGACCCTATATATAAATACCCTAGTTTCTGATCCAGCCCGCTGTGTGGAGGTAATGTCGTATTGCTAGATCGGACTCGCTGTCAGGCGCCGGTGGGCGTCGTAGAAGCACACCTTTCAGCGTTACGTACTGAGCCGGCTGCAAGCTCAATGCGCCACACAACTGTACAAACAATATCTCATTATATCTCATTGTCTCATATTGATAAGGATGAATCAAATAGGTTATAGTAGAAATGACATTTCTACAGTAGTTTTAACTTGAAATTGTATGTCATTTGTGGTGTTAAGAATTATATTACATTCACACAATTACGTGATTAAAAATACAATGTATAATTTAATAACTGTTCTTTTAGGTGTGTATTATAGTAAAACTGACATATTAGTCATAAGGTCATTTAACCTTTCGACTTGTCGTCAATCATTATCAATCGAATTGTCTCTGTCGATTAAATGGCTCCTGACTTTCAATCTGACCAAATATGGTTAATGTATAGTGAATAAGTTAATACAGGTACAGCTCGCGGCAAATTTGTGTTCGTTCGGAAATCGAAGGGACTAGCGTCACCATTTTAACTTGGGTATCCGAGGGTCGAAAACAGACCGTTCACCAGCGTAAAATGCACCTGCGTCAACTTCAGAGCGAGTAAGAAATATGGCGCGATCTGCGACTAGCTTTGGCACACATGGTCTCAACATTTATGTTACCAATCAAGATAAAGCGTTAACTCCAGATATTTGAATTTTATTTACAAATAATCTACATACGTGTATGATACATATTAACTTCAAAGCTGGTTCTTAATCTTATTTTTCTCATCTCCTTTTTCTGTTGCCACATCAAAATTATTTTTAGCATCAACACTATCTAAAAGTTTTAGCATTCAGCAATTTTGCATAAATATATGGCCTAATTGCCAATGCTAATAAGCTTATGTTTCGATTTTAAGATTTAGCTTTGATAGTTTGTTACTACTTAAAAAGTTTAATTTATGATTAACAGGGCTAACATGCAAACTGCGAAAAAATTTAAGAAAAATGTGAATAAAAATTACTCTGTGATCAACTGAAAGTTTCATCAAAACTCATTCCGTTTCGGAGTCCTTTCTTTAAACATCCAGACAGACAGACAACATTTTAGTTTTTAGTAATTTTTGTGCACACTCTCTGAGATAAACATGTTCAAAAAACACCCCTTAAGTTTTTACATCCCAAAGAGTTTGATTTGATGGTGCTGATATGAGCAGAACAATCAGCACATTCCATTGAATTCATTTCTATACTTTACTGGTCACCCTCTACTGATCTCATCTCAAATGAGTGAACAGTAAAACACTTTTCACGTTTTATTAATAACGTAAATCTTAACTGGAGGACCGCGCCAACGGAATTATTTCGCCTCGAGTAACCCTTAGGGGTTACCCGACAACATCGCGCCGGCAACACTCTAGTGTGCCGCCTGGTCGCTCCGATGAAGTCGTTAGAGCTTTCGGGCTAACGTCACGCGTTCTTATTCTGTTTCAGGCGGTTGTTTAGTGGGGGCAACTCCCACATACCCCGCGCGCCCGGGCGCGCGGAAGCTGTAAAGTTTAAACCGCCTTCCCATCGCAAGAGTAAAACAAAAAAAAACCATAAAAACTTTACTGGAATAAGCAGCACTCTGAATTGCTCAAAGTGCTCTAAAATTGAAGATCTGTACCCTATCTTCACGGAATGTGTTCAAAAGACCAATCTGGGAGTATTACGATCTCTCCTCTTCATACCAACATGTGATAAGATTGTATTTACTTTCTATTGGGGAATCCCTGAGGATGAGAGTTGTAGATACGACTTAATGAGTGTCCTTACAGATTCCGTACGAGGCAAATATGATCGCCCATCGATTTAGGCCTCAATAAATAATAAAATAAATTTGAGAAAAAAATAATTGTATTTTAAATAGTTTTTATTTAAAAAATCATTTAAAGTATCGAGATAAAACAAAGAAAAAGTCGTGAGTAGAAATATCTCTGACAGTATTATCAATACTCATTAATTTGTTGACAGAAAAAATTCACAACAACAAAAATTTCCCAAAAATGTTTTTCATTTAAGCACTACGTTACAGTTTTGCAACTGCATAAATAAATATATGTTAGATTGGGAAGAAACTTTTTTCATATTCTATATACAAATTCAAGGTGTTTCTGTTTTTATCGATTTTCATAGTTTTGTTCAATAACTTGTTGCTATATCATAAGTAGTTCCATGATCACTTTTCTGTAGAAATTTTGGAGTTTGTGCTTAAAAAAGTAACACTTTCCAGCCAAACTCAGTAAATTTAATCTATGTGGATAAAAATGTGTGTGGTCTGGCGTTATCATGATGAAAGACTACACACCCTTTCTATTGATCAATTCTGGCCGTTTTTCTCAATTGCATGCTTAAATCTTATCAGCTGCTGGCAGTAAACATCCGAATCAATGTTTATGCCCTGCGGTAAAAGCTCATAATGCACGATGTCCTTCCAATCCCACCGTACACTCAATCACTCTATTGTGCGTTAATCCGGGTTTCGCAACAATCTGTAGAGCTTGGCCACACTTTGATCATGATCTTTTGCGTACGTTCTAATCATTCATAACGAGTGATAATTTTTTTTTTAAATGGTACGTTTCCATTAGAATCATAGAATTCATAGAGAATCACAAATGAGTACGCAGTTCATTAGGCTTCTTTTTGTGAGCCTATGTGACACCTAAACATCGAGCATTTTTTTTGTATACCCAGACTTCATACGCAGCCTAGTTCTTCAGCAATGTCCAAACTACTAAAATGCCGATTTTTCTCCACTTTTTCATAAATAGCATCAACTGAAATTTCCTGATTGAAAACGCTTAAACCAACTTTGTGCTACTTTTACTGACACTGCATTAGACCCATTAAGGACACAATTTTTTTCGAGGCTTGTGGTGCATTTTTTCATTTTTTGTAAAAATGTTTCAAAATATACCGAATTTTCTCATTAGATTTACTCTTCTTCTTCTTAGTTATGGCGTTCTCTACATTTAAAGCAATTTGAGTCGAGTATTCCGTTCGTATTTTTAATAAAAAATAACAAGCATAGACAGCGTAGTACGGTTATTATGGAGCTTCTTCAAAATATCGCCAGAAACCACGACGTTCCACGTGTGCCATTTTGAAAAAAACTCTTAGATTTACTCACTTTCTTGTAAAGAAAAACAGTTGAAGAACGACGGGAAACAGTTTTTTATTCTGTTATTTATTTATAGGCATTCGAAAAATAAATATTTTTCGAATGTCAGCTTTGTAATGGTCAGTTACAAACAGTACAACCAAAGAGATTGGATTACAACTTCATACAAACAAAATAAGCACGAAAAGACATTTTCCTACTATTACAAATATAATATACCTAAATTACAAATGTACCTGTATTTCGTTATTAGTCAGCAGATGCTTGCTCGAGCCGTTGCTGCATGAGTGCTTTTTGGAGCATCCACATGCGGTACTTCCGTCCCGTGTGCACCTTGGGCTGGTGGAACTTGAGACGCTTTCGCCGTCTCTGTTTGAAACAATTATACAGAAAAGCGCTTATTATTAATTCACACACAGGCGGGTATAGGATTACCTCATACCACAAACATTAATTTAATAATAATATATCAATATCAAACATTAATTTAATAATAATAATCAATCACTGTCTAGTATTAATATTTTATTTGTACCATAAATAAAATTAAATATATTTCTTAACTATAATTAGGTACTAGGTTTTGCCCATATCTGGATTGTGTATTCTTTCTATTGTCAGTATTGTCTCTATCAGTAATAATAATAATAATAACCTATACATAATGTCTAGGCCCCAAACTAAGCATTAGCTTGTATTTTGGGTACCAAGCGAAGACAACACATACATATAACAACCATGACCCTGTACCAGTATCAATGTTCATCATATAAATACTAGCCTGACCTGGGATTCGAACCCGAGACCCCCAGCTTCGTAGGCAGGGTCGCTACCCACTAGGCCAAGCGGGCGTCATATTATAGCGACCATATGATGAGCATTGCGGTCGTCAGGTAAAACCTATTTAAAAATTTACTCTCGACATATCCATAGCTATGTGTTCTGTACCCAAACTTTGGAATATTTTCACTATTAAAATTAATTTCTTTCATTGTTCTGTAGCACCAGTACTATTGTATATTCCTCAGGATAAATTTTTAGTGATTACCTTCTTTTTGGCTGCTGCACGCTGCTCAGAGTTTGATCTTTTGTCTGGTTGCTGTCCAGGCACCCACTGCTGCCCTGGTCAATATCATCATTATACGAGATCACGTACAATAGCATAATAACATACCAAATATATTAATTATTACATATTATGAATATTAATCATTTCAATGTATAGTATTAGTATGAAATCTTTAACATATACTGCCTATATTTGATAATAATAATATATGGAACTTCTAACACATGTCCCAAACTAAGCAGAGCCTGATATGCTTTTAATGCCTTTATTCATTTTAAATTTGTTACTTCAGCATAAAAATTTTCACATTAGGTATCTTAAAAAATTTAGTGTACTGTTATTCTGTACTGTACTGTATTGTTATTCTTTATTATGAAACTTATATTTATCTTTAATCTTTTTTCTTAACATTTTTTTTACTAATCTTTAATAATTTTCATATTGGTTAAGTCATGCACCTTTTAGAATGTTTGGATTTTTGTACTTAAGATATACAGTTTGGATAGCAACCGTCCAGAGTCCTGTTGTATTTAAAATCTGCTGGTATTGAATAACAATTTCGCCGAAGAAATTATATTTTTATTTGTAGCTGTTTTCGAGAAAATCAATTTTTAATACTACTTGGTACGCCGGGTCACACCGGGGCACACACCGAAAGCCGGAAACAGCCTTGAAATTAGTTTGAAATTTACCGACAGTTGCAGCGACCGTGGCGGCGGCGGTGAGGGTTAAGCGGACGATGCGAGGTGAAGCAAGGCGCGGCGCGGCTTGCCGTATGTTGCGTAATTAATCGCACAGTGATCGTGACCGTGACCATGTGAGCCATGACATCGCAAAGGTTGTTGTACCTACGAACGGAGTGTTTTTTTTTTCATAAAGACTGATTATTTTGTCAACGCTGATATTTTTCGAAATCTCGCGCTATTTTAGTGTTACTGAAAATGCAAATATGCTTTATTTAATGGGACTCGTATCTGGATCGTGGACACACGCGAACATCAGCAGTTTGCAGTTTATCGTATTGTTTCTTAATGTACTTTAAAATATTGTGAATAAAATAGTGAAGGTGAATTATTGAAAAGAGTGCACGAGGCTAATTAGGCGAGTAACTAAATGTCTAGAGCAAAATGGACATCACGCAGAAAATTCAAGAGCCATTAATACCTACTTTACGCGGCATATTAAAAAAATTATTTGTATGATCGTGTAATTAAAGTTGAACATTTATTACATTAAATACTTTTTTTAATTGGAAATGTTCATCACATCAAACAAATTAAGAATTAGTATCCGAAAAGTTAATACGAACGACGACGTTGGTATGGTAACTGTGAATTAAACCTGTGTTAATTAGCGTGTTCTGTGGATTATTGTAACTTCGTGGTAACACCATAATGAATAAATCATCCATCGTTCCTGGTGTGATTTACAAAACCGAGGATTTGTGGTAAGTCCAATGCATATTATTCACAAATAAGCATGTACCTAAGCAGTCGCTTCCTGGGCGCACGCCCGCGGACGCGGCCTACCTAGTAGGTAGGGGGCATATCGTTTACGTTACGTTACGTGTGCGCTGTACAGGGTTGACGAGACTGAGTATTTATTACTTTTTTCATGTATGACATTTTTTGTTGCACTTGTTGTCTAAAGGTCAAGAAAACAATAGGTACAACACGCTAAATTTGGGACAAACAAATGATGCTATCCATACTGTATAATATTAAAAAAAGATCTAAACATCCATTCGCGTGAAGCTTAAAGCATGAATAGGCATGAAAAAAAGAAATTCTAACATGCAATGAGCCAATGATAATTAAGAAATATTAACAAATAGAAACAAAAATAATGATCCTATAAAAAACCAAATGAGTGGCTATAAAAACATATCTGTAAATGAAGACATGTCACTATATACTGCCAAAAATTAACACAAGTGTTACTATGTACCTTACATTAATTAAATCACACACTTTAATATTTATATTAAAAAAATACCAAATCCAGGAATTTTTTTAGTTTGTTATCAAGTGTTGGATGCATTTCGTGGTGATCCCAATAATATTTGATATTTTTTATTTTATTGAAGCCATCATAAAGCTAATGATATTTAGATTTAAGGCACGCAAAAACAGAATCCATTTAAGGTACATACGCAAAAGAAGGGCCACACGTGTTGTGCTTTAATTATCACATCAATTTTATTGTATCGCTACACTTGTAATACGCAAGTGTAGCCACACAGTTACCTAGTGTTATAATTAACAACATGACACGTTAGTATGGCCCAACCATTAACTACTAAATTCCTGGCAGTATATGCGCACGTCAGCGGCGTTAGCAGATAAAGCTTTAAAAATACCAGTAGCGGGGGTCTCACGTCGAGATGATGGGGCTGGGCGTTGGGATGTTTTCTATGCGCCGCATGTTGTTCATAATGAGCACATTCTTCTAAACGAGTGACACCGGCTAATCGATAACGATGCAGTTCTGCTAAGCGTACACGTAATTCCCTTTCTCTCCACAACCCCGCTATGACTGCGGCGTGTTCCGCGCGTCCGAAGAACTGGGCCGTCCAACGAAGGCGATCCGTGAATTCTCTGTTTAATATAAAACATTGACAGAAAATATTAAAAGATTATAAACTACTATCTCTTAACAGGAATTTTCGTAAGTATGAACTTGTAAGCAAAACTCTGAGGCACCTCAATATACCTATGCTGTACCTTTCATGTGGAACCAAATTGAAACAGATGGTAATATTTTATTTATTATCGTTTATAAATTCATTTATTTAATTAGTTAATTTATATTTATACTTAGTTACCATACAGTATTTACATTGCCATGTTAATTTGTGTGTGTGTGTGTGTGTGCGTGCGTGCGTGCGTGCGTGCGTGCGTGCGTGCGTGCGTGCGTGCGTGCGTGCGTGCGTGCGTGCGTGCGTGCGTGCGTGCGTGCGTGCGTGCGTGCGTGCGTGTGTGTATGTGTGTGTGTGTGTGTGAGAGTGAATATATGCATTGTACCTATTATTTACATTCCAGTTCATCATTAGAAATTGTGCTAACCCATTTCCATTATTATTATTACTTATTATTAATAAGCTAACAGCTCGGATGTATATACTTTCTAAGCCATTTTGCAAAAATGAAGTTATTTGCAGAATGACAAAAAAAACCTGTTTTTTAAGCATGATCTTGTAATCAGACTTTAAAAAGCTATCATATAAGTAAACCGTACAGAGGCAAGGCTTCATACAACCGCGCGAAACAGTTACACTACTACAAGCATGCAAAGCATGTGTGCGTGTCCACTTGCTGCTTGTCACGTAGGTACACAGTGCGAGTGGAAAAAACCGGCTTAGCCAGTGGACAAACTCAGGGTCAGAGCGATGTATGTAGTATTATTTTTAATACGCTTTTATATTGTTACGAACGGACAGAGTAATGACCGCCATCTAGCGTCAACTAGTAAAACCACTTTGTAGAAGGGTTTACAATAAGGACACACGAAACCCCTACTCAATACTAGATGGCGTTAGAAAAAAGAATGTTCTAGGATTATCCAAATTGATCCATTACGTTCGTGCGAGTGGAGTGATTTCTGGAATGTTCTCGAGTTCCTTACGACTCATATAAATAGCCGCAGGAGCGTGAGCGATCTCAGTTCATTTTTGGGCTACGATTAAGCGACTTCAAAGCGAAACTAGTGATACACAAGTGAAACCTACGACTTGGCTACGACCTAATACATCGTGAGTGCTTAGTGTTTGGACTTAGTGCTTTGTGTTGGACCTAGTGTTAGTGAATAAAGTCTTCAAAAGAGTCAGCAGGTCTTTCTATCCAAGTTCGACGAACCTTAACACGTAACAATATTTTCCACCTGTATGTTTATATGTAATGGAATCTTAGAACGCTATTTTCACCCACTTCCACTGAAGATATCAGGCTGGAATTTAAAATACATATGTAATTTCAATGACAAAACACTAAAATAATAATAATAATAATGATGTATACATCACAACAACGTCTAGGCCCCAAACTAAACATTAGCTTGTATTATATATATAAATAAATTTTGGGTATCAATCAGACACCACATACATACGAGGTCGGTTTGGTAACTCAGTGACTTCACTAAAGGTGAAGTTCCAATTCCAAATTTTCTTTTTGGTTAAGATTCTGTCACTGTTTATGAGTACACTTTATGGGTTTTGTTTTGATCTGTTAAAGATTGAAAATTTTATAGTGATCAAAAATAAAAAAGGCTCTTGTATTTTACACAAATGGATAAAAGTGAATTTCGTGTTCTGATAAAACATTATTTTTTGAAAAAAAAAAAGCTATTAAGGAAACTGAAGAAAAGTTACGAAAGTACTATGGAGACTGCTCCATCGCATGGAATGGTACAAGAGTGGTTTACAGAATTCCAATGCGGTCGTATGAGCACAAACGATCCCGAGCCCACGGGAAGCCCAGTTGAGGTCACTACTGATGAAATGATCAATAAAATCCATGATATCGTGTTGGAAGACCGCCGTGTGAAGATACACGAGATAGCTAAGATGATAAACATCTGTGGAGAACGTGTTTTTAATATCTTACATGAACATTTAAAGATGAAAAAATTATCGGCAAGATGGGTGCCGCGTTTGCTCACCGTTGACCAAAAACGAAATCGAGTGACAAGTTTTCAACGGTGTTTAGATATCCCGAAGCGTGATCCCAACGAGTTTTTCCGCCGATATATAACTGTTGACGAAACCTGGATACACTATTATTCACCCGAAACAAAACCAATTAAAACAGTGAATTTCTCACAGTGAAAAGGCGCCAAAGAAGCCAAGATTGGTTCGTTCCGCCGGTAAGGTAATGGCCACAGTTTTCTGGGATTCACAAGGTATTATATTAATTTACTATTTGGAAAAAGGATGTACAATTACAGGAGCATATTATGCTGCTTTGGTCGACAAATTTCACAATGAATTACGGAAAAAATGTCCTCATCTCGCAAAGAAAAAAGTTCTCTTTCACCACGATAACGCACCGGCACACACATCGGCAATCGCAACGGCAAAATTAGTGGAATTGCGTTACGAAATACTTCTTCACCCAACATATGCTCCCGATTTAGCGCCTTCCGATTTTTTCTATTCATAAACCTGAAAAAATAGCTCGGTGGAAAAAGATTTTCATACATGAAGACATCATAGCGGAAACTTATGACATTTTTTTCGGCTTAGAAAAAAAATTTTTTTGGAAGGTTTAGAGAAAGCAGAATAGCATTGGGCTAAGTATATAGAGAGTTATGAAGATTATATAGAAAAATAAAATTTATTTTGTAATGAACTAAAGTCACGAACTTACCAAACCAACCTCGTATAACAACCAAGACCCAGTACCAGTATCAATATTCATCATATAAATACTGACCCGACCTAGGATTCAAATCCAGGACCCCCAGCTTCGTAGGCAGAGTCACTACCCACTAGGCTAAGGGGTTGTCCATAATAACATAAACATAACATCGATAACATAAACGAAACGTCGGTAAACATAATCTGATGCTGCAACCAGGATTATCTCCTCATGAGGATACTCCTCAACGGTTAATATCACGAATACGAAACTTTGTATATATGTTGAATTTTTATATTTAACCACAATTTTCATCACAAATTGATGGTGAAGCCGAGATTGTCTCCTCATGAGGAAACTACTCAACAGTTATTCGCATGAACACAAAACATTGCATATACCTTGAATTTTGATAGTTAACAATGATTTTGACCACAAATTGATGCTGAAGCCAAGGTTGTCTCCTTATGAGGACAATCCTCGACGGTTAGTAGCATGTTTAGGTTGGATTTTAATAGTTAACCATGATTTTCACCATGAAGTGATGATGCACTTGGGATAGTTTGCTCACGAGGGAACTCCTCGGTAGTTAGCAGCACAGACATGAAACTTTGTATGTACTCAAGTAGTCTATTTATTATCCTCTGTATCAGTTTGGTCCCTTATAAAAGTTAAGGGGTGTATATTATGATCATTAGAGGCTTTATTTGCATAGATACTTAGTTTACATAATTCTGTATCATGTTTAGTTTTGCATCCCACGGGATATTCGGGGGGGATAAAATGTATTATTGACTGGACAGTGAGTAATTTTTCATTATAAATCCCATTGAATTGAAGAATAATAATGCCTAAAAACAAAGCAATAACAATTACTTTTTCTCCTTGGCCAGTTTCCCTAAAGGTTTCTGTTTGTTTCGCTGGTTGTTGAAGAATACTGAAACGAGTTGGTAATCACGCACTAGCCTTTTCCGTCTTGTCCTCTCCCTCAGTCTTCTTGTGTATATATCTACTTGTGATAATTTCAATGCTGAAAAATAGAAATAATATAATTTCATATTGAATCAACAACAATAAAATATAACTACAGATTGTTCCGCACAGCGAGCACGCTATGGGGCAAGGCATCTGAACACACAGTAACATAACCCAAGGAATTATTTTAAGATGGCAAGTTTAATTAAAGCAACTATTAATTAATTAAAATTAATAGGCATACCAGAATTTTCACATTTCTGTTCCTGTTTTTGATATTTTTACTAAGATGTTTTCATTAAATACTACAGTAATATTTTTTTACACATTAAATTGTAAATATGTAGTACATATATTGACTACTAGGTATGTAGTATTTGATCTTCTTTATATTCTTCATTATAAGGGCCAAATCAACATATTCTAAAACATATCTCTAAATCTTAAAATAATTTCTTTAGCTAACTGACAACACTTTGACAACATGTACTTTTAATTCAAAAGTTTGACACTGATTAATTTCACCACATATCTAAGGTGTAGTCCCCTAGTTCTGAATAATCTGTACTGATTGCCAACAGTCTAGTTTATCAAGTAACTTAACTTATAATTTGATAATGGTATTGCGGAAATATAAAACTATTTATTTTTCATAGTGCTACAAATTTATAAACTGGCTTCAAGCAAAACATAGATTTGTTTGTCAAGAAATAAAAAAAAATTTAATTTTCTCTCTTACCAACATCTAATTCATCATCTTCAGGATTTAAGGATAAAGTAGATATTATTTGTTCCGCTTCATGATCATGCTCCTGGAAAAAAAGATAATAGATAGCAATAAAAACTGTTAAACTGTCATAATTTCATCACTGATTACTAGGTACCAATTAAGTGATTTAACAAAATTGTCCCAGTATTTTTTTTTTATGTGTCTATTGTTTTCGCTTATGAAATATTGAATATAATCTTGTTACTTGTTATAACACTATATGTTCTAAATTACTTTTTCAGCAATTACTACTATGAAAAGTGATCAGAAACTCTCTAGAATGGAATATAAGAAATAGAATTTTGTTGATATTTTAAATTTATACAAAATCTTTGGTTAATTGTTACTGGCCAGTGTGAATAAAATCTGCAATGGGTTAATATTTTAATTTAATATGTCGTTATTACTTATCTTGAAAAATGGAGGAACTGAGATGTGGGCCATAATTAAATATTTTATACTGAAAAATATCAACAAAAATATGTACTATGATTACTGTCCACTTTAGAGAAAAATGAAATCTTCCTTCATATTCTACAGGTGCAGGTTTTTGGTGTGCAGAGTTTAAACAGTTGCCAAGAAGAGTACAGAGCGGTAAGACCTTGCACCTCTCTAACAGAAAAAATAATTAAAGTTATAAGTTATAATAATTAAATTAAATTAATAAGTTTTAAAAAAACTGATGACCTAGTTTTGTATGATAGAAGAACTGTACATTTCATACCAGAGACTCTAAAATATGTTTTTGATAATGTTCAATTAATTTTAATAGATGAGTTACACTTCAAAAAGGATTCTGCATTGTGGATATCTAGAATGTCACTAAACAATCCCAAGAAATGAAGACTTCAAATTTCCGAAAAAAAATTGGCTATAATGACCGGTGGAGATCTGTTTCTACGGTGGTATGTTATGATGTATGATATTTGGGTCTATCATTTTGACCCTGAAACTAAATAGCAAAACATGGCGTAGAAAGACCTAATTCTCCAGTTGCAAAGAAATTAACCTTCCACAGGCAAAATAACGGCGCCTGTATTCTGGGATGCTGAAAGAATTATTATAATTGATAACTTGTCGCAAGGGATGACAATCACAAGTTCTTATTATGCCATATTGATTAAAAAATTTCTAAAAGAAATAAAAAAAAAAGGATACAAGCTGGTATCCTTTTTCCACTACAACAATGGATCCCCCCATATATCAAGTTTAGCTCATGTTACAAAAAAAAAGCAGGGTTCAATATGATGGAGCATCCACGATATTCACCAGATCCTGCTCCTAGTGATTATTACCTATTTCCCAAGTTAAAAGTACATTTACTTACTTGGCATAAAATTTGACAACGAAAAGGTGATCAGTGTTGTAGAAGCACTGTAGAAGTTTTTCAAGAGTCAAGAATAGGATTTTTTTAAAGTGGTATAAAAGAGCTAGTGAAGTGCTACTCTAGACTGTGTTGAAAAATAAAATATATAACTTTTAAATGTTCATATTATGGTTTATTCTGGTAAATGTATGGCTTTCTATTTTTTCTATTGTAAATGGCCAGTTCCAGAAACTTTAAGTATGCCCTACGTATAATATACACACTGCGTGTTCAGGCTGAAATTTCGCCTGGTGTTTTACCATATACTTAGATCGGTATGCCATACCTTCTGACTATAAGACAATTGCTTTTATTTTATTTGTACCTGTACTATCATGACTTATGTATTACGGTAGCACATACTATTTTCTTTATTTTCGAAATATAACAAAGGGGTTTAAGGAATTTTTCACTTTATTATTTATATGTAAAACTTGATTGTACAATTGTGTTCCTATAAAATTTTATCATACGAATCAGTTGGAGTTAGCACAAATGACTAGTAAATCTTAAAATATCAAGATGAAATGCTTACTCTTTCAAAGTCATCCCTATTGGGCATGTATCCAAGTTGCGCTGCCTCATCTGTAGTGACAGCAATCGGAGGTAATCGAGAAACTGCACTGGGACCGAGGGGACCCTCATCTCGATCAGCGCAGTGCAATGAAGGCCTTGAAGTACTCTCTACATTACCCCATGTAGCCCTACCGATACTACCTTCCAAATATCTAGTAATATATTCATCTTTGGCTTCTGTGAATAAAAAAAATTAAAAACAGTCACAGTAAATACCACCTCAATGACGAATCATGACATTAAATAATGGTTAACTAGCGGTTACAGTGACCACTTGGTTAGCTTTACAGGCCTGTTTACATTCCTCGGTTTAACTTAATTTAAATATTAAACAGATTTTAACTTATCATCAGACTTTTTTGGGCTCATAGGTTTAATATCTATTAAGAAATTTGTAAAACATATAAACTAGATAATATTAAATATGTTTTTAATATCGTAAATTACGAATTTATAAATGTGATGAATAATTATCCAATAATATTTTTTTCTACTGCTTTTAAATAGCATTATAATTAGATATATTAATAGCAAACACACATTATCATACTGCCAATTTTTTTTTCATATTGGAAACAGTGAAGTATGAAAATGGTTTAAATTTTTGACTAAGGGATGATCCATTAATTACATCACACCTCAAGGCGGGGGGAGGGGGTCCACAAAATGTGACATATCGTGACAGGGGGGAGGGAAGAGTTCCATATTTGTGACCTCACAATCCTCACATACAATTTTTTACAAAATTTAAGTTTTAAAAAAAATAATTTCAATTTTTAACCAACATTGTTTAGTACAATGTTTGTTAACAATTGAAATTATTTTTTACATACTTGGATTTGTTTGAATACTTTCGTTCCCTATAAATTTGATACTATTTTTCTGGCCGAGTTTAACAATTTATTATTTTCGAAATAGCGAATGTATTACTAAGGCGATAAGGCTCATTTCGGATGTTGTAATTTTTACCTTCCTAAACTAAAAATCTAAATGTGACGTCACACTAAGTGGGGAGGGGGTAGTTAATTGTGATGAAGTGTGACAAGGGGGGACGGAGGGGTCAAAAATCATGAAATTGGTGTGACGTAATTAATGGATGATCCCTAAGTAGGTATATTAATGTTTTCATAATAGTGCAGAGTAGGTTCAGAACATTTGTTTTTCTCTTTTACCTTCTGGAGTTCTAGTTTCAATGTGTTTGGCAATATCTTCCCAATTTCCAAATCCAAACTGCTCTATTGCGTCTAACAGTCTTATTTCTTCGTTTGCAGACCAACTACCACGACCTAAGAAAAATCCAAAAGCACCAGCGTCCTGCAAGCAAGAATATTTATATAGATTCTAGTTTAAAAATTTTATTTTTGTTTTACACTAGCTTTCCAAGCCCAAACCTGAATTTCATATGTACGCAACATAAGACAACATAAAAAAACAGGATAATGTGGAAAAGTATTGCTACATATAAAATGTTTTTAAACTGGTAAATGAAATGAAACACAACTGGTCAATTTTGATTTTTTTTCCTAAGCAAGAAAGTTAGTTTTCAAAACTCATTTTTTTTAATACACACACCACAAATCACTTTTTATTTAAGGCAATTTGCAACTTTCAATCTTAAACAATAATTTTAATTTGACGACCGCTTAGCTTAGTGGGTAGCGACCCTGCCTATGAAACTGGAGGTCTCGGGTTCGAATCCCAGGTCGGGTCAGTATTTATATGATGAATATTAATACTGATACCGGATCTTGGTTGTTATATGTATGTGGAGTCTTCGCTTGGTACCCAAAACACAAGCTAATGCTTAGTTTGGGGCCTAGATGTTGTTGTGTCGTTTGCGTTTTACGTTGTTTACATTAAGTCTGCCATGACCATAACACACTCATTTGTTGGTTCAACTTTTAATGTTAGTTCCATTAGTTCTAATTATATGACCTATTTGTTCACTATGTTAGTGAATTACCATGGAATTACCTTGTATCAACCTACTACATGACCTGCCAAAATATGACCAATTTGATAAAGATTTTGTTATTTATCAAATCGGTCATATTTTTATATAAATTAATAAAAAGTAACATTGTTTGACATAATAAAAAAACAGTATTCTAATGAAATTTATGTAACCGTTGTGCGTTGAGGTATAAGTACAGAAATAAAGTTACAGGGTTGGAACAACACAGAACGCAGATATGGAAATCAACTAACCATAAACTGATATGAATGATCATTCCGATGAGGTCCTATTTCAGCTCCTACCGAAAAACACTGTAAAAGAAAAATAATCTTTGAAACAATTCAAAAAGTGCGCCAAAATTATAAACAATGATGGCTGACTTACCTGCAAACAAATATCAAAATCAACGCACTCGGCGCACTTCACTCGAAGCCCGTTTATTTCTTCTTGACAATACGTACAATTATACTTTCCATACAGATCTAAAAGAATAAAGATACTAAAGTTTAGTAAATTAAATAAAAACGTTGATAAGCGGAACAACAACTACACTTACCCGCCATCTTTTTTATTAAATGTCACTGTCAGTGTCGCCAGGTTTTAAAATGCAATTATACTACATGCATGGGTAAAAAAATACTAAAAAGAATTTTTTGTTCACACTAAAATCATTAATTAATACTACCTTCAATTCTTCGGGTTTCCCTGCAATTGAAAACTTCTTCTACTTTTTCAACTCTTGCAAAACGACCTGCCAGGCTACTCAAATGACCTCAATCACTTCTCATTGGCAGTTTCGTATTTTATAAGTAAACGTACAAAAAAAAATAGTCACATTATAGGTCCATTTAAACCAAATGATGTGGCCATATAAGTTAGTATGATTAACTGGTAAAACACGAATCCGTCTATCTATGAGAAATGATTGAAGTTCATTTGCTTACCCTAGCTTCCTGCCTGGCTTAGTGCTGACTACTACCAACATCCAAGCCATATTAAAAAAAAACGTGGCATAACAACGTCAGTCAGGGGCTAGAAAGGCTTCCAAGCTTTAATAAAAAAAAAACAATAATGCGTGCGTGCGTGCTGGAGTGTGCGCTGCTAACAGAAAAAAAACGAACCGAGTGAGAGGCACCTTGTGTTGTAATTGGTTTTTTTAAGTGTAATTAAGGTGCGTGTATGCCGTGCATTCAGTGCATATTCTTTTTTTGATCTTGTGTAAAGTCTTTAATGTTAAACCTAAACTAATGATGGCCAAACTTGTATGTGTGTGTTTTTTTTTTTACTTTTTATACTCATCGCATAAAAAATTCTTCAAATATACTACAATTTCAAAATTTACAAGCAACCTCAAAATTTGAGCAAAAAATATCACAGTAGTATTAAAAATATTATGTCTGGCGACACTATCTGTGGTGCCACTTAGGGAAGCGACGATACTCTTATCAAACATCGATGTTTAAAGCTCCGTTGTTTTACAATGCATTGTATCACTGATTGTATGAATATTTCGATACATTGTATTTTAAAGGCAGTCAACTTCATTCTGGCCAAAGGCAGTTTGTCTGTCCCCTCACCATATGCATGCAGGGCATGAAACTATAAAAGGGACGGCTTATACCTACTTGTATGTGTGTATATCGAAAGTAAATGAGCTAGTCATATTGGCGCCCACGTGCAATAGGTACCTGAAATTCTCTACTACATTCCATTTTAGGCACTTGATAAAGTTATAAATATATTTCTTTTAACCTGGTTGTACAGTCGAAACATTTATGACATACATACATATGCTCACGCCCTATTCCCGGCTAGGGTAGACAGAGACGATAAAGCACCACTTATGACGATCAGGACATACATCTTGGGCCTCTTCTACATTCATTAAGCGATTCATACATTCTCACCGGTTACGGGTTCTTTTTACTTGGCCCCGCCTTCTCTAGTATACTGCCAAAATACCCAACTCTCGCTGACATACATAAAGGTTGGTGCCAGCACTCCCCCATAAACTACCAGACGTAGGTACTTTTGTGGACATGTTCTGGCTTCTCATAGAAGAGCGCAGAGCACCGTTCACCGAGTTTTCTTTAAGTACTCTTCTCTCAATATCTTTATCAAACTTTCCGTTTCTTGTAAACATACCCCCCTGGTAGGTACACGAACTCTATCACCTGTTCCACTCTTTCATTATCAACCATGATCTAAATGACAGTCAATACAGTCATTTCTTCATCCTTTTCGAACACCTTAACTTTCGGCATACCTGCATTCACTTTCTTAGCCTTCACCTCAAGCTCATCATTCATGATTGTCACCATGTCCTGCAACTCATTTGCAGAAGACGCAAGCGGAAATTGATCAACGGCGTTAGTATAATGAAAATTATTATCATGAATATCTGGAGCCAACTAGAACACGAGTTATGACTTGTCGAATCGTCTCATGGTTTTGGTTTGGGATTTTGGTTTGGTGGTGGATGAAAGCTTACTTTCACACATGACTGTGTCAAGGATTTATAAGGAATTATAATTATTATTAATTATAATAAAAGTTCTTTGATTGTGATTTATAAAATAATACAGGTTTAAGTATTTTGTATTTATTTTTATTGACTTCAGTTCTCACGATATAGGTATCGCAACAAATATCGATGTTTTTAATTCAGTGTATTGCATCAGAAGTTCTAACATCAATGCGTCGACTTGATGTTACACATATGTTACGATAATGCATCCCGGATGCAAGCAACACGGCCATTGGAGGGGTGTTATTTCATTTCAAAAACAGGGTGAAAGAGAAGCTGTTATTGCATGGTTATTGCAAACATGATTGCAAAGGGCTAAACGATTGATTGCTATTGACAGACTGATTGATGCCGCTCAGTGACACTTAACATATGTTGCCATTTAATAGTACACGAAATGCACAGGAAGAACTCTGATATATACGTGATACGTACGTACCATGGACGTAATATTAGGTACAGGACAGCGCACTCGCCTTTGCGAAACGAGGAGATGAAATAGCGAGGTCAGCGTCCCTTTGTCCCTTTTTTTGTATGGTGACAATGATTTTCTTTTGTTTAAAAAAAACAGAAAAATAATCTATTTCAATCATTCATTTTTACCACGCAGTGTGAACAAACGAAATAAATATTACTAATGCGTATTTATTTGCAAGTATGTATATAAATAAAAATCGTTAGGTACCTGCTATGCCTAGGTACTTTAGGTGTTTTATGTTTTCCTATGAGATAAAGGTGTCGTCCTGTTTGGCCGAAAATATGTAGAATTACATGAATGCGTTAAATAGTCATTTATTCGTTAGAATGCTACTACTTATATACATTTTATCGTGAGAACAAAAAGAAAGTAATTTTGTTGCATCTGCAGGTATTCGTGTATTTTTATTTATTAAATTATGTAAGTATCTTTCCTGTGTCAGCTTGCAGTCATTTAAACATTTCATCAAAACTGTCTATTCCTTTAGGGAAAAAGAAACTCTTTATTTTGAATAATAACTTAATTAATAATAACTTAGTCAATTGGAAATGAACGACTCAATCAATCGAATATCTTTATTTCGTAGTAATATAACATAGGTAATCTTGAAATACGGAAATACGTTACAAAGTTGAATTTATTACAAACGCGTATTCAAGTTAGTGCTGGTGCCACTCAGAAAATATACGCAAGACACTAAAGGACGTTCTTTTTCTTTATAAAAACCATAAACAATTGTTTCTAATAAACGTTTAATAAGTGCTTAAATATTAATATTATTGAAACAAATCAATAGGCAAGCGGTCTGTACCCATAGATTTTTATCACCTAAATAGTCTGATACATTAAAATAAACTTTGGCACAAAGTTTTAATTTTGTGATTTTACTGAAGCTGGTAACATGGTTAGCAAGTTTATCTTTGCTTCTTGTATTAAAATCATGCCGATCACTATTTTTTTCTTTTGTGGTACAATATTTTTTCACTTACATTATGTATATTGACATACATTATGTATTCGGATATATATTGAGACGGCAATGTCATTATCATGTCATTATGTAATTTCCTTAAACTTGTTTCAAAGTGATACTTTAGGCTTCAGTTTATAAATTACTTGAACAGCATGATTCTGCAGCACGATGATTGTAGTAATACTAGTAGCATGTCATCACAGTAAAATGCCATAAGCAAACTATGGAACCTACTGAAATACACCAATCTCGCTGTTTCTAAGTCTGAAAGGCAGCTAATTCTTTTTACAGCTAAGCTGCAGAACTGAGCTTTCTCGCCAAGTTATTGCTATGAGGATCCCTTTGTAATTTTGCGTCTATACTTTATCCACGGAGACAAGTTAGTAGAGAAAACATATACCTACTCGTTTGTGATTGGTCAGCGATAAGCGTTAATGCAGTGTACAGAGGACGTGCATATGTTAGTCTGTTCCAGTCTGTTCATAGGTAGTATGCGTACCGTGCAGACGCGCTCATATTAATCGGATAGTAATTAATATATTTTGTTACTAAAATAACTAGGTACGTAAATTATAATAAAAATAAATGATGTAAATATATTACTTTTGTTTTTTTTTTCCTTCACTTTAAATACATGAATTTAATAAGTTTTTTTTTTATTTTAAGGCTCAGGAAACTTCTACTAGCCTAATTTTTCACTTATTTATTATTTTACACAGGCAAGTGTAGTAGTGGGAAAAAACTAGTTTAATTTATAGTGGCGCAGTGTGTACGGGCATTCAGAACGGTTTACGCCCATTGACTTTTTTTGTCTTTGTCATTAGTATGGGATTACGTGACAGAGAGCGCGCTATATTAACTTGTCTGCTTTTAATAACAATATGTATAAGTACCTGTTTGACGTTTGGTAGCGAGAATCTTATCCATTTGGTAATAAATTATTGGCCTTGAAATAATTAAACTGTTTTGAAGATAGCATTGTTTACATCATTGTAGGCACATTGCTTGCTGTTAACTTTGAAAATTATGGAAGTATCATCAGCAAACAATATTCTCTCGTGATTATTTGCCTACGCTGGACTGATTCCTGCCAAAAAAACCTACCCACAAGACAGCTGCAATAATTTTCTGTTCTCATTCTTTTCGCACTCATGTTGTTAGACATTTTAGATTTTCCGTTTGATGCTCCATTGATATTTATACATAAGTACAATGTTATGACGTCTATAAATTTGAACATATTTTTTTGCTATATCAGCATATTTTTGTTATTAACATGGTATTTGAAATTTGCACTGCAAAAAAAATTAAAATTTTGAACCCATTAACAGCTTTTTTAAACTTTTTTTTAAATTAACGGTTCCTGGGCACATTTGCGTCGGGGGCGACGAGGGGTGGATTATTAGATTAGTTTTATTTGATCACCATTAGAAATAACTTGTAACTAAATAAAACCTTGTTAATTAAAAAAAAAAAGTATTCGTATATAAAAAATTGCTAATGATACTGAATGAAATATTTTTTTCTAATGGCAAGTATTAGAAAAGGACAAACGGACTCTCCGGTAGCTATCTCCTACAAACTCAAAGGGAACCTTTATAACGCAAAGGTTTTTATATTATACAATTTCGGGAGTGCACAGCAGTCCTGAACCTATGTAGTAGGTACTATTATGTTCATGATACCCAATAACCTTTGGTAAATTCAACGGATTTGTTATCTTAGGCATAGAGATGATATAATTCCTCCGAGATATAATTAGAATAGGCAAGCTCCTTATAGCCTTGTAGTATTACAGTAATGCGCACGGATCTTTGCCGCTATGAAGTTATATACAGAAAGCGTCGCAATATCAGAAAATTGAAATGAAGGAAGTCAGCTTTCACCACTCGCTCGTGTGCGCGGCGTCCGCTTCCCACCCATATACATAATTGGAATTAAAATAGAGTAGGCAAGCTAGTCCCAAGATCTAACTTAACGTCTCAACAGAAAGAGAGAGAATATGAGTACCTTGATTTATACTATAGTACATTTTTTTCTATCTTTTTTCCCCATGCCCAACCAAACTGATGCCCAATCATTTCATACAGGGCTTTATAGAGCTTGCGTATTTTAATTACTATTCCTGCGCATTGAGGCAATGATTCCATTCGCAGGCAACTCAGAGCGGCCAAGATCCAACTTATTGTCTACTCAAGATGCATTTTTTAGTTACCTACTAACTTAAGATAGTTTTTACTTTCACGATATCTACTTTTTTTTGAAAAATGAACCAATTTAGTTTCTTGGATCACTTTGGTTTAAATAAAAGCCACAATGATCCAAGTGTGGTTTTGTCACTAATCTGTGTTTGTCACTTGGATTCATCAATGCATAGAACAAATATACTCAATCAATGCTTGGATCAGTATGGCAAGATGCCTTTTTGTCTTTGATTTTTGTAGATAAGCTTACCTAATGCCACCCTAATAAATTAAGATTTTATGAGAATGGGGTGGCACTTGGATCAGTGTAGCATGAACGATTTATTTTTTCCTGTAGAATTAAAAAGTAAATGACCCGGAAACTAAAACTTTTCCCCTAAGAACCACAAAACTACGAGATACGGTATTTTTTGATAACTACAAAAATGCCGACGATACAAATTTTTAAAATAAAGCATGTTACCTATGACGTCACTCGGTCGCCATACTAAGTTGTGCAATTTTTATAAAAATACTGAAGCCAGTTTGATCATAATTTATTTATTAATAATAATGTATATATCACAACGTTTATTAAATAACTAACTCTTTAACATGATAGGTATAATTTTTTTTTCAGTAAGAACTAATAATATGTACGTACTATTTTTTATAAAGCCACAAAAAAAATATAGTTTGAAAATTTGTTAAAAAATTAGAGAACTTTTATTTATTAATTTATTGCCATTTGCCACTTAAAGTCCTAAGATGTTCCTTCTCTTGGTTCATACTCTTTTAGATATACTATATCTGACATCATGCCATCTTCAGAAACAATAACTTCTGACTTTGTGCTGCCTTCAGAAGCAGTATTTGTAATTCCAAGTGCCTTTTTATTTTGATTACATCTTGAGAACTTATATCCCAATTTGTTTTTTAATATATTGCGAAGAGTAGTGGCAGACCCATTAAAAGATAAATTTTGTTTCACTAAAGTTAATATTTGGTTAACAGTTGGTTGCTTTTCAGAAACATCATTTAGGTAAGTAACTATTTGTTTAATAGCACAAAGATCAATATCATCAATTGGATCACATGTATTGTTTTGCCCTCTTTTACCTTTGCTTGGTGTTTCTATTTTTGTTTTATTTTTCTCTGCAAGTCTACCTAGAACAAAAATAAAAGATTTATATACTTAAAGCAACTATTACTGTAAAAAAAAAATATGTATAATAATAAATAGGTTTTAATTTTACAATAATAACTGACTGATTGGTTTAGTGGTTGAATATGCCGACTGCGAACCTAAAGATAACATGTTTGATTCTCGTCCAGTAGAAATATATGTGTGCATGAACAAGTCTATTTGTTCTGTGTCTGGATTTAAAATTTCCTATTGATCGATATTAAAATGAAACAAGACAGCCATCAGTTTTTTACCAAAGATAATTATATTAAAATTTTGATGGTTGTTAAAAGTCATCCTTTAGAGTTGTGCAGGTACCTATGTTTATGCCACCTGTTTATGCTTACCTAAAAACAAATTTATAATTTTTTTTTCAATTAATAATATTGTTTGTATCAGTATAAATTTTAGATTTAATTAATCGTAAAAATTTTAGTACCTATCTACATCCCTAAAAAATATAATCACTTGCCTTCTTTTTTTATTTTGACAATGGTAGATATTGATAAGCCCGTGGCCATCGACGCTCGAGCATTACTGTATTTGTAATGGTGATAACGCTCTAAATTCTTCTCCTCTTCAAAATACTTAATAACATTATACACGATTGCTCGTGCTTCGCCACGAATAACTTTGCCTCGCTTACTTTGATTCATCATTTATGTGAGTTGCAGATAAAGAAAGAGAGTCACCTTCTATACTACTTTTGCCTTGTCAAAATGGTTCAATAATGGGTTCAACGGTGAGGGCGATGGATCAACTGATGCGTATGAAACACCTGGTTGTTATAAAGAATTAATCTAATTATAATACTATATAACCCCATTGTAGAAATCAAAACTGTAATTGAATTATTTGTTGTTACCATGTATATAACTCGTTTATCGAAAATTAAGCATCGCCGTGACTATCCCGTTTACACTTGATTTTTCTAGGCAGTTTTGGCGGGCATTCTTTATTGGGTCAGGCAGGTACAACCCTGAACCCATGTACAACCACTTTTATTTTGGGTTACAATCAATTATAAGCTTGGGTATGACTATTTTACAATAGAACCAACTTTTAAGCAACACACGCAACAATATGTAATGTACAAACAAGTATTTTAAAAAGAAACACATAGGTATGTAACGAAATTCAATGTTTAAAAAATGCACCTTGGTCACTTACACCTTGATGCACCTTTCACCTTTTTTTGGCGCACACATTTAGGCTGATTTTGACATACACATCATTCCATCACTTTTTGGATCAGGGTTCCCAACTCCTAAAAATGTTTACCCCTAAACACAAGTCAAATAGGTACCTCTAAAATCCACGATTGTTATTACAACCCCCAGAAAAATACGTACATACCTAGGCTTTGAAATTTTTATTGACATTATATTAAGAAACATTTTTTTTTTATAATTATGCATCATTCTTCACTCTGATAAACGGAAATATGTACATATTTATGTATTTTATATTGTGAATAAAATGGTAATAAATTGAAATTCTGTTTTCTTTTATGGTTATGACTACTGTGCTTCCTCGAGATTGAACAAAATGGTACGTTATGGAGAAAATTGACCTTTCGGTTTTAGCACACTAAAAAACATAAACATCTGAAGAAATTATCAAATCGAATCTCGCAAAGATTTTTTTTTTGTAGACCTGTGATATAATTATATTTCACTAATAGCTTGTCAGCCTAGGTTGATGGCTTTTTTGGTACGTTCCTTTTTCATTTATCATCAATTCCAGACTCTATGGGATTTATAACTTTGCTTTAACGGATACTCAAATAAAGCTAAGTAATGGCACCTAAATAATGTTATGTGTACCGTAAAGGAAGACAAAAATAAAACTGTTAAAAACTCTGCAAAATAAAAGTAGGTAGGTACCGACTTCTTTGAACCCGGCATTTTGTTTTTATTGAAGTTTTTTTTTTGAGGTATAATAATCACACTCTTTGCCCTAAGGCACCTTCTCCTCTTTTACCTGCCATAGAACTGTCTCTGCCTTCGCCTCCGCTCGGCGAGTGTGTACAGCGTGTACACAGTGCCGTCTTTACGCAAAGTCCTAATAGGCCCGGGCCTAGGGCCCCAGGCATGTTGGGGGCCCCCCAATCGCAAAAAATCATTCACAATCATCCTTTAGAAACACAGACCAGTCAACCTATAGACCACGCTTTAATAAACGTTGATACGAAAACGAAATCGCCAAAAAGTGGCGGGGTGCGGGGAGAGGTCGGCTAGTTTTCATTGGCTCGTTCAAAATTGACAATATCGCTGACAAATAGGCTTCCGACATGCTTCCAACTGACCGCTCACAAGAGACGTAGTTATGTAGTTATGGTAGTGTCACTACCATAGCCTTGGCGAATGCTACTCCCTGTCAAAGCGTGGTCTATAAGGTTGACTGGTCTGTGTTTAGAAAGAACGTTGAATAACAAATCGTAAGCTTTAAAACCCCCATAGTAATAAAAATAAAGTAATTAATTACGTTAGTCATTTAATTTATAATATAATATTTATTATGTTATATGGAAATGTAACATTACAATTTTTTTCTTGATTTTTTGTGAGCGAAATCAGAAATTATGTCTTCAAAACTTATATTATTTAAAATGTCCCATTCTATAAACATAATCGAAAGATAATTTAATCGAGGATTTAACATGGCATTTCGATGATCATTTTTTATAAATTTTAAGGCTGAAAATGATCTCTCGCCGCTACAATTCGTGATCATCATGCTTAAAAAAATTTGCGCGGTGCGGAACTTCCGCGCCGCGCCGCATATAGCAGTCCAGTCGCGCATGCGCGCGCTATCAGAGCAGAGCACGCGGTAAATTTGAAAGTATTGAAAGACACTGGACAAACTTTACACGAAGATAATTTTAAACCGAACTTGAAATAATTCTAAACAGATATTTTTTACACAAATAAAATCTACAGATTTATTACGCAGAATTTTTTTATCTACACTATAGCAAATATCTTACTCTATGTAAAATCATTTCACAAATAATTTAGGGTTATTTTTAAATAAAATTTGTGTCTGGTGTCATTTGAAATAGTTGCTTATGTGCATAATTAAGTGATTATGATCTAAGCTTCTATAAAAGCGACTTACAACTATAGTGTTACGCTATAAGACTTAAGATTTTGATATTCGAAAGGTTTAATTTATTCTACATTTATTGGGGGCGGGCCCCGTCGATACTTGGGCCTAGGGCCTCATACCTTGTAAAGACGGCACTGCGTGTACAGCCGGCGACGGCGTGAAATAGCAACTCGGTTATGGTTAAGTTGAAAAATAGAGACCAAACACAAAAACCATCAAAATCGATTCAGAACTTTCAGAGTTATTAGCCGCCAAACATACATGTATAGGGTCCCATTGAATTAAGTCCAAATATTTTAAGAAGTTATATTAGAACGCGACGTGAGCGATAATTGCATTGCGAATTAAGTAATGTCATTATATAGCTTTTGTAGGGCGCTAATTATCTACCCTAAGAAAAGTGTTCATCAACAGTCGAGCATTGGATAATCCCCATAATAAAAAAGCGGCTAAGTGCGAATCGGACTCGCACACGAAGGGTTCCTTACCACCATACAATATAAAAAAACGAGCGCGACGTTAATCGAACTTAAGCATTTATCGTTATTATACTGTAATTTAAGAATTATTGTATAAATATATTTCATTTTTATTTTCACATGACTCAAACAAAAATTAGGACTTTAGGAGTGCATATCTCAATAACTGTAAACTTTAATAAAAAAAAAGTTTGAAACCTTGACATAATTTTTTAAGACCTATCGTTTGGTAAAGTCAATGCGGGTAACTTAAGCTTTCAATATAACATTGACCCACTCTTCACTATTGCATTATTTTATTTTACTTTACGATTCATTTAAAAATAAACAAAATGTTTCTTAAGTTATTTTGTACCTTAGTATATCCTAAACGCATCCATAACTCAGTGACATTGATACTGGCAATAGATTTAAAATCACAGACTATTTTGTCCGCAGCGTGATTGTGTCGTCGAAAAGATTAAGCAACAAAGTTATTTTTTACGCAGTGTCTGGATAATTTTAACAGGTAAGTATATGGCGCTTAGATTGTATTTATTGTTTATTAGTGTTGACACATATGCAAGTATAATTTAAAATATCTACAAAGTTACAGCGAAATTGTATGATTTGTTCAAAACCGTTTTGCCGCCAGTGAAATACGGCCAAAAGCAAAAGGCTGAAGAAGCATGGGTATGGCCAAAACAGGTTGATGTGTGGAAATGTACAAAGAAGAACATCATGAAAGTGCGTGAAAAGAACGCTATAGATATGAACCAAAGCTACTCTGATAAAAGACGACTTTCTGTCTATGGAGTGGGGCGATTAAAGTGCTTATATACCTATTGCTATCATATGATCTGGATCTTGAAACGGTGTATTAAATTTGCATGTTATAATACTTTGTAAGGCTCATTTTTAATTGTATTTTATGTCAAGGATTGTAATATTACAAGTGTAATTTAAAAAATCTTGATTGAGAACAAATGTAGTACCTGTGTCATGGTAACATTTTTATTCTGCCTATAATTTCCACAAAAAAAAATATTTTGACGGTTATAGGTTGTCTATAGGCACTGAGTACGTTTATAAGCATAAACAAGAGGCCAAAGTTATAATGAGAAGCTCAGAATTCAAAATAATACGTAATAATTGAACATGGGCAAAGGTGGGCCAATTATACCTCAAGTCTCCATATAACTTTGGCCCACAAGTTTTAATCGTTTTTTTTAAATTTTTTATAAGGGTGATGCTATTTACGAATGCTGCAATACAATCTAGGCGTTTAGATGCCACCAAAACCATAGGCAACGTTTATTACAAGTTTTAACTCTCTCTTTTCCTTAACGATATTCAACAAAAGTGGGGCAAAGTTACCCACATTGACTGTACCTCTCGCGTTAATATACGATGATTTATACGAGAAATACGAATAGGAAAAAAATATGCGTCAACCCAAATTATGGTTTCTGTAACGTAATTACGATGACGCGTAGTTTTTTTTCTCGGTTTCCTTGTAATAAAATCTAAATTTACCATAGTACTTTTCTCAGTGTAGTGGTACAATATTTTATGCAAGAGATGACATCCCAGTGATTCCAGTTGTTCGTAGTATTAGTACTTATTAGTTCCATGGCCTATAACCATGAATATCATAGAATAACAATCAACAACAGGTAGGGTGACCTGGGGAAATTCCGACGGAATTTTCAATGAGATTGACAGGGGGTTTCTACTAAGGGGGTCAATTATAATAGGTACTAAATGCCTGTCCATTTTTCTATCAACTTTATATTACTTCTGTTTATTTAGGAAACGAACATGTGCTTGGTATCAATAAATCCCTGAAATATCGTTGGGTTCCATAAATACAAGTATCAAAAAAATATATTTATTAATTTCTTGTACAAGAGGAATTCCGAAATTATTACATCTTAAAGTTCACATTTCTTTTCAACCGCAATTACCCACCTTATTAAAATACTGTTGCATTCCTTCAGAGAATAGCTACGCTTTCCGCTCTCGAATCGGAATTAAGCCGTAAAAATAATTTAATTTTTAAATTTCTTTTTAAGGGCCCCGATTCGAAGGCGCGCCGCGCGAAGTTTAGGTTTTTTAGCGCTACTCTTACAACGATCGAGGCTCACGCACCGCACATATGTAGGCATGCACAGTGGGTCGTCTTTGACTCTCCAACAAAACTGTAACTTTTGATTTTGTATAAAATTATGTTAAATGTAAACTGCTGCCCACGACTTTGTTTGCGTGGACACGTTTTTCCGTAAGAATCAGATGGGAAATTATCCCGCGGTTAAATGTGGTACCTACATTTCAATCGCTTCAGTAGACTCCCAATTTCAGCCAAAGTGAGACATCGCCCTGGTCTCGTGAGTTTTGGGGCTACGTGAATGGTTTAGGTTTGAGAAGATGCGTTATGGGCTACACTAAGGTAATCACAAAAATTGCAAAAATGTCGCATTTTTTCGGTATCTTTGCGCACTAAATCCACAATTTATCGAAATCGAAAAAATGAAAAAAGCCCTTGAAGTATTGAGTTGGGCTACATTAAAAAAAAAAAAACTGGACCTATCTCTTAATACACTTTACATAAATAAGAATTATTTGTTTTCTATAGTTTAGGACGTGTCGTGATAGCTCAAACGCAACGACCCTGTTTCAAATCTATGAGGCAATGTGGCTATGGTCCGAATCTGAGCGTGTACCTACCAATGAGTTTTTTCTGACTTAAGTACATTATCTATCACTGACTTCGTGCCTGGGAGAGCAGGTTAAGCAGTCGGTCCCGGCTGCTGTCAATAGATGGCGGTCGTTACAATTCACCAACCCGCATTGGAGCAGCGTGGTGGATTAAAGCTCCAAGCCCCTCATCTTGAGTGGAGGCCTAAGCCCCTGCAGTGGGGTACAAAAAAGATTGATGGAATGAAATGGTTTTCTATTGACAACCAGATATGTAAGGATTTTTTTCAAGGAATACAGAGATGTATTCTATAGGATGATTTGTTAGAGTTCTTGAGACCACCTTCCTTCTCCATCGTCAGAATATCCCCATGTTACCATAATATTACATTGTCATCGAAGTTACATATATTCTAAATTTCAGCTCAATCGGATGTTTCGTTAGAGTTCTGGTGACCACTTTCCGACTCAATCATCAGAACATCTCCATGTTACCATAATATTACATTGTCATCGAAGTTACATAATAATAATAATAATAATACATGGGACTTCCCACACAGCGCCATCTAGTCCCAAAGTAAGCAAGTATTATGCTTGTGTTATGGGTTACTAGACAACTGATATACATACGTAAATATTCTTTATAATATATACATATATAATTTTTTTTTTTTTGTATATAACAACCAAGACCCGGTACCAGTATCAATATTCATCATATTAATACTGACCCGACCTGGGATTCGAACCCGGGACCTCTAGCTTCGTAGTCAGGGTCGCTACCCACTAGGCTAAGCGGTCGTCATATGTATTCTAAATACATATGTATTCTAAATTTCAGCTCAATCGGATGTTTCGTTACAGAGGCGAATTTATCTTCGTCTTTATTAGTACCTACTCATATTATTTCTACTCTCAGGTGTGGTTCCCACTGCATACTGATTTTGTGTAAGTACACGGTACGATTGAGATTTATCGATGCGGCGCAAAGTGACATGCTCTCATTATGAAGGCGCTCGGCCGACTGCGCTGGACTGCGCCGACGATTACGGGCAAGCGACCGCTCCCTTATATTCGCGCCAGTCATACTAATTTGTATGAAGATTTGGAGCGTAAAAATTGGGTAAGTTTGTTATATTTTTACACAAAATAACAATATATTTATTAAGAAATGAAAATTTCAAGGACTTCTATAATGTTTTAACTTTGTTATTTCACAAAATTAATTTAATAATTCTTGATACGAGTCAGTTATTACAATACGACAGTGCGATTTACACGTTTTTAGTGACTTTCTGATTTTTTTTACACTTATCCATAAGTATTATCTTAAATTCGAATGTTTCTTCTAATCTAAGGTTTATCTATACTAATAAATAAAAAAGTACCTGTGATTTCAAAATATTTTTTAATTATTTTTGTTTCTGTTTGTCTTCCGGTAGTAAGTATAAGCTATGAAACGACTGATCAATTTTGACAGGGCTTTCACTGGCAAAGGACATTTTAAAGAATATTATACATGCTACTTTTCATTCTGGAAACATTTTGAGTTCTTGTGAAACCTTGAAGAATTGTGCAAATCATTTTAAACCACACAAACGACGGCGCGGGCGTTTACTAGTCTATCTCAAAATAGACTATGTAAATTGATGTTTCCCGAACCTAAATGAATACATTTAGACTTGATTCAAATGTGCACTAAATTTTTTAAAAGTTACTAAAGTATGGTTCACGAGAAAAAAAAACCACCACCATAATATTCCAATTATGTAAAGCTGAATCATCCAATACAAGAATTTACATAATGTGTATATCTTAAAGTGACAAAACTGACAGGAGCACATGGTATAGTAGAATTTTGAAGTGTGTTGAAATTGCACATGAGTAGAGGGAGTGAAAGAGGTTGCGCGGGTATCCACGAATGATCGTCCTCGTCAACTGTTTCGCCTACCAAACCGGCAACGAATAACTGTAACCGGTGGTTGAATGGACCAACCGAAATACTATACAGGTATTATACTGCAATGGACGCTGCTGTGAATTTCAATTTTTCTATGTTACATACAGAAAGATATGCATTATTATGTGTTGACTTCATATTTATAATTTTCACTTTTATAGTTATGCTTAAGAATATTGGTGTAAGATAAATTAGATAACATTGATTTATAAAACATTAAGTAGATACCATTATTATATACAGAAAACATCAATTAAACTTAAACAAAATAAATAAACATGTAGTTTGCTCGAAACTGTGACTAGAAATCATTTAAAATATAGGTATTAAACCTCATGCCTTTTAAGTACTTTCCTGTACAGATAGATCAACAAGCTGGCGCAAACGATTTATGGCCGCCGAGGAGACAAACAATATTTTTTCTCACTTGCGCTTTTTCAAATGCACGTGTGTTACTAAATAGTGCCAGCTTCTGTTAAACTAGGTACGTACCTTTCTGTGGAACGGTGTCTGCTAACAGAAATATTTTGAAACGGCAACCCTATTTTTAACAATTTGATATTTTTTAAGGTTTTGTATTTACTAACCCTAAAGGAAGTGTTGTCATCATTTACAACCATAGAAGTAGCGAAACGCGCCTGCCCCTTTTTTCTCTAGAACGACAGCATGCTATCGACAGGGCGAATTGTGGAGTGAAATTTTGTAAAACCAAAAACAAAAAACTATGTGATGTAGCTTTTCATGTGTATGAAATTGTGTGGCCGCTGCCCCGCGCAAATGTGTCTCGGACCCCCGCTAAATGGGAACGCTGAGTTTCGAACAGTAAACGCCTTACCGTGTCTCTATTGGAGGCCGGGCGGGGAACTTCGCTATCTCTATGTTTACAGCTATAATTTTCTATTACTATATTTAAGGCATGTTATGTCTTCACTTTAATTCATCATTGACTACAAATGTGTCAAACAAAATCAAGATTATATCATAATGTACAATTTGTGATTTCTTACCTTTGCCTTGTGCATGTTTCTTTTATACCTTTTCCACATTCGACGCCCTCGTCGTGATACCAGGTAAGGCGAGTTAGAAAAAAGACCACGCAGAAGACTCACTAGAGTCGCATGACTTCCAGAGGAAAATTAGCCTATCGCAAGTGGTTCTTAAAGACATTCCTAAATACCCTTTACAGTAAACAACAACCATTATAAAGATAACATAGTTACATGAATTCCATTAGTGGATGCCACAGACAAGTCAACCTTATAGACCACGCTTTGGCAGGGAGTAGCATTCGCCAAGGCTATGTAGTGACACTACATAACTACGTCTCTTGTGAGCGGTCAGTTGGAAGCACGTCGGAAGCCATTAAATTGTCAATTTTGAACGAGCCAATGAAAACTAGCCGACCTCTCCCCGCACCCCGCCACTTTTTGGCGATTTCGTTTTCGTACTGACGTTTATTAAAGCGTGGTCTATAGGTTGACTGGTCTGTGGTGGATGCCCATATTATTTATTATTAACTTTTATGTGACATTCATACGGGAAAAAAAATGTGTTTCAAACACCACTTAATTGCACTTGAAATAAGTTTATTGCGAAGGTACTCAACGGACAAGGTTTAAATTTAGTAATACACAAGATCTAAACATTTAACATACAAACCAATTAACGTATAACTTAAAATTAAAGTAACAGATTCTTTAAAATTTAACAAACACCATTAGTTAACAAAAATACGTAACGAACATCGTAACCTGAAGGCTCATATGCATTGATATGCCGATACATTATAAAATTTACACACGTAGGTACTTTTTTGACCATTATAACTTGATAAAGAGCTTAAATTGAATTATTTTTAACTAAACTCCACAACTAAAAAGTTTTATAGTGTTGTTAACAACTGAGTCAGGGACGAAAAAAACCAGTAGTTTCTATAATCGGAATTGTCAGCAGGTGATTATAGTTCTTAGAAAACTCATTCATGTATAGTTCCAATCAAACTTCATAGCGGATCCGAATACAGGCACAAGTCGTGTCGCAGTAACCAGTTTTAGGTGTAGCGGGACACAGTGGAGTGAGGGGTATATGACTATACCTGTGCAAGCACGATTATAGCGTTGTATTCCGATCCGCTATAAAGTTTGAGGCGAACTATACTTGTCAACTGCATAATATTCAGGCAAAGCCCTAATTTAAAATCCTATAACTTTGTTAGTTATATAATACCTTAATATTCCTTTTAAATTTTGTTTATTTTGCTTTACTTTATATCTTTATTACAAATAAATGTTATACTTCTCCATTATCAGTACGAAAAATACAAAATAATTCATTACTTTATGTAAAGTGGCTTTGTAATGGATTATCAATTTACAATAACCAAATTGTACATGATTTTTTTGTTTAGGGTCCATTTTCTCTTAAAATTATATTTTAGGTGTAACATACAAAGATATGTTTGAGTAATGCTAGTATATTCGAACATCAATTAATATTTGTTGTTTAAAAACTTATTATAGAAATAAATGGAGAAATAGTTTACCACAACTACAAGGATCTCCCAGAGTACTGTCAAACAGTGTACCTGAATAGGAGCACGCCTTGGGATATCCGAATCACCCCTATTAAAATTCCACGTTGTTAAAATTACAATTGTTGAGTTGGATTGAAGCAACCACAACAAGCTAAATAAGTTGGGTGGGTAAATAGCAAACGAAATCACAGAGTTATTGAAATAATTTTTCAATAAAAAAAGTTTTTTTAATATTCTTAAATGTTTTGGTATTTCTTTTGTTTTTTGTGTGTAATATTATTTAAATTTTAGTGTCCAACAGAATGGGTTTTGAAGTAATCTTATCTAGCCTTTATAGATAGATCTTTAGACAATCTTTGTTTTAGAGTGGCCCAACAGTTACTATATTCAGATTAATATTAGAATTGTCTTGCAACTTGGAAATAAGTAAAACATTACGAAAAAAACATAAGTTTTAAGTTGCGAAAAATCGTGGAATATAATATAGGGGTAATTTGGATACCTCAAGAGATGCTCCACCTATGGACCACCACTTGAAAATATTTTGTGGGACATCCTGTATATACAGGAAAAAATTTTTACCATCCAATAATTTTCTAGATATTAGGAATGACCAATTGCCCTCACTACGCAAGTAAAAAATATAGGTCCTATACTTTTTTTAAATTCCTATTTTCTTCCGGGTAACGGCAACCAAACGTTATAAAATAACACTGTATATAAAATAAATGTAATGGTTACATTTTCATAGTAAATTATTTTATCTACAGTGTTATTTTATAACGTTTGGTTGCCTTTTTTGTGACGACGCGCCCGAGACTTTGAAACCGACATGACGCAAACTAAGAAACTAAGGCCAGCGCGCACTAGTGATTTTGTAGTTGGCCGATGGTTTGATCGTTCAGGGAATCAGTATGGAACTATAATATGGCAGTGCGCGCATTTGATAATAAAAAAACTATCTATCGAAAACCGCTCTTGATCCCTATTCAATCAATCTATCGAAAAACGAACCACCCCTTAAAATACACAGTGTACATGGGCATTAAATTATAGAGCGTAGCGGCCGCGCCTTTAACTAGCCAGCTGAGCAGCTGAGCGACAGTGGACCGCGAGATCTCGACGCAAGCGCCGCCTAAATATTATTTCAATCTACAGACCTAAATATTTAGGATTAAGCATAGTATTCACAACAGCATATGAAAATGGCAGCTATACATTAATTTATTTAGTTTCCAAGAAAATTAAACATCCACAGTGAAAACTTTTCATTTCCCACCGATAATCATTGGTTGGTCCTAATTTAATTTTCTACATATGTAAATTCCGTACTTTACATTTCAATAACACTATAATCACAAAATTGATTAAGTCCTCCTGAAATTCAAATATTGGTAGTTTTTATCAATAAGTATTTAAATGTACTATGGGTCAGCATTACAAGCTTCAGTTAGATTGGGAGATCAATTTAAGCCTAAGCCTGCTCCATTCCATTAAAAATGTACCTTTGTTTGAATAAGTAACTCACTGCAAAATACTTTTAAAATACTTTTTTAAAGGGATTGATTAGTGTAAAAAATACAATACTGACCCTATGAAACTCAGTGATTAAACCTTTTTAAAACTTTAACTACTTAGAAAGGGATCTCAACTGGGATTTGGTCAATCAATTATAAAGTACTAAAAAAAAACATGTTATAATTTAGAAAACATGAAATGTGTTTTATACTTATTAGTCAGAAAAATATACCTATATTTTTATCAACGTCCATCCATACTATTACATATACACTTAATATTATTATGTAATGATAGACAAACTTTTTGTTACAACATTGAATAGTTTTTTTTATGCAATCACAACAGATACAATTTCACATTAATCTTATTACGAAAATACCATTAAATACATAATGGACAGACCTTTTAGATACATTAGAATAAAATTAACTGAAAATATTAAAAACTAAAACCACTAACAAAGCCTATTTATAATACAAAACTCTCAATATTAATATGTTGAAAAACTATTGTCAATTCTTCTTTTTTCAAAAAGTTACTAAATTATTTGGCATTGGTGCATTAGGTATAAAATGAAGAAAAAAAATTGCATATCCATTTCTTACACTGTTCATCATATATCTGAAAATTTGTATTACCTTAGTTAACACTGATTTAGAACTGTGCAGAGAATGTGCATTTGTTTTCATTATTAAACACATCGTAAAAATACATGGTAGCTGTTTCCTTTGCTTCATTGGGAACAAAAAAATAATATAAAAAAGAAAGAATGACACATAAAAATTCAATTTTCAATAAGTTTCGAATTGGCAAATATTTTCGTAGTTTGTGCTCAATTTTCTTTGGATGGCTGAATGGACCAACCTAAGATTCTTCGGTCAAATCCGCAGCTGTAGAAGTTGATGGCGGCAGTCATGTCGTCGGCCCACGACACAGATGTTACCATACGGCGGTGGCCCTAAAAATATGAAATAGAACTGAGTATGAAGAGAAAGATAGCTTATCCTTAACTTCTTACTCAGCCAAAGTACTACTTATTCTGAAGAAGGGTCCACCACACTAGTAGCGAGTTGCCCGGTAAACCACAGGCGAGAAGAACCTTACGTCGTTCTTACTTGTCTCGCTTCAAGTGATTTCGATTCCGCTTAAGTTTGTTTTACGTCCGAATAAAAGGGTACAATGTTCGGACATATTTGAAACCTGCCTAATTATTAAGATCCTTGTGAAGTCGAAGTATAAACAGATGTGAGTACCTTGTCCGAAGCATTTCACCGTAAAATGCAGATCATATATTATTATGTATTTTGTAGTAACAAAATATAGTACTTTGGCTATCTATATATAAATATGTGAAGGAAAAGCTTTAGACCCCTTTTTAAGCATACTACGCGCACGGCGGAGTGTGAGATTTGGCATATATAAAGTTTATATAGAGTAAGAGTGCAGATAGCTAAAATCTATATAGTTTTGAGATGGAACTTTATGGCTAAATCCTAAACTATGAGAAATGGCGAAAAGTGTTCAAACGGGTCAAGAGCTCGATTTTTGAGAACAAAAAATTGCATATTTACATTTTTAAAAAATCTGTTATGTTAATAGGAGAAAACTTTGTATTCCTTTTAAAACATATTATGGGTACGGAGGAGTGTGAGATTTCGCATAGGTAAAGTTCATATGGAAAAGGAGTGCCAAAAGCTAAAATCTTTATACACCCAATGTGCATTACAAATACTGTCAACCATACGAGTATCATAGTCTGTCGTTTGATGCAGTTTGAATTGACTTACTCTCGCCTATTTATTATTCATGGTTTAAAAAAAGTGAATATGGTCGAACTTCGACTGCTGGACGACCACTAGTACGTATTGATGAAACAACGGTGCACGTATGCTAGTCAATCGCGATACAAGCAACATGCGGCTCTAGGTGTAATTTTTACAAAAAATTCTAGTTTACCCTTGAAGTCTAATTCAACACATTAAGTGTGCGTCCAAAAGTAGTTATTTTAAAATTGCTGTATTGTATTTTTATTTCCATAGCCGACCATTGTAGCCCAACCCTACAATATTCCCATCCCGTGGGGTGAAGAGAGGGTGCCGATCGATAAATTAGACAATGTGTATTGTTTATAGCTTAAAAGTAACAACAACAAAAAAAATACAACACGAAAATCGTGATGTATACCAATTTTGATAGGACAATTTTGAGCATATGTTATGTATCCATACTTTTTTGTGCACTATAGGATGCGATAAATGGCGATAGCTTGCGCATACAAAGAAAGAGTTAATTTGTCGACCGATACCCTCTCTTTGCCCCATGTAGGGACAGGAGGACCGGACATATGATGAGCGGCGTTTAAAATAGACGTTAGTAACCCACCTGTCGGCTAGAGCGCGGGAGCCTAGCGAGCCTCTGTCCTTGCAAATCGAACAGCCTCACTTGTCGATTGTCGTGTGGTATAGCGATTAGTCCGCCTGCACTAACGGCCACCCGGTTGACTGACGAATCCGACCGGATAGTTGCCAGCGCCGAACGCATGTTGCGCACGTCCCATACCTTATTACATGAGTTAATATTTATTGAGCATTAGCTGGAAAGAAGAGGCTGGATGCGGAAGACGGAGGGCTGTAGATCCAGCAGTGGACTAAAAAAGACCGATGATAATAATGAGACCATAGCTTTGACTGCATTTTCACTGGCGTAGTTTTCACAATAGCATTTAGTTTTTAGTCCACATAAATATTAAGAATAGCTCGAATGCGGAAACTTTCATATAACCGTAGTTGTAACAAGCCCTGCTATTAGATTTGGCAACGCCGCATTATCTTTCACATGTACATCGATTTATTTCGTTGGCTGATAAGATGTCATGATTTAATAATTGAAAATATGGAATTTAAATAACTAAATATGAAATTATAGATAGTATTTAGTAGCACCTGCTCGCGATTTCTTCGCGTATTATAAGTGGATTTTATGAATAGAATAGAATTAATGTTTATTATATCTCATTTTGTTTAGTGTTATTATGGTTTTGTGTATTATATCACAGACTACTTATATCTTACAAGCTGGTTTTATTTTATAATGTTCTACAGGGATGTACCATTCGCTTACAGTTTCTTCCTCTGTCTGGGTTTTATATAATCAACCTTGCCAGACCTGTTGGTAGCTGGCATGTGATTAAAGTGACCATGACAGATGTAAGTATAGTTCCACGGGATCCTCCAGATCCTCCTATCCATATCGAAAAATGATAAAAAATTACTGTAATTTCCACACGAACGTGTCAAGATTGTGACGTGAAACGAAAAACGTTAATTTACCTCCTTATTACGAATAAAGACGATGCAACAAATAGTTTTAACACTGACTTATTATTTTCAATGAATATATCTTACTGACTGATACCAAGGCTTGGTTTACATGCAACATTGCCAAATTTCAATAGCATGGCTTGTAACTATAGAAGGCAGTGGCTTACCCGATTTAATTGATATCTGGTATCTTAGGATTGGATAGTATATATCTGTCACTTCTTTGAAAATCGGAATGAAGAGAAAATGACAGCCTCAGAAATTATACATTTTAATGATTAAATGTGGTATCTTTGTCATTATTGTTTAATGTAAGAAAACCTTTAAGAAATATTTAAGAAATACTTACTTTGACAGATCTGTCATCCGAACCCGAAACCACTTTATCCTCTCTTGTGAATACTGCTGATGTGACACTCCTGTTACAAAGTTTAAATAAATATTTAGTAAAGCGTAAGTAGCAGCAGTCAGCTCATCGAGGTTCTAAATAATCTGGTATTATTTCTATGTTTATAAAAATAATGTGTGAATATAAAGCATAAAGTCATTGGACACAAATCACAAACTTATATAAAAGCTAATTTAATATACTATTAATAGCTATAAACTACTATAAACTGACTATGAAATAGATATAAGCTCTAAATTATTGGATTCACCAAGAAGTCTTGGTTAACCTTTTGACTTGTCATCAAGCATTATCAATCAATTGTCTGTCAATTAAATGGCTCGTGATTTTTAATCTGACCCAATTGGGTTAATATGTAGTATCTGGGTTAAATAACTTAGAAGCATGTGAGTCATTCTTTTGCAGCGGAGAATTGAAAGCAATGATGCATATAAAAATATAATAGTACTCACTCTGTGTGTCCTTGGAAGACGGAAACCGAGTGTATCGGCTCACGGAAATCCCAAAGGCGGAAGGTGGTGTCCCTCGATGCAGTCACAACCAACCGCGAGCTATGGTGGGCCGATGCGTGGGTCAGTTCATGGTCATGACCTATAACAACAATCAAGAGTATAAGCAAAATATCAGCAGGATAGTTCAAGATCGTAACTCTGCCAACATACATGGTTATGAGGGCTGTTATTAATGAATCTGGAACTGGCCTTTTACAAAAAAATATTTAAAAAGTAATTACTATATTAAAAAAAAAAAGAATTCTTTGGCTGTATAATACAATTTGTTACATATGACTCTCAATTTTACTGTTACTCGACCATGGCGTCATTTTGAAAATTGCGTGTCTGCAAATCAAATCAAATCAAAATATCTTTATTTCGTAGTTATGTAACATAATCTTGAAGTACGTCACGAGAATGAATTTTATTACTTTGTGGAAGAACGTCACCACAAAGGCGCATTCAAAATGCTAGTTCCTTCAAAATGCTGTTCCTTCAAAACCATGGATTTGACTCGTGAACATTTTTGTGCACGATTTATTACGATTTTCGATGTAGACTAACTCACAAACAGTGCATCGATCAACTGGCTTCGACTTTTGTGAATGAAGCACTATCCAAAATTGTTCAGTAAGTTTATTCATGGTCGTCTATGCTCACAGACGAATTTAAAGAAGGTCGCCCTAAATCAGTTGTTGTACCACAAAATATTGATGCTTTGCGGGAACTAATAATGTAAGATCGTCATGTTAAATATCACGAGATGGAGGCGTCTCTGGGCATAATTATGACGAGTCTACATAAGATATAACACGAACATTTGTGTGTAAGAAAACTTTATTTACTTTGGATTCCGCATAACTTGACGATTAAAAACAGGCTCGTGTCGATTGGTGCAAAATAAAAATGAAAAAAAAAATACCCAAAAGTTGATGTCAGTTGATCAATGCACTGTTTTTGAGTTAGCCACTGCCTTCTACAGTTACAAGCCATGCTATTGAAATTTGGCAACGTTGCCCATAGTCCGAGCTTTGGTATCAGTCAGGCTATTATTTGGCGTTTTCTTCCATTTGAACATTATGTAAACAGAGATATTTATTGAAAATAATAAGTCGGTTTTAAAAATTACTTGTTGCATCGTGTTTATTCGTAATTAGCAAGGTAAGTTGACATTTTCATCATAATCGTTTTTCGTTTCACGTCACAATCTTGACACGATTGGGAATTAGAGTAAATATTTATCATTTTTTGAGTAGGTTCAAGGATATGGAGTCTGGTGGATTCCGGGGAACTGTACTTATGCCTGTCATGGTCACTTTAACCGCATCCTAGCCACCAGCAGGTCTGGCGAACCCGTATGTAGAACCCAGGGAGCGGAAGAAACTGCTAGGGAATGGTACATCCCCGTAGAACATTATAAAATAAAACTAGTTTGTAAGATATAGGTAGCCGGTGATAAATTCACAAAACCATGATAACACTAATGATATATAAATGAAATATAATAAACATTTATTGTATTCTATTCATAAAATAAACTTATAACACGCGAACGAAGTCGCAGGCAGGTGCTAGTACTATATAATATGTACTCTCATTTCTATTTTCTACTAAATACTCTATGATTACATATTTAGTTATTTAAATCCCATATTTTCAATTATTAAATCATGACATCTTGTCAGCTGATGCGACATTGCCAAATCTATTATAGCACGGCTTGTAACTGTAGAAGGCAGGGAGTTAGCCCATGTCGGAAATCGTAATAAATCATCACACGAAAATGTTCACAAGTCAAAAAAGCTTTCAATGCAGTACAATTAACAGAAAGAGTTCGTAAACAAAAGCTGTTGGTAATATATCTACTGCATACTGTTGACGAACAAATTTCTTTTGGACTGTTCCAATCAATCGCCTTCTGAGTTTTCGTGAATGGGATCCCAGATAGGTATAGCACAGTCAAGCTGAAGCCGAAATAAATATTTATAAAGATAAATTCAGGTACTTAGACTATAAAATTTAGTCGGGAATCGTAAGATAAATCCAACCATTTTAAATGCACGATGTATAATGAAGACGTTTCGGGAGATCATTCAATGGCTCACCCACTCTTAAAAGATGGCGCCGAGAAAATGTAGTGTAAGAGTCCATAATGTCTCACTCTTAAACGGTTGGCGTGGCCTCATCGCAATTGGTCATATTCTATGTATCACATGGTTCCGCTACTCGACGCTGACAGCGCTAGTTGTTAACTTAATTAATGAATTCCGGTGTTTTATCCATGGGGGTTTATTTCAGTATTTACTTTGTACTTAATTTATCAGTGATGCCAATGTTCCAGTTAGACGTGAATATACATACAGATTTTATAGCAATTCGAGTTATTAACTACTCACCAGTGAGCACTTGTAGACAGTCTCCAGTCTCGACATCATATAAACTGGCCGTCCTATCCCATGAAGCGGTGATCACGTGATCGCCTCCGGTCAGCCAGTCCGCGGCGACTACTACTCCTGAATGCCCGGTCAATACTTTGAGCGGCGTTCGCAATACCTCAGGCCTGTCACCGCCTTCACCGAGGCTCTCTTCACCCCCACCTTCTAGTTCCTCTTCAGAAGATTGGCCTCTCTGTAACATATGAATAGGCTTTTTTTTAATATTTACATTGTAATTTTAGACCACTGGAATTTTCATTTCATGTTATTCAATTTGCTATACCATATTATTTGACATATACCTAAGACTACTTTATTCTATTACTAATACAATTCAGTAATACCATTTCTTCCAACATATAGTTTTATCCAAAAAAATCGGTTGACCCTGCAGGCCATCCCTGAAACTTACCGCTATTTTCGAGATCAAAGCGCACGAAAATATTCTTATTAGAAAGCTATTGAGCTTGAAAGCTATTGCTCAAGCTCAAAATATGGATATTCATGGTTTTTTAAGCTCTTCAAGCTCACAATATTTATTTTCGAGCTCTCCAAGCTCAAAAATATAATTTCTATAAATTTAGAGTTCTTCGAGCTCAAAAACCAGGGACATATTCAAATAAAACGTTATTTTGGAAATTTTTGAACTGCGCTATCTTTTGAATGCTTCGTTTTATTTCAATGAAATTTACGTCACTCTATGCACTTTGAAAGCATAAATTTTTTGTATAAAGTCAAAAATCGATTGGTCGTAAAATCTCAAATTTATGTTAAAAAAAAAAAAACAGGTTTTCGCAAATTTATAAACTGCGATATTTCTTGAACGCGTTGTTTGATTTTTATTTTTTTGACGGCATTCAACACAGTTTTATGTCCAAAAACGAATAGAAAATTTCAAGTAGATCGGTTGGAAAATCTCAAAATTATCTAAAAAAAAACATTAAAAAAATTATCTTTTATTTTTATTTTTTGAAAACTTTTAAAACAGCTCGACCGATTGTCTTCAAAATCTAATCAGATTTAAGTCTTGATAAACTTTTTCGAACGCCGTATCGTGGGTCTTAATAGGTTGATCCGTTCTCAAGATATCGTACGACAAAAAAAGTTACAGACACACACACACATACGGACGTCCAGCCGGAAATAGAATGGCTTACCAGGACCTCAAAACGTGGAATCTGTTACAAACTCGATTTTCGAAATAACATCCCTTGGATAGCGGGAAGTTAAAAATCAAGTCATTTATTTTCAAGTAGGACACTCTGCTGTCACATTTGACCGTCACAAAGCTAATTTTATGCAGGTTCGTACGCGACCACTCTAAGAAGAACACTGTAACTTAAAGTGGCTTACTTTTATTTTAGTGTCGCGGCTCTATCCAGTATCCAATATATATCTAACCAATGTGTTAAAAACTAAGTGGTAGTACAGTAATTTAATCCTAAGCATTTTTATCATTTACATTCTTTTAAATTTTAATATACATTAGACATATCTAAGTTGCAGCTTTACATAATTATTGAATTTATTTATTGACAGGTCTTTGGAAATTTATTATAAAATCTTTCACAATTACCTTTGGATGAATTACTTATTTTATGGAGCTTATTAACGGGTATTGTGAGTTGATGTTTATTCATGGTATTAACATTGAGTTTATGACAATTCTTTTTAAATTTGGTATTATTTTTTTGATTTTATCTCTGAATGAATCTCTAGGGGCCCATTTCTTTTATACAGGAAGAAATTTTAACAACCATCCAAACAATTTCTAGATGTTATGCAGCACCAATAGACCTCATTACGTAAATAAAAAATCTACAGTATTATTTTATAACGTTTGGTTGCCTTCTTTGTGAAGACGCGTCCGGGACCTTGAGACCGAGATGGGGTTACATGATCCGAAAACAGAACCTTCAGATCACACAATGGATATTAAAACAAAAATCGTAATTTCACTCACTGGTAAGTCCCAGTTGACTGCTGCTTGCCATACGTGAGCTGTGGTGTCACCACTACTTGTTAATGCTAGATCACGACATGGATGAAAACGAATGGAGTTTACAGATCCTAAATGTCCTGTGTATTGTAGGAGGCTCTTACTCCATTCCACACTCCATACAATGGCTGTATGATCTGGAAAAAGAATTATAAATACATTACTTATTTGCTGTACTTTTAACTAGGGATTACACTATTAATGATATTTCAGTATTATGTGGTTGATGACCGCATGAAATAGGTATATAACAAACTTTTTTTTAAATATTTTAATTTTATTTTTAATATTTTCTTAAATTTCTTAATAATCTATCCTATATATATATATCAATTTGGATCTTTAATCAAAATATGGCATATTTAGTTTTAGGCCATAAGACATTTGGTTGCAATAATACTATCTTTCATTTTTAATGGGCGCGCTATGAATAAAATATTCTATTTGTTTTTTGGCTAGATTAGTTATTAAGACAATTTTGATTTCACTCAATTCGAAATGATTCAGTAAAATTCAGTTCGAAAATTCATTACATTGGTGAGATATGTCTCTTTCATATTCAAGATTTTGTCATTAAATAATGCTGGATAAAATAAACTGTTTTGTTCAAATAAAAGCAAAACTATTTAAATTTTCTTTTTATTACTTTTACTCTTTTAATTTAAATGTTTTATTTAAATTGCAGGACGATTACTTAAAATAATTTTCTTATTACCAATACACTTAATTTAAATGTAACAATACCACATTTCACTCCACTTACTCAGAAAGTTATCATATTGAGTTGCGGAGTGTGATTAAAATGTTTTTTGCTCCCTAGGAAAGAAATTCAATTTCAATTTCGAATCTGAGTAAACATGTGAAATATTTGGTAAGATCAAAGAGGTTGTACTTGAAATTAATTGAACTGGCTAAAATAACACTAGTCACAAACACTGCAAAAAGATTTTTTTATAATTTCTTTTTGGATGTAGGTAAAGATAATGTGTCATAACTACAAAAATATGAGCAAAAAACTTGCACCAGAAACTAAATATATGCCATTTCGACATAGTACGATGAAGTAGAATTCAGTGTTTTCAGTACATTTAAAAATACTATAAAAAAAAGATTCTGAAATTATATTTCATATATAATTCGATAAATTGTTTGAAAGAAACAATGAAAATAACATATATAGTCATCACAATTTGGAGTCACTGAATGTATCGCTGATTAAATCAGCAGCTGATATTGACATGGATGTTGTGCGTACTGCTATTGACTGTGATTAAATATGTGTTAATTATTGCTAAAACAAACGAACTGAACTTATGACCTAAGTATTCATTGCCTTGTGGAGGGTGTGAAAAGCAGAGTATTTACCTCGTATGCAAAATTATTTCCTGCACAGGTGGTATGAAATCACTTGCAGTGCCCAGAATTTTACTTTAGAATCTATTTCACTCTTACTGGAAATACACTATTTTGCTTCCTTGGCTAATAATTTGCTAATGAAGTTACACTTAACAATACTTAGTTTTGTAGTTTTGTAATGGAAAGAATTTAGCGCTAATTGACACAATTAAAAAATTTTTTCTTTGTCGTGGGTGGTGTCATTTAAAATGAAAAGTTGCTCATAAATCATTATTGTCATAATAAAAATTGTATTTAAAAATACGACAAAAACGCTGTAGTGTATTTGTTTATAAATAAGATACTAAGATAGCATACTAATCAGGATGGAGCGTCTCATATTTCAAAATGATGGCAAAAGTGAGCAAAATGTCAGATTATTTGATTATATGGATCATACATCATTATCATCGTTTTAAACTAACATTTTGCTAAATTACACACAAGTTGTAATTCCAGTATACCCCCAGGCATACCCTCCCAATGGTAGACACAAATACACAAGGGCCCCCAGTCTCCGGCGGCCCTTCTATTCCTGACCACGGCAGCGGTCATGGTAACGGAAGGGCAAGGGGTGCGAAGAATCCCCGGATACGATTCGGTTGCCATAAAAAACAATTATTTGTGGCGACTTTTAACAACAGGACCCTGATGCGAGACGAACACGTTGAGGAGTTGGAAGTAGAACTAAGCAGTATAAAGTGGCATATTCTTGGATTATCTGAGGTCCGAAGACAGGGGGAGGACACGATAATCCTGAGCTCCGGTAACTTGTTCTACTTCCGAGAAGGCGATCAGCCGTCCCAAGGTGGTGTTGGGTTTCTCGTCAACAACGTAGTGGAGATCTCCAGTGTGTCGACTCGGGTGGCATACCTGGTACTGCAACTAACCGACAGGTACCGCCTAAAGGTTGTACAGGTATACGCACCAACCTCGACTCACTCGGACTACGAAGTCCAGGCAGCATATGACGACATAGCGAAAGCTATGCATCATACAAGCCCGACTCAGTTCACCGTTGTTATGGGGGACTTCAACGCCAAAATGGGAGTACAGAAAAGCGACGAATCTAAGATGGGGCGATACGGCATCGGACGGAGAAATCACAGAGGGCAAATGCTGGCAAACTTCCTCGAAATGAAAGGTTTGTTCCTGATGAACTCTTTCTTCAGGAAGGCACCACAGAGGAAGTAGACCTGGCAAAGTCCAGATAAAGTGACCAGGAACGAGATTGATTTCATCATGACGGATAAAAAACACATATTCAGAGATGTCTCAGTGATCAACAGGTTCAATACCGGAAGCGATCACCGCCTGGTTCGAGGCACTCTGAACATCAACTTTAGGCTTGAAAGAGCCCGTCTGATGAAACTCAATCTCAGACCGACACCGTCCCAGGCTGACATAAGCTCAGAGTCGTTTCAACTGGAGTTGAAAAACAGATTCGACGCACTGGAAACCACGGCAAATGTTGACGACATGACAAGGAATCTGATCGATGTTGTAAGAGAAGTGGGTGGCAAATATTTTAGGTCGAGGTGCAAAGGCAAAGAGTCTAAGCTCTCCAGCGAGACTCTGGATTTCATGCGAGAAAGACGTGAGAAGTCGCTACGGGGAGCATTGTCAGACCTGGCTCTCAACAAAAAAATCAAGAAGCTGATACGACGGGACCTTCGCCTCTTCAATACAATACGTATCGAAGAGGCGATCGAGCATAACAAAGGTTCGAAAGTTTTCGTTCAGCAACTTGGTCGAAGTCAGCTGACGAAGCTCAGAACTAGCGACAACAAAATCGTCTACTCGAGACCAGAGATACTCGCTGAGATAGGGACATTTTACAAAAGACTTTACGCCACACATGCACCTCCCCCTGCAGCCCGTGACGGCAGCGATCGGAGGGCGCCACTGCACCCGACACTACACAGATGACATTCCCGATGTCAGTCTGGGCGAGGTCAGATTAGCTCTCAGACAGCTTAAAAATGGCAAAGCACCCGGCGCTGATGGTATCACGACAGAGCTTCTGAAAGCAGGCGGGACACCAGTCCTGAAAGAGCTACAAAAGTTATTTAACTCTGTCATACATAGCGGTGTCACACCGGATGCATGGAAAGAGAGTACGGTCATCTTATTCTTCAAAAAAGGAGACAAAACGCTTCTAAAGAATTATAGATCGATCTCACTCCTCAGCCACGTGTACAAGCTGTTCTCGAGGGTTATCACGAATCGCCTCGCCCAAAGATTTGATGAATTTCAGCCCCCTGAGCAGGCCGGGTTTCGAAAAGGTTACAGCACCATAGACCACATACATGTGCTGAGGCAGATTATTCAAAAAACGGAAGAATTTAATCAACCTCTGTGCCTAGCCTTTGTGGACTACGAGAAGGCCTTTGACTCCGTCGAAACCTGGGCTGTTCTGGAATCCTTGCAGCGATGCCGAATCGACTGTCGCTACATTGAGGTGTTGAGATGTCTGTACGAAACCGCGACAATGACTGTCCAGGTTCAGGACCAGCGGACGAAACCTATCCAATTGCGAAGAGGAGTGCGACAGGGGGATGTGATATCCCCGAAACTGTTCACCAACGCATTGGAAGATGTTTTCAAGACGCTGGACTGGAAATATCGTGGCATCAATGTCAACGGGGAATACATCTCTCACCTCCGGTTTGCTGACGACATAGTCATCATGGCAGAATCGCTGGAGGAGCTCAGTAGAATGGTAAACGACCTCAATGCCGCCTCTCGGCGGGTGGGACTCGGGATGAACTTGGACAAGACCAAAGTCATGTTCAACGAACACGTTATACCGAGACCGGTAACCGTAGAGGGTGCGACTCTTGAAGTTGTGCAAGACTATGTCTATTTAGGACAGACTGTCCAGTTAGGCAAACACAACTTCAACAAAGAGGCCGACCGAAGAATTCAGCTGGGTTGGGCTGCTTTCGGGAAGCTCCGTCGTCTGTTCTCGTCGCCACTACCACAATGTCTGAAGACCAAGGTCTTTAACCAATGCGTCCTGCCTACAATAACATACGGTGCCGAAACATGGACTCTCACGGCAGGACTGGTCCACAAATTTAAAGTCGCTCAGCGCGCTATGGAGCGGGCTATGCTCGGCATTTCCTTGATGGACAAAATCAGGAATACTGAAATCCGTCGAAGAACTAAAGTTGTCGACATAGCCGAAGTGATTAGCAAGCTGAAGTGGCAATGGGCCGGTCACATTTGCCGTAGAACCGACAACCGATGGGGTAGACGGGTTCTCGAGTGGAGGCCACGTATTGGGAAGCGAAGCGTTGGACGCCCTCCGGCAAGGTGGACTGATGACCTGAAGCACCATACCGGGGGTAATTGGATGCGGAAGGCGGAGGACCGTGTGTGGTGGCGAGCCTTGGGAGAGGCCTATATCCTGCAGTGGAGAGACACGGGCTGATGATGATGATGGTGATGTAATTCCAGAACCTTTATTTTCTTTTGCAGTATGAATTTTACATGTGGATCACACAAAATTCAACTTCTACTTCACAACGAATATTTCAAAACATCAAATGGTGTGTATATTTGGTTTATAGGGTATATTTTTTTCTCACAATCGTTGTCGTAACGTGGTATCTCTATGAATAACCATAAGATAATAAAAACCTAAAATCTCAAAGATGCAGATGCATGTATGCATATTCCGAAATTGTGTAAATCGGGTAAGAAACAAAAGGCACTGTGATAGAACAGAGTGAGTAAGCTTTCAACATCATTTCATTGCATGTGTAATTAGGTCACCAAATTATCCAGTGTTACAAAAACCCCAACATTAAAAATGTTTTACATTTAGAATTAAATATTTTATTTATTTTATCAAAGTGGAAAATCAGAAATAATTTAAGGCTTTCGAGAACAAAATAAATTTTGTTTACCTGCCGAAGCTGTGCCAACCAGAGCTTGACCAGGCCTAGCAGTGGTGACATCCCATATTCCATCTTTGTGCCCAGTAAATTCCCTGACCAACTGACAGTTGAATGTTGGTGCCTTAAAACTTGAAACTATTTTACTGGTCTGCACCCTTAACTTGTGGCTGGCCTTCACTTTTTGGGAATTACTTTGTGTTACTGTAAATTTTAAATACATATTATTTTGTCATTGTATAGAATATAATTTCAATGCATTATTCAACTTTGTGATCAATTTCTATAAATGTTTTACTGAAATTTACTTTATCGGGGAAAACAGTATGCTCCTTTTTAGCACAATATAACAACATGAACAGAAAAATATGTAAAAATGACAATTACTCAAATAAGAGTGATTACAAGAGTGTATTTCCAGGTGGGAAGTAACACGCAGCCTCTGTCATATCAAACAATAAAAAATATTTTAATTTACTCAGTAAAAATTAACTTACGTTTCACTTTTGAATTTTTTCCTGTTGTTTCAAATTCTATAAAATCTGTATTCTGTTTATCTCCTATGCATGATTCTCTTTCCAATTTCTCACTTAAGATGTCTATTTTTTCTTGTACTAAAAATTATAAAAATTATCAGAAAACATGAACATTAGCAGGAGTGACCCTGCATGAAACATTGGCTTGGAATCATAGATTAACAAAATTTTGTGAACACAAGCCATTAAAACAATGTAACAATGGTACGGCTTTCCAAAACTACCACCTTAGAAGTATTAATAATTTAGAGAAAGATAGGATGAGAATACAAAACCAACTTTTGAAATTATTAGAAATGCGGAAATACAAAAACAAATCCTACAATAGAGTAGGATAGAATAGGAAGATATGGTGGACAATTTTCCTATCTTGATTGAATAAATTCAATTTATAAAAAAGTTTCTTACTGGCTCCTCGCATTGTCATAAACATACCTACCTTAACCAAATTTCTTTAAAAAAAAAAAACACAAATACTTTTATTGTACCTGACCATGATTTTTTTTTTTAATATTCTTTAAATTACCAAACCTTAGTAGTCGAGACTTAATGTTAGTTCCAAATGTTTTGAGTACCTATAAGGGCTATCAGAAATATCTTTGTAAGATGTATGTGTGTTTACACATTTTTATTTTTGTTTCTTTTTTTCTATAAAATTTTGAAAGCTGTTAGTAAGGGCATATTTTTCTAAACATGTACCATGATCTGAATGAGGGTAATTATCCAATAGCTATTATATGAATTTAAACCATATTATATCCATTGTTTTATACATTCTGGATAATCTGTAAAGCTTTATTTACCTAAATATTAAAAAATATAATAATGAAAAAACACCCACAGAATTAGTTTAAATTGTGATTTTACTACAGCTGGGTCTGAATTTTTTTTTCTTTTCTGTTACCATACGAATTGAAAGAGATAACAAAAATTAAGACAAGAAAATGTAAATATATGATTTAGTAATACAATATTTTTTCTATATAGTTTTATTATTGTGTAAAAAAATGTTTAATTTTAAATTACAATACATTCCTTGTAGTTACCAAGTCACATCACATTTTTTTCTTGTAGTAATTCTTTAGAAACCACCCACGATATTGAGTGTCTATTCTCGATCAATTTAATGACACACAAAATTTCAAATTGACAACTTATTTTTAATGTCTGCAAAATTTCGTCACAATTGGTTCAGCCGCTTTGGAGATTAACCAGAACAGACAGGCAGATACTATGATTTTTTTATATGTAGAAAAGCCTATGTCCCTCTTGACAATGCTGTCTGCAAAATTTCATTAAAATCAGTTGTCGTTTCATAGATTAACCCAGACAAAAACTATACTATCCTAACGTGGACTAAATTACACATACCTACTTACAAAACTTAGTTGACTTTAAAGAAAATAATGATTCAAAGGCTCCCGACACATAAAAAACCAAAGGTACACCAAAAAAATATACCCATATTTTCACCTCGCCTACTTCTTCTTATTATTAATACTCTTATGGTGGTAAAGCCAACCCGTAACAATCTTAGAGCTTAGAATGCATGTCATGCAGTTTTTTATGTAGGTACTAATCTTCTGTGTTAATAAAAGACCTGCAAATTTTCAGATGCAAACATGAATAGAAACTCGTAATGATAAGAAGTTTGTAACAATAATGGTTAAAAAACATAGATAATAATATTTGTGCACTAACAGTTAAGATTTTCCGTGTACAGAAGGTCAAACTCCTTTTCTATCTGTGAAAACAATTCGTGAAGTCGCGACCTGAACACAGGTGGAATAGAAGTCTCGGAGTCCTCCATTTTAAGATAGTTAGAAAACCCATCGGAACCTTCAGAAAGAGCCTGAAGACGTCTCTTACTGGATTTCATTGTTAAATGAAAAATGTAAATTCACTAATTAAGTAAGTACATTATATGTAAACTATCCATTCCACTGATAAATAAATAAAAACACACTAATAATGCTTAAAACTACTGTGGAAAACTAATTAAATCGTTTTTATATTTTTTCCGAACAACTTTGTTGTTAAATGTTGCACAAGCTCAAACCAGCACAAACAAACAGTGTTGCAATTGCAAACAAATTGAGAATAAGAAGACCGAAATTGAGACACAGACACCACTAGGTGTGGTCATTGCAAAAAGACGAACTGTCATAAAAGACCGTTTTGTGTTCCGTAACGATATAACCATTTTACGTTTCATTCTAAAGCAGGCTTCGTCGCGAAACTAGTCCTCGTATTATGTAACGCGAATTTGTACTTAAATTCTAAAATTATAGAACCTAGAACATAATGAGATCATTGCGACGTCTTCGGCTCGTCGTTCGTTCTGTTCGTTTTGGACTTTAATATATTAAAATAATCTTCTTAACTACAAAAATACAGTCGAATATCGTGTAAGACCACTCATTTTTTCGATGTCTCGTCTTTTTCGCAACGCGGTAGTCATTGCTGTGTATCTTAAAATCGTTGGTTTAGAATGTAAAGTTGTTTAGCAATAAATCGCAGAGTCGCGACACTCTCTCGCGCGTCACGTGGGTAGAGAAGAGATGGTAATAACGGCTTAAAACGCTTAAAAAGCTTTTTGTATTTATTTTATTATTTATTTATTTATTAAGCATATAATACAATAACGCCATCTACTTTGTTAATAAGGTAAAAACTTTTATCATATTTGACTATCGACGAGTTTGGTGCAAAAGCTTGCAGATGGCTAGCGTGCTAATTAACTAAGCTGTTAACATAATCTACGCCACCAACGTTAAAGATTATAACGAAATGTGCTTAAGTATAAACGTTAAAAAGGCTTTTCTTTATAAGCGTGCTTTATGAAAAGCTTTTCGTTTAAGCGTCCATCTCTAGTCACATCTATTTTAAACTATCTATAGTAATCTGTGCTATGAACAGATTGCGTTTTGGCCATTTCAAAAGCCCATCTTATTTGCACAAGTTGAAAATTAAGACAAATGATAAATGTGATCATTGTCAGAGCCCTGCAGCGGATATTAAGCATATAATACCAGAATGTCCAATATTTGAAACACAACGCTTAACACTATAACACAATTGAAAAAAAAATGTGAAAATATGCCTTCTGAAATCACTGACATCTTAGGTACCTATCGAATACAAAGTAGGTAATACGCGCCGCTATACGAATATTTAAAAACGACCGTTGGACTTGAAAACATGCAACCCATCAAAAACAATACTTGTCAAAAAAACCAAGTCTCGCAACTCAGTTGTTCTGCGGTAAAAAGAAATGAGATCCATGTAATACCAAGTCGGTTATTAATTTATTCGGTTATAAATATATTGAGACTTGGCCATCGCCTGAAAACACGTGTAAATTCAATCGCCTGAAAACACATGTAAATTCAATTATTTAGTGCGATGGCCAAGTCTCAATATATTTATAACCGAATAAATTAATAACCGACTTGGTATTACATGGATCTCATTTCTTTTTACCGCAGAACAACTGAGTTGCGAGACTTGGTTTTTTTGACAAGTATTGTTTTTGATGGGATCTCATTTCTTTTTGTATTTTGTAGACAGTTCTACTTTTTTCCTTTTCGGTACCTTCTACTTATTGTATATATGTATATCTATATGTATATAGTTTTTCTAAGATATATTATACAACCTTACGCACTCGTAATAAGTACGAATACGCACGTAGGTACGTTTTTTGCATTAATAAATAATTTAATACACGTGTTTTCATGACGGGAATACCCATTTTTTGCTCGATTTGGCAGGGGCACTACCATGCGCCTATATTTATATGGGACTAGCTTAAACCCGCGGCTTCGCACGCAATATAATAATAACTGCCGTAATAAAACATCGTTACGAATAAAGCCAATATTGAAAAATTTAACTGAAGACTTGGCTGTATGGGCTTAATTTTTTTTTTGCGGTCTTTTCTAGATTTTTTAGTTTTTCCTTGATTCATACACCAAACACTACTTATATTCCAAATTTGAAGCTTCTAGGTCTGCTAGAAGTGCCTTAGAATTTTGATGATCGGTGAGTCAGTGAGTGACAAAATTAAGAAATTTGACCCGTTATAATTTCTTAAAAATACTGGTTCAAATTGAAAATATACGTGTTATATGCTTATATAATATGCCTGCATGGTTACTGAAAATTTCAGTCTTCTAGTTTTATCCACAACGAAGTTACAGGGGGTCGAAAATGGTCTGAATTGCTTCGAGAAAAGGATGGTACGGCCGTGACGCTTTTTCGCTCGACTTGGTGGGGGCACGGCCGTGCCCCCAGATAGGAAGAAGGATTGAGTAAACATTCGAACAAGAAACAAAATAGCGGCTAGAAGAACTATCATATTTATTATCATATTATCCAGGCCCTATCATATTTAAAAAAATCAAGGAGCTCAAGTTCAAGTTCAAGCAGTGGTGTAAAAATCAGCTATATTTTAAAAACTTGCTTCAGACTATAAACTACTTATGTTATTTTAGCAAGTATAGCATAACACGCGGGAAAGCTTAGCGCGAGAATATCTACCACGACTGTTTAGTCTGCTGCAGCACTCGCCTCGTTCGTTTGTTTGCGTTGGGCTTTGGGCGGTGGTCACATGCTGCCGACCAATAGTTGCGCTAATCCGTCAGCGCGCGATCGCGTTCGTTGTAGGCATGTAGGACGTGTTTCGTTGTGCTGATCGCATCGCTTTATCGGTAAGGCGGGACTGCGGGATCGCGTCGGGCTATTTAATAGCACCAAGAGCAACCAATATAATATGCTAAATCCGTTGGGCTTAAATAACGCGTTTTAAATAATGCTATATGCTATATTATTCACCTTAACATGCAACTTTAACTTTATTCTATATCAAATTCCGCCACATAACTTATCGAAATTGTTTTTAGGTTATAAAAAGTATGTTTGAACGAGGAATACTGATTAACGCAAACGAATGTTTGGTCAGTTTTAATAAAAGCTTGTTTAAAAAATATTTTTATATGTCTTTTATTTTAAACTTTTCACTCCGAGAAATGCCCAGATGTTGGTACTTAATAGTAGCACACTATGTTTGCTACCCCTGGTTATTTAGCTCCTCTGCACGTACCCTACTTGGATAGTTAAATACTCGCAGCATGGTTTTCCACATGACATGCCCTTAACTTCTTCAGCCTGACCGTGGGCACCACAGTCGTTTTACGAGAAGCCATTGAAGGGTTCTGTAATCCACCTTGTCACCGTGTGGTTTGAAAGAGCTCGTAAAAACAATTGTATGAGCCCAAACTCGATGGGTTTACATGTAGCCATTGATGGGTTCTGTTATCGAGTTCATCTTCCAGCTCCATTGTCAAACCCTCCTCGTCATGTGCTATAAATAGTACTCGTGAATACAAATTTAAAGTCTATACTCGGTGGATCATACCAAATGCTTAAACTAACTGACTTGTGGTTTCTGCATCTAAGTATATAAAAACTTACTTTATTTAGTATTTTTAAAAATCCGTACCTCAAAAGGAAAACGAACCCTTATAAAAATAATTCGTTTGTCAGTCTGCCTGTCAAAACACTTTTCCGTATGAAGTTGAAGTAAATATTAAAAAACTATCTTGGTTTAGACAATTTGCTAGTGCCTAGTTTAAATATTTTATTATCCATCCATCCATCAACTCTTTTTATACCCCACTACAGGGGCTTAGGCCTCTCCTCAAGATGAGGATGAGGGGACTTAGAGCTTAAATCCACCATGCTGCTCCAATGCAGGTTGGCGGATTGTGACGATCGCCATCTGGACCGGGACCGACTGCTTAACGTGCCTCGGAGGCACGGAGTCAGTGATAGTTAATGTGCTTAAGTCAGAAAAAAATCATTGGTACACAGCCTGATTCAAACCACGGCCACACGACTTTATAGATTTGAAACAGGTTCGCTGCGTTCGGGCTATCACATCACATTTTCATTACGAAATGTATGAATAATAAAATGACAAAAAAGCAACGTTGTGCGGTTCACATGGAACTTTTCCAAATTTCCTTAGAAAATACGTCACCTCACGTACACTATTTTGAAAAAAAAACTCCCCTACAGTCCCATAAAGCTGTAAAAAGTCAAGCTTTCTACGTCAACGTAATCAAGAAAATATTCCGCATATTACACGATGTCTACCCAAGAGGTTTTATATAAAAATTTAAACAAGTGCGAGTCGGCCTCGCGTTCTGAGGGTTCCATACAGTTTTTTTTTTATTTTACTTTATTTGTAAAACGTTAAATGCTTATATAACTCAAGACATTAAAATAATTAAATTTAATCACCATTTAAATGTTTCCACATATAAATGTCTAAGTGCTGGTTTGTAAACGTATTTTGTTATTATAAATATTACAAGTGTGTAGTGTCGTGATAGCCCAAAGCGCAACGAACCTGTCTTAAATTTATAAGGCCCCATGGGCCCCATAGGGCCATAGTTCGAATCCGGGCGTGTACCAATAAGTTTTTCTGACTTAAGTACATTAACTATCACTGACTCCGTGCCTCGGAGAGCACGTTAAGCAGTCGGTCCCGGACGCTGTCAATAGATGGCGGTCGTTACAGTCCCCACAACCCGCAGTGGAGCAGCGTGGTGGATTTAAGTTCCAAGCCCCCCTTCTCACCCTGGGGGAGGCCTAAGCCCCTGCAGTGAGGTAAAAATGGGCTGATGATGATGATGAATTTTGTTACATCATTCCATGATCCTACCTGCATTTGCTTATTATGTGTGTGCTCATTTTTTATATGTTTTAATTACTTACGACTAAATAATGAAGTTTTGTACTTGTTTTTTGTGCAAATCTCTGCCGATTGAGCCAGCACGCCCCATAGCACTCAAGCTGGTACTTAAAGTGCCGAACATCATAGTAGCTATTCGCCGCTTGGCTCAATCGACCAGCTAACGTAACTAACTGAGACCTGCGAAAACACATTCCAGGGAATTACGTCACCCCTGGCCCTATGGCTTATAAATTTAACAACAACAAAATTCAGCAATACTCTAATTTTATGTTTATTCAAAACTTACCCAGACGGGGAACGCACACATCTTATATAATAGGTAGGATTATTATATAAGTCAGTTTATTAAATTTTTCGTAATTAAAATTTTTATTTAAGTGTAATATCACATCGCACCGTTAGTAGAATTTTTGAAAAATCAATGACCCGACGAACGAACGGCCATGCACCTCCCAACCGTTTCAGTCAGTGGAAACCGGTCGCTGTTGAACGTAAGAACGATTAGATCTGCGCGAGACTTGTAGGGTTCCGCGCCAGATTATGTGGGTTCCTTAAGTGACCGTTTATTTTTTTAATGTAGTTAATAGATGTTTTTAATGCGATTAATTTGCTGAATGTAGTGCAACGTTACAACTGGGATCTTATTGTAAAAACGTCTGTCTTTAAACATTGCCTTTAAAACATTTTGTGACTTTACTAAGGTGGCTAACGTGGTCAGCAAGTTGAACTTTGCTTCTTGTATTAACATGATACCGATCACTTTCAATGTGTTAATTTCCTTAAATTTATCTCTAAGTGATATTTTAGGTGTTCGTTTATAAATTCCTCGAACAGCCCGCTACTGCAGCACGAAGATTATATTTACACTTGCAGCGTGTACTCACAGCAGAATACCTAAGTCATTAAGATTTTACAGCGTGCTAAATTTTCCGATTTTGGTCGAACTTTGGTTTTCGCATCTAGTCCCAAAATTTCAACATTCACATTCTAACAAATAAAATCTCCAAACCACTGGCGCTACTAGATTTTAGCACCCTTATAAGAGTCCTTCTATAGGTTTAATACATGTCATAATTTCTGAGTTGTTTCAACGTATCTACATCAACTTTAAACCGCCAAAACCCAAAAAAAATTGCTCTACTTCGATGACTTAACACAGCGATCCGCCTCGGTTTCGAAAGGACATATAGATAGAAAAACAAATTAGTATTTTAAATTAGTAGGTACTTTATTTAGACAACTAGAAGATAACAACAATTCCTTGTTAACAATTTAAAATTTTCATACCCATAGCAACTTTTAAATGAACTATTTAGTTGCTTATGGATAAAGTAGTATCATGATACGAATGCCATCTTTCAAGTCTACTCTTGTTTTGATTGACTCATTTAAACAAGATTAATTTGAACAAAAACCGATTATTGTGACTTAACTGTAATAGCTGAGTGTGAGTTAACTATAATAGTGTAATTAAAAAAAAAAAAACAGCTCGTGTCATCTATTTGCTGATGATGTAGCTCTTTATAGGTGAAAGAGTTTTTAAAATCAGTTAAGTAGTTTTTAGTGTAACCGTTACAAACAAACAAACATACGAAAAATCAAATCTTTTCTTTTTATAATGTGAGTTTGATTATAACAATAAAATTTTAATTTGACACGTGAATATTGTAACGATTAAGTCTCTCTAAACAAATTTTAAAGATTTCAAGTGTCTTTTAACAAGTACTTACAAGAAAACACCTACCCTGAACTCGCGTTGCCCCGAAGTGAGTGTCAATTGTAGCGACCTTCAGTTCGTTGATGGCTCTATGATCTCAGAGTTTCAGGTTTGAAAGCTGACCGGGTACGGTCGCGTACAATCAAACCAATCTATGCCTATAGGTAAGGATGTTTCTTGGGTTCGTCAAAATTAAACAACGTACGTAGGTACACACAAAGACTATAATATATTATCATGACCACACACATAGGTATAAACAAAAATTATTATTTACTAAAAACTATGGTACATTGTAAATTCAGCAAATACAAAAGATAATGAGTTTAGTGTTATTCTAAGATATTTTATACTAAAAAAAAATGTAACTTTAATAATCAAACTACTTGGCATATGAAATCTAATTAGACTCTAGGTATACTGTAAGGTCTGTGGGTACCCTTTTGGCCAGTTATTGACAATAAGAATTGCTTACAAGTTACACAAATTAGTTTCCCCTGATAATGTCTTTGGTACAATTTTCTAGGCCAGTCTCTTCACCTAGCTATTAGATTAGATAAGATTAGATTAGAGGTGTATGAACACAGATCACTATATCATTTTATGACGCCACACTTAGCTCATTTATGACAAAAATTTATATCTTCAAAGCGTACCCAGTTGTAACGAATACGACTAGTTACCACTAGTTACAGATATATGACGGTAACATGGCAATCCTGTACTATAGACATAGCTAATTTCCAGCAACCAAATTGCAAACGAGCCAAGATCTACGTAGACTCATGTTGACCAATGATTGTTAGGACAATGCAGGCGTCTTTGAAACAGAATTACGTAAGGTATAACAAAACAAAAATGTGATACGAAGAACCCTAACAGTTAGATTCCCCAGGCCGCTAGGTACCCAATCAGAACAGAAGGTTCACTCAGGACTTAAACTTTGGGGAAGGCCTTCCTGCTAATTGTTTTCTAGTGAACACCAAAAGTGGTTCAAGATATTGGTAGGTACCTATAATATTTTTATAGGAAAACCTATAATATAGAACACCATGTGATTAAACGAGACTACCGCTACGTTTGTCATTCCCTATCTAATGCCAACATGGCTAACAAGACGAGACTCCAATGTAAAAAACTGCACAACCAACTAAAACTTTTTTTTATTTATTTATATGACCATAATGTATTCTGTGTAAATGTAAAGTCCGAAGAATCGACCGGTGTGATAAATCGGTCGCGTACCCATGCATCGAGAGTGCGCTCCACCAGTTCCCGCTAAGCATAAGCGAGAGGATGCTGCCGAAGGAATAACGGCGTGGCCCCTAGTCGCACGAACAGGCTGACCGCGCCGTCCGTGCACCGGCCCAAACCATCGCTGAACACGTAACTGAATCTGGAACTGAGATCGTCTACATTGAATGACGATATATTCTTAATATTATTACAATTAAAAATAGGTAGTGGTACTCTCAGTTCAAATAACCACTGTCTGCCCTACAAGAAAGTCTTTGCTCCTTCAATAACATACAAGTCTAATACTTGTAACGTATTAAAAATAAATGTGTTTATAAAAATGAAGTTAAGGTCGCTGCAAAACGAAGGCGACGGTTGAAGACCGCTGACCCTCTATGTGGAATGCTAAAAATGGAAAAAAATCGTTACATTGAGTTTTAGTAATAAAGCAATATATAGTGTGCCAGATAGGCTCAGCAGCGGAGGTCGGACCTTCGGTTCAAGAACCGTTCCTTGTATTACCTAGTACAAAGCCTGTGCTATTAAGGTCGTCGAGATGCGGCTTTGGTTTACAATCTTTAATCGTTCATCGCAATGTACTTAACGTAATGACTAAATCTTATCATTTATGGTTCGTATGGAACCGGCGGGGTCTATCGCGCGATCTGATGGTACTACGGCACTCCGCGAGGTCTTTGGTTTCACACTTATCAACGAAAGATCGTACCGTTTCTCGTGTTCGATCTGGTCGTGATGCTGGTTCGCGAGCGCTGCCGGACGGTGAGAGGGATGGGCGGCGGACGGTATAGCGAGCGCCGAGCTGGCTGCGCCCGGCGGTGGTCGGCCGATGTAGAGTCGTCTCAGAACCAAAGTCTCGCTTTCGGCCGCAAGGCGCCGCGTTGGACCTCGCGTCTGTCTTCGATCCCTCGGCGTTGCGTGTATGTAAAGGAATACATATGTATATATATATAAGCTCGTCTTTATTATTAATATATATATATATTAATAATAAAGACGAGCTTCGTCGAATACTTTACATATACTCGGTGCCTTGGGAGGCTATTGCAGCTGCAGTGGGCCGTGGCTCGCGACTGGGACTACTAGTCTGCGGCAATCTACCTGATAGCGAGATATCTGTTCCGACACTGTTACTTCTCCCAATTAAAATAGTGAAATCTAAAACGATTTCATGAATACAAACAAAACGAAGAACTTGAACAGTCTCGCACTGATTTAAGGTCTCAGAACTCGAATCAAGTTACGTAGCCGGGACCGCCCATTGGCTAAACGGTATGTCATAGATTTCGAGCACAAAGAGAGTGCAGTTAAATCGCGAACGCGACCAAAATTGTGTTATTGCATTTTTTTCAAAACTGACCAAAAGCGACCAAAACTGTGGCATTGCATTGTTTTAAGTTAATTGTATATCATTTAATACTTATATGAGCCTAGGATTAGATTCAAAATGTATTCTAAAAAACACATTATATTGGTGACACTTGAGAACAAACGAATATCGGTAAAAGGTATATATACCTTAATATACCTTTATTAAATTTTATTTGAGTAATGGAAAGACAGACAATATAGACAGATTGCATTAGAATACTTGGTTTAAAGTCATGTGTTAGTTTGAAGTTGATTACAAGAAATAATATAAATAAAATATGCGTTGATTACGAAAATACAGATAGCATAGTCAACAAATACCCAGAACTCGTTTGATGATATTGGAAGTTTTAAAAAACCGTATAATATAACTTTACAGGATGGAGCGCGTCCCAGAGCAGATCCGCCTAGACGAGTTCCGTTAGCAATTAGAGATTCATTCAAAAAAGAGTTGGACGACATGGTCCAACTAAACATTATTAAGAAAGTGGAGGAACCATCCGAGTCGATCAACTCTGTGGTAATCACGAGAAAATCTAACAATAAAATTCGTGTTTGTATTGACCTCCGTTATTTAAATGAGTATATTATTAGACAGTATAGACAGTTGCCTACAGGGAATGAATGATATAGTTGATAAGTTATCTGATGCAAAATACTTTATAAAATTAGATTGTAATAACGGGTTTTAAACTGTACAATTCACAAAAGAAAGTTCTAAATTGTGTACATTCTCAACGCTCTTTGGAAATTACCATTTGGCTAATGTGTATCTACTGAAAATTTATATATAAATATATATATATATATATATATATATATATATAAATTTTCAGTAGATATATATATATATATATATATATAGAAGAAGAAAATAAATGTAAAGAATTAACAGTAGTAGATGATTTTTTTATTAAAAAATAACGTGTTGGCTATACCTTTTTCATAACAACAAATGATGTTAGAAATAATTCATGAAGGCCATTTAGGCTTTTAGATCAAACAATATAAAAGAACCCATCCAGTTTCACGATGTTCCAAACCTATCATGGTTAAAACTTGGATCAGATTTATTCGAATTTAATAAAAACTATTATCTACTTTCAATCCAGTCCAGTCCAGTCCACAATAGATAGAATATATATAACAGAATATAAATAGCATTACTACAGTACTTATCAGGAAATGTAATTAAAAATTTTAAATATATAATAGCTGTATTCCGTAAGAAGTAGCATCTGAATATAGCCCACAGTATAACAGTAATGAGTTCAAACAATTTTCTATAGAATATGGCTTTAAACATAGTACATCATCACCAAACTATCTTAAATCAAATGGCCTAGCTGAATCTAATGTTAAAATAATTAAATCTATGTTAAAGAAGCTTGTAGGAAAATAGTGATCCCTACATTGCATTGTTAAAATGTATCACCATCTCCAGGAATTCAAATAATAAGGGCCTTGTGTCGGAATCATCTATACAACCAAAAATATATAAGAGCGATGAAGAGATTGATAAGAAAAATCATGAGAAAACAATATTATTACAATAGCAGTACAAGACCTTTATTAGAAATAGATCTGGGACAGAACATTAGGTTTAGCGAAAGGTTAAAGATAAGATTTGGTCACCGGGAAAGATATTAGATAAAGCTCCATTTCCACGATCCTACGTGATTGCGGATGAAAATGGTAATTTGTATAGAAGAAACTCTCAGCACATTACCATTTCATCATCAAATTATTTGAAATCAGATCTTGATGAGACATCCGATGCTGATCCTGCATGTTCATTTACAAGTAATGATAATAATAAAACAAATGATTCGCTGATTAATGTAGCTGACGATCAGGTAGTAATTAGTGAAGGAACTTATACAAGATCAGGGAGAATTATAAAACCACCTAAGAGATATATATTTTATAATTAAATTGTAATTGAAAACCAGTAGAGCAGAGGGATGTTACGGGGTTTGTAGTCTGGTATCTATCGAGCCCTCTCTAACACCCGATGTGAAAGTGTTATGGTGTGTTGAATGTCCTACGTCTGGCCCCGTGGTTGCTAGGTGGTGTGCAGGGGGGTTGTGTGATGTTGAAATGTATGTATGAAATGAAATGAAAAATGATACTACAATAAATCGGCTTTGCAAATGGACAAAATTTAACATCAAAAAAAGATAAAAGGGTAAATAACCGTACGTAGTCGGTGGATTTGACATTGACGATCTCAAAAAAGTAAACTTTCGTTCAGAAATTCCTCTTTCGTTCGCTTTCATTCCTTCTTCACCAAAACTAGTATAACCTATCATACCTTTTGAAAATTAATCGATCTAAGTCTCTAGATCCTTCCCACATCATACCTCGCTTTCCGAGATCGTCATGTCAGACTCCGGCCCGTTTAGTGGTTCCTGTTCTAGCTAATTGAGCGAAACTATAGTAAGAACGCTGCGTTTTAAAATAATTTTTTTAACCGACGGGATCGGTGTTTGATGTCTGGTTGTAGCGAAAAGAAATGTAGCGACGAATTAGGAAATTTTCAATAATTCCATGAAAATTAAATGCTAAAAATAATAGATCCTAGAGTTGTGTTAAATGCAGACACGTTTGTGATCGTGTGTGTTTATACCGTGGATTGGTCGCTTTAAGACGATGGTGCTAAGTGGTTTTAATTATGTCTTTGAGGTATTTCCCTACACTGCCTTTACTCTCGTCTTTCAACTCATATACCACGTCGGAGAGTTTATACAAGACCGAACACTTTACAAACCTCGGTGCAAGTTTGGCCGAGAAGAATTTACTAGCGTTTGATTGCGTGAAGTCCACATTAAGTCGCCGACTTGTCGGTTGTCCCAGGTCGGGTCAGTATTTATATGATGAATATTGATACTGGTACCGGGTCTTGGTTGTTATACCAAGCTCAGGAGCGTATATATATCAACGACCATTTGTCATCATATAACAGGTTGTTGTTACAACAAGCAAAGAATAAAGCCAAGGAGGAAAACTACGCCTACTATTGGCTACGAAATTGTACAGTTATGGTGCATCATAGAAATAATTCACCTATCATACACATTACTTCAGAAGATGCTTTAAACAAAATTATGTATAGGAACTAATTCATTTAATATATTTATTGCTCTTTGTATATATTTTGAAACTAATTTCATATTGTTGTTTATTAGCCTACATAGATTGCTGTTGGGTTTGCTTATACTGCACTTTGTTTTGTCGAGATGAGGTATGAGTGCTTATATTAGTCTCTATGTACGGAGCTCGGAATTGATTAGTATTAAAAAAATCTATCACCCTTGTGAAGAAATATTTAAGGCAACTAAAACTTACTTATCATGTAAATAGCTATAGGTATTTTTAAGTATAGAATTATTAAAGCCAATGTTAGTTCAGCTGGTAACAAAAATAATCGTCAATATTATATTACTATGAAATTTGTCATCTACAAATTCTAGCTATTTACCGTTTACTTTACTTACTTATATTTATCGCTATGTACAGGGATCAGATTGTGGTTGCTATGATGTGATGGTAGAAAGAGATTTAATTGGTATTGAAAAAAAAATCTGTTACTTTTATAATGAAATATTTAAGGTTAAAACATGCAATGAGACTAGAACTTATTTATCATTTAAATATCTACAGGACGATAGCATTCAAATTTTAATATAAAGCTTTTTGGTAAAAAATCTATGGCCGTCTTGTTTCCTTTTAATATTAAAGAAGTGCTATACGCTAACTTGCTCTAGAAAAAGAAAACCGTTTGAATATGATATATAAAGTCTTCAGTCATAGTTTGAAAATAGTTTCTGAGATTAGGGATCTGGGGGTTAATGTTAGGATTTATTTTTCGATAGAGTAATGACTTTGAATAGTCCGTTACCAATTAGAATACGCGTCTACTATTTGGAACTCACAATATTAACAATACATTGATGCCATAGAAGGTATACAAAGAAAGTTTTGTAAGTGTTTAAATTCTAGATTTATAGAAGGCAATCACATAAAAATCTTGTACCGTTGTACAAACGCAGAGAATACAGGGGTCAAACTTTCCCCTATTTAAAATTATAAAAGTTGTAGATTCTCGTTATTTATTGAGTAACATACTTCTGAAGTATTCGTATTTAGGTACTCGTAGCAAAGACACATTCGCTGTAAAACGTTTTCAAACTAATTATGCTAAAAATCGTTTTCTTTTAAAAACCTGTAGTAGATATAATGATTGTTATACATTTTCAATTGTAAACTTAAGCAGTATATGGACTCAGTTAAAAATATATTATAAATATCATCTACCTGGCCTTGTCAAATAGCTAAAAGTGGTGTATTGAGGTAACTTTTTTAGTAATTTATCTTAAATTGAATTATAATTTTGTAATTTATTTTTGACTTATCTATCATTGTTTTTTTTTTTATTAAAATATAAGTTGACACTACTCGCCAAGATATGTAAGATGCATTGGTAGAAACGGTATTAGCTATTGTATAAACTATATGTTCTATTGATATGTGAAATACAACGTTGTTTGTTTCCCAATAAATAAAAATTTTAAAAAGTTGCGGAAAATGAATGAATGAAGACCTGCTTTGTACGAAAAAAAAATTTTCAAAGTTGTGGTTAGTTGGCAAAATCTTAAAACTCGAAGCTGTAAAATCTAAGTGCCCGATAAATGAAAATGATTGAATGATAATCAAATTCGTATCGAGAAAAGAAAAAATTATAAAATAAACAGCTAATCTATTTAAGAATCTTAAGAAGTCAAATTTATTCCGTAAACTAATGAAATTAATTTTGATAAATAACGAGGAATTAAAATTATTATGTTCGGTGGTGTAGTAAATAACTATTAGTATTAAGTGTTATTCCCAACGAATTGTAATGAAAATAGCTGCCAGCGAACACGTTACAAAGTTAAACAGAAAAATTTCCAAAGAAAAAAACAAAATCGGCTCGTTAACTAAAATTAGATCTAAAAATGTTAAAACAAAGAATTGTTCATTATAATTTAAGTGCGAGTAGTAGATTGACAATTAAAAGAAATTTACCGATACGGATTTTGGTTGTTGATCTAGGAAGCCGAAAGATGTCGCTCGCCTCGATCTACCGCCGATGCTTACAATCTCTCCAGAAGTTACAGGAATTATCTTACTCGGCGGTTGCAGATGGTATGCTCCCCGTCGATGTACAGATATTTCACTGAAACATTTTTCGCAAGATTTCACTAATTGTATTAGTGAAATGAAAGAAAATAAATAAATAACAGATTATATAAATTAACACAAAACAAAAATTTGCGAATATTCAAAAAAAAATAGAAAAACTAAATTAATAAACCGCTTGTTATGTTAAATATCTGAGCAAAACGATGTGTCTATAGAATGTCTGTTAATCGATAAAAAAGAATTATATATCGAAATAATATCGGGGGGGCTAACAAAATAAAAACACCTGTAATAATTACCCTGCCTTCTGGTTTGAATTGAAAAATTTACACAAAATGTTATAATAAATTTTGAAAAGAACATTAAAAAAAACCAGTCTGTTGATTTAACGAATAAGAAATTAAATACGTCAATTTCTGACAACTCAATATAAACGAGTAAATAAGTAAGAAAAAATATTAACAACAGAGGGTAAGGTAGGTTGTGCGAGTGCGTGAAAATTCCGTATGTTTTCACTTTGTTAATGATTTTGTAAAATCTCGTTAACGCTAAAACTTAATACGAATAGATGTTAATGAACACATATCACAAATAGTGTAAAGAAAATTATGAAAGATTAATATTTTCAAATTAATGACATAATGATATATAAATTGAAGTATTTAGGATTAAAAGCTGAAAAGTTTAAGAAAAGATGAAGTTCAACATGTAATCAAAATTTAAGTGTACTATTAAATTTAGGTACTTAAGGTTAATGCAAAACGAAGGGGACGGTTGAAGACCGCTGACCCTCGATGTGGAATGCTAAAAAGAAAAAAAAAATCGCTACATTGAGTTTTAGTAATACGGCACTCGTAAGGCACGACACGTTTTTGGTTTCACACTTATTAACGGAAGATCGTACCGTTTCTCGTGTTCGTCAATCTGGTAGTGATGCTAGCTCGCGGGCGCTACCGGACGGCGAGAGGGGCGGGTGGCGGACGGATTAGCGGGCGTTGACTAGCTGCGCCCGGCGGTAGCCGGCCGATGTGGAGTCGTCTCAGAACCGAAGTCTCGCCTTCGTCCGCAAGACGCCGCGTTGGACCTCGCGTCTATCTTCGATCCCTCGGCGTTGCGTGTATGTAAAGATATATATAAATATATTAATAATAAAGACGAGCTTCTTCGAATACTTTACATATGCTCGGTGCTTTTGGAGGCTATTGCAGCTGCAGTTGGCCGTGGCTCGCGACTGGGACTACTAGTTTGCGGTGATCTACCGGATATCGAAATCTCTGTTCGGACACTGTTACTTCTGCCAATTAAAATAGTGAAATCGAAAACGATTTTTTGATACAAACAAAACGAAAAACTTGAACAAACTCGCACTGATTTAAGGTCTCGGAATTCAAACCAAGTTACGTAGCCGGGACCGCCCATTGGCTAAACGGTATGTCATAGATTTCGAGCACAAAGAGAGTGCAGTTAAATCGTACACGCGACCAAAATTGTGTAATTGCATTGTTTTAAATTAATTGCATGTCAGTTAATACTTATATGAGCCTATGATTAGTTTCAAAATGTATTCTATAAAAAAATTTTGGTGACACTTAAAAACAAATGAATATCTGTAAAAGGTATATATACCTTTAATAAATTTTATTTGAGTAATGGAAAGACAGACAATATAGAATGATATTCAGATTGTATTACAATACTTGGTTTAAAATCATGTATTAGTTTGAAGTTGATTACAAGAAATATTATAAATAAAATATGCATAGTTGATTGCGAAAATACAGATAGCATAATCAACAAAATAGTCAGAGGTGTTTGATGGTATTGGATGTTTTAAAAAACCGTATAATATAACTTTACAGAAAGGTGCGCTAGAAAGGTGCGCGTCCCAGAGCAGATCCGTCCAGACGAGTTCCATTAGTAATTAGAGTTTCATTCAAAAAAAGTTGGACGACATGGAACTAAACATTATTGAGAAAGTGGAGGAACCATCCGAGTGGATCAACTCTGTGGTAATCACGAAAAAATCTAACAATAAAATTCGTGTTTGTATTGACCTCCGTTATTTAAATGAATATATTATTTATTAGACAGCATAGACAGTTGCCTACAGTGGATGATATAATTGATAAGTTATCTGATGCAAAATACTTTACAAAACTAGATTGTAATAGCGAGTTTTGAACTGTACAATTAACAAAAGATAGTTCTAAATTGTGTACATTCTCAACGCTCTTTGGAAATTACCATTTGGCTAATGTGTATCTACTGAAGATTTTCAGGATAGAATGGAAAAAATAATTTAAAATATGGTGGCTTTAGTGTTCAATTTCATGTACATGATCTCATAATAATTTGGAAATTACCATTTGACTAATGGGTATCTACTGAAGATTTTCAGGATAGAATGGAAAAATAATTTAAAATATGGTGGCTTTAGTGTTCAATTTCATGTACATGATCTCATAATAATTTGGAAATTACCATTTGGCTAATGTGTATCTACTGAAGATTTTCAGGATAGAATGGAAAAATAAGTTAAAATATGGTGGCTTTAGTGTTCAATTTCATGTACATGATCTCATAATAATTTGGTAAAAACATCAATGAACATAAGGAAAGATTGCATAAAGTTTTAGAGATTGCCAAAAAACACAATGTTAAATTTAATAAAGAAAAATCCGAATTTCTAAAAGAGGAGCTGACGTTTTTAGGAATATTAATAAATAATAAAGGAATAAAACCAAACCCATCAAAAGTCGAGGCTATATCTAAAATTAAAACAATAAACGATAAAAAGGACTTAGAACGATTCCTAGAAACAATCAATTATTTATCTAAATTCATTGTTAATTATTCAACCTTGACTTATTACATTATATTATATTATATTATTATTACATTATAACAGATTCATGGAAACACATTCAGTTCATTGAAAAATATTTTTTAACGTTTTTAACCCAAATAAATAAACAGTTTGCCAAAAAACTTATGCACAAGTTGAACGTGAAATGTATGCTATAGTATTTGGATGTACAAAATTCCACAAATATATTTTAGGCAAAAAATTAATAGTAGAAACAGATCATTCAGCGTTAGAAACCTTATTCAGAAAGCCAATAAACAAAATTTCCGCTAGGATTCAACGCATGATGTTGAAAATACAGGGTAACGACTTAATAGTTAAGTATGTCCCTGGAAAAAACAAATTTATTTCTGATTTTCTTAGCAGATCGTCATTACCTTCAGAGCAAGAAAAGTCCGATAAATTCGACAATGATTTGAATACTGAGTTTGTTTGCCACATAAATCTAATAATCGATTGTCTGCCAATTTCATAAAATAAAAGGGAGTTAATTAGAGTAAAAACTAATGAGGAAAATACATTAAGTATAGTTAAAGAATATGTTAAAAACGGATGGCCTCAAAACAAAATAAATGTAGATGACATAGTCGAACCATTTTGAATTATAAGACAAAAATAACAGTAGTAGGTGATTTTTTATTAAAAAATATGTTGGAAATACCTTTTTCATTACAAAAAATGATGTTAGAAATAATTCATGAAGGCCTTTTAGGCTTTTAGATCAAACAATATAAATGAACCCATCCAGTTTCACGATGTTCCAAACCTATCATGATTAAAACTTGTATCAGATTTATTCGAATTTAATGAAAACTATTATCTACTTCTTGTGGACTATTATAGTAAATACATAGAAATAGCATTGCTACAGGACTTATCACCAGAAACTCTAATTGAAAATTTTAAATTTATAATAGCATATAGCCCACAGTATAACAGTAATGAGTTCAAACAATTTTCTATTGAATATGGCTTTAAACATAGTACATCACCAAACTATCCTAAATCAAATGGCCTAGCTGAATCTAGTGTTAAAATAACTAAATCTATGTTAAAGAAATGCTTGTACGAAAATAGTGATCCCTACATTGCATTGTTAAAATGGATCATCATCTCCAGGAATTCAAATAATAAAGGCCCTGTGTCAGAATCTTCTCTACAACCAAAAATAATAAGAGCGATGAAGACATTGATAAGAAAAATCAAAAGAAAACACAATATTATTACAATAGCAGTACAAGACCTTTATTAGAAATAGATCTGGGACAGAACATTAGGTTTAGCGAAAGGTTAAAGATAAGATTTGGTCACCGGGAAAGATATTAGATAAAGCTCCATTTCCACGATCCTATGTGATTGCGGATAAAAATGGTAATTTGTATAGAAGAAACTGCCAGCACATTATCATTTCATAATCAAATTAATTGAAATCAGATCTTGATGAGACATCCGATTCTGATCCTGCATGTTCATTTACAACTAATGATAATAATAAAACAAATGATTCGCTGATTAATGTAGCTGACGATCAGGTAGTAATTAGTGAAAGAACTTATACAAGATCAGGTAGAATAATAAAACCACCTAAGAGATATATATATATTATAATTAAATTGTAATTGAAAACCAGTAGAGCAGAGGGATGTTACGGGGTTTGTAGTCTGGTATCCATGTAACCACAAAAGATAGACAATGATTGAGAATGGAGATTATTGAGAGAATATTGGACGAGGGTGGAAGGTTTGATTACGTTACTGTTAAAAGTTACTAATAATGCTTAACTAAACCCACGAAAAAGAAAGGGACTACAACGCCAAACATCGGATGTGAAGGTGTTATGGTGTGTTGAATGTCCTACGTCTGGCCCCGTGGCGTGGTGGTGTGTACCGAGGGGTGTGTGATGTTGAAACAAAAATGATACTACAATAAATCGGCTTTGCAAAGGGACAAAATATAAAATTATAAAAAGATGGAAGGGTAAACAACCGTACGTAGTCGGTGGATCTGACATTGACGATCTCAAAAAGGTAAACCTTCGTTCAGAAATTCCTCTTTCGTTCGCTTTCATTCCTTCTTCACCAAAACTAGTATAACCTATCATACCTTTTGAAAATTAATCGATCTTAGTCCCTAGATCCTTCCCATATCATACCTCGCTTTCCGAGATCGTCATGTCAGACTCCGGCCCGTTTAGTGGTTCCTGTTCTAGCTAATTGAGCTATGGCGAGATATCTCTGGAAACTATAGTAATAACGCTGCGTTTTAAAAGAATTTTTTTAACCGGCGGGATCGGTGTTTGATGTCCGGTTGTAGCGAAAAGAAATGAAGCGACGAAGTAGGAAATTTTCAATAATTCCAAGAAAATGAAATGCTAAAAATAATAGATCCTAGAGTTGTGTTAAATGCAGACACGTTTGTGATCGTGTGTGATGTGATGAATATGATGAATATTGATACTGGTACCGGGTCTTGGTTGTAATACCAAGCTCAGGAGCGTATATATATATCAACGACCATTTGTCATCATATAACAGGTTGTTGTTACAACAAGCAAAGAATAAAGCCAAGGAGGAAAACTACGCCTTCTGTTGGCTACGAAATTGTACAGTTATGGTGCATCGTACAGATAATTCACCTATCATACATATTACTTCAGAAGATGCTTTAAACAAAATTATGTATTAGGAACTAATTCATTTAATATATTTATTGCTCTTTGTATATATTTTGAAACTAATTTCATATTGTTGTTTATTAGCCTACATAGATTGCTGTTGGGTTTGCTTTTACTGCACTTTGTTTTGTCGAGATGAGGTATGAGTGCTTATATTAGTCTCTATGTACGGGGCTCGGAATTGATTAGTATTAAAAAAAATCTATCACCCTTGTGAAGAAATATTTAAGGCAACTAAAACTTACTTATTATGTTAATAGCTATAGGTATTTTAAAGTATAGAATTATTAAAGCCAATGTTAGTTCAGCTGGTAACAAAAATAATCGTCAATATTATATTACTATGAAATTTATCATCTACAAATGCTAGCTATTTACCGTTTACTTTACTTACTTATATTTATCGCTATGTACAGGGATCAGATTGTGGTTGCTATGATGTGATGGTAGAAAGAGATTTAATTGATATTGAAAAAAAATCTGTTACTTTTATAATGAAATATTTAAGGTTAAAACATGCAATGAGACTAGAACTTATTTATCATTTAAATATCTACAGGACGATAGCATTCAAATTTTAATATAAAGCTTTTTGGTAAAAAATCTATGGCCGTCTTGTTTCCTTTTAATATTAAAGAAGTGCTATACGCTAACTTGCTCTAGAAAAAGAAAACCGTTTGAATATGATATATAAAGTCTTCAGTCATAGTTTGAAAATAGTTTCTGAGATTAGGGATCTGGGGGTTAATGTTAGGATTTATTTTTCGATAGAGTAATGACTTTGAATAGTCCGTTACCAATTAGAATACGCGTCTACTATTTGGAACTCACAATATTAACAATACATTGACGCCATAGAAGGTATACAAAGAAAGTTTTGTAAGTGTTTAAATTCTAGATTTATAGAAGGCAATCACATAAAGATCTTGTACCGTTGTACAAACGCAGAGAACACAGGGGTCAAACTTTCCCCTATTTAAAATTATAAAAGTTGTAGATTCTCGTTATTTATTGAGTAACATACTTCTGAAGTATTCGTATTTAGGTACTCGTAGCAAAGACACATTCGCTGTAAAACGTTTTCAAACTAATTATGCTAAAAATCGTTTTCTTTTAAAAACCTGTAGTAGATATAATGATTGTTATACATTTTCAATTGTAAACTTAAGCAGTATGTGGACTCAGTTAAAAATATATTATAAATATCATTTACCTGCCCTTGTCAAATAGCTAAAAGTGTTGTATTGAAGTAACTTTTCTAGTAATTTATTTTAAATTTAATTATAACTTTGTAATTTATTTTTGACTTATCTATCATTGTTTTTTTTTGATTAAAATATAAGTTGACACTACTCGCCAAGATATGTAAAATGCATTGGTAGAAACGGTATTAGCTATTGTATAAACTATATGTTCTATTGATATGTGAAATAAAACGTTGTTTGTTTCCCAATAAATAAAAATTTAAAAAAGTTGCGGAAAATGAATGAATAAAGACCTGGTTTGTCCGAAAAAAAAATTTTTAAGTTGTGGTTAGTTAGCAAAATCTTAAAACTCGAAGCTGTAAAATCTAAGTGCCCGAGAAATGAAAATGATTGAAAGAGAATCAAATTCGTATCGAAAAAAAAAAAAATTATAAAATAAACAGCTAATCTATTTAAGAATCTTAAGAAGTCAAAATTTATTCCGTAAACTAATGAAATTAATTTTGATAAATAACGAGAAATTAAAATTATTATGTTCGGTGGTGTAGTAAATAACTATTAGTATTAAGTGTCATTCTCAACGAATTGTAATGAAAATAGCTGCTAGCGAACACGTTACAAAGTTAAACAGAAAAATTTCCAAAGAAAAAAACAAAATCGGCTCGTGAACTAAAATTAAATCTAAAAATGTTAAAACAAAGAATTGTTCATTATAATTTAAGTGCGAGTAGTAGATTGACAATTAAAAGAAATTTACCGATACGGATTTTGGTTGTTGATCTAGGAAGCCGAAAGATGTCGCTCGCCTCGATCTACCGCCGATGCTTACAATCTCTCCAGAAGTTACAGGAATTATCTTACTCGGCGGTTGCAGATGGTATGCTCCCCGTCGATGTACAGATATTTCACTGAAACATTTTTCGCAAGATTTCACTAATTGTATTAGTGAAATGAAAGAAAATAAATAAATAACAGATTATATAAATTAACACAAAACAAAAATTTGCGAATATTCAAAAAAAAATAGAAAAACTAAATTAATAAACCGCTTGTTATGTTAAATATCTGAGCAAAACGATGTGTCTATAGAATGTCTGTTAATCGATAAAAAAGAATTATATATCAAAACAATATCGGGGGGCTAACAAAATAAAAACACCTGTAATAATTACCCTGCCTTCTGGTTTGAATTGAAAAATTTATACAAAATGTTATAATAGATTTTGAAAAGAACAATAAAAAGAAAAAAAACCACTCTGTTGATTTAACGAATAAGAAATTAAATACGTCAATTTCTGACAACTCAATATTAACGAATAAATAAGTAAGAAAAAATATTAACAACAGAGGGTAAGGTAGGTTGTGCGAGTGCGTGAAAATTCCGTATGTTTTCACTTTGTTAATGATTTTGTAAAATCTCGTTAACGCTAAAACTTAATACGAATAGATGTTAATGAACACATATCACAAATAGTGTAAAGAAAATTATGAAAGATTAATATTTTCAAATTAATGACATAATGATATATAAATTGAAGTATTTAGGATTAAAAGCTGAAAAGTTTAAGAAAAGATGAAGTTCAACATGTAATCAAAATTTAAGTGTACTATTAAATTATAATTAATACTTAAGGTTAATGCAAAACGAAGGGGACGGTTGAAGACCGCTGACCCTCGATGTGGAATGCTAAAAAGAAAAAAAAATCGTTACATTGAGTTTTAGTAATACGGCACTCGTAAGGCACTCCGCGACGTTTTTGGTTTCACACTTATTAACGAAAGATCGTACCGTTTCTCGTGTTCGTCGATCTGGTAGTGATGCTAGCTCGCGGGCGCTACCGGACGGCGAGAGGGGCGGGTGGCGGACGGATTAGCGGGCGTTGACTAGCTGCGCCCGGCAGTGGCCGGCCGATGTGGAGTCGTCTCAGAACCGAAGTCTCGCCTTCGGCCGCAAGACGCCGCGTTGGACCTCGCGTCTATCTTCGATCCCTTGGCGTTGCGTGTATGTAAAAATATATATAAATATATTAATAATAAAGACGAGCTTCTTCGAATAATACTTTACATATGCTCGGTGCCTTGGGAGGCTATTGCAGCTGCAGTTGGCCGTGGCTAGCGACTGGGACTACTAGTCTGCGGCAATCTACCTGATATCGAGATCTCTGTTCGGACACTGTTACTTCTGCCAATTAAAATAGTGAAATCTAAAACGATTTTATGATACAAACAAAACGAAAAACTTGAACAGACTCGCACTGATTTAAGGTCTCGGAATTCGAATCAAGTTACGTAGCTGGGACCGCCCATTGGCTAAACGGTATGTCATAGATTTCGAGCGCAAAGAGAGTGCAGTTAAATCGCACACGCGACCAAAACTGTGTTATTGCATTGTTTTAAGTTAGATTTATATCATTTAATACTTATATGAGCCTAGGATTAGTTTCAAAATGTATTCTAAAAAACACATTATATTGGTGACACTTGAGAACAAACGAATATCGGTAAAAGGTACCTTAATATACCTTTATTAAATTTTATTTGAGAAATGGAAAGACAGACAATATAGACAGATTGCATTAGAATACTTGGTTTAAAGTCATGTGTTAGTTTGAAGTTGATTACAAGAAATAATGTAGATAAAATATGCGTTGATTACGAAAATACAGATAGCATAGTCAACAAATACCCAGAATTCGTTTGATGATATTGGATGTTTTAAAAAACCGTATAATATAACTTTACAGGATGGTGCGCGTCCCAGAGCAGATCCGCCCAGACGCGTTCCGTAAGCAATTAGAGATTCATTCAAAAAAGAGTGGGACGACATGGTCCAACTAAACATTATTAAGAAAGTGGAGGAACCATCCGAGTCGACCAACTCTGTGGTAATCACGAGAAAATCTAACAATAAAATTCGTGTTTGTATTGGCCTCCGTTATTTAAATGAGTATATTATTAGACAGTATAGACAGTTGCCTACAGGGAATGAATGATATAGTTGATAAGTTATCTGATGCAAAATACTTTATAAAATTAGATTGTAATAATGGGTTTTAAACTGTACAATTCACAAAAGAAAGTTCTAAATTGTGTACATTCTCAACGCTCTTTGGAAATTACCATTTGGCTAATGTGTATCTACTGAAAAATTATATATATAGAAGAAAAAAATAAATGTGGATGACATAGTCAAACCATTTTGAAATATAAGACAAGAATTAACAGTAGTAGATTATTTTTTATTAGAAAATAACGTGTTGGCAATACCTTTTTCATAACAAAAAAGATGTTAGAAATAATTCATGAAGGCAATTTAGGCTTTTAGATCAAACAATATAAAAGAACCCATCCAGTTTCACGATGTTCCAAACCTATCATAGTTAAAACTTGTATCAGATTTATTCGAATTTAATAAAAACTATTATCTACTTCTTGTGGACTATTATAGTAAATACATAGAAATAGCATTGCCACAGGACTTATCACGAGAAACTCTAATTAAAAATTTTAAATTTATAATAGCATATAGCCCACAGTATAACAGTAATGAGTTGAAACTATTTTCTATTGAATATGGCTTTAAACATAGTAAGTACATCACTAAACTATCCTAAATCAAATGGCCTTGCTGAATCTAGTGTTCAAATAATTAAATCTATGTTAAATAAATGCTTGTACGAAAATAGTGATCCCTACATTGCATTGTTAAAATGGATCACCATCTCCAGGTATTCAAATAATAAAGGACCTGTGTCGGAATCTTCTCTACAACCAAAAATAATAAGAGCGATGAAGACATTGATAAGAAAAATCAAGAGAAAACACAATATTATTACAATAGCAGTACAAGACCTTTATTAGAAATAGATCTGGGACAGAACATTAGGTTTAGCGAAAGGTTAAAGATAAGATTTGGTCACCGGGAAAGATAGATAAAGCTCCATTTCCACGATCCTACGTGATTGCGGATGAAAATGGTAATTTGTATGTATAGAAGAAACTCCCAGCACATTACCATTTCATCATAAAATTATTTGAAATCAGATCTTGATGAGACATCCGATGCTGATCCTGCATGTTCATTTACAACTAATGATAATAATTAAAACAAATGATTCGCTGATTAATGTAGCTGACGATCAGGTAGTAATTAGTGAAGGAACTTAAACAAGATCAGGGAGAATGATAAAACCACCTAAGAGATATATATTTTATAATTAAATTGTAATTGAAAACCAGTAGAGCAGAGGGATGTTACGGGGTTTGTAGTCTGGTATCCATGTAACCACAAAAGATAGGCAATGATTGAGAATGGAGATTATTGAGAGAATATTGGACGAGGGTGGAAGGTTTGATTACGTTACTGTTAAAAGTTACTAATAATGCTTAACTAAACCCACGAAAAAGAAAGGGACTACAACGCCAAACATCGGATGTGAAGGTGTTATGGTGTGTTGAATGTCCTACGTCTGGCCCCGTGGTTGCTAGGTGGTGTGTACCGGGGGGTGTGTGATGTTGAAACAAAAATGATACTACAATAAATCGGCTTTGCAAAGGGACAAAATATAAAATTATAAAAAGATGGAAGGGTAAACAACCGTACGTAGTCGGTGGATCTGACATTGACGATCTCAAAAAGGTAAACCTTCGTTCAGAAATTCCTCTTTCGTTCGCTTTCATTTCTTCTTCACCAAAACTAGTATAACCTATCATACCTTTTGAAAATTAATCGATCTTAGTCCCTAGATCCTTCCCATATCATACCTCGCTTTCCGAGATCGTCATGTCAGACTCCGGCCCGTTTAGTGGTTCCTGTTCTAGCTAATTGAGCTATGGCGAGATATCTCTGGAAACTATAGTAATAACGCTGCGTTTTAAAAGAATTTTTTTAACCGGCGGGATCGGTGTTTAATGTCCGGTTGTAGCAAAAGAAATGTAGCGACGAAGTAGGAAATTTTCAATAATTCCATAAAAATGAAATGCTAAAAATAATAGATCGTAAGGGTCCCTTGCTTTTAAAATTTAAAATTTTTAGCGTTATAGCAAATTATGACGCTTGGTGTAAGGTGCAAGAAGATTTCGGACTCTAGGAAGGGCGCCACCGATTGTAAAGGATGCAACCAGGAGTATCTGGAAAATACGTCGACTACAGAAAGTATGTAAATGTGACGCGAATAGGATTTGGGTAGCGGGCCGAAAATACCTATAGATAACGTGTGCGTAAGCGTCTCTACTTGTTTTCTATTTGTCATAAGCCCACGAGGTGGTCTATTGGCGTGTTTGTAATTCTTTCAGAGACTGCAATTGGATATACATTTTTTTATGTCCTTCAGCATATTTCTCCGATAATAATATTGTCTTATTTTTTGTTATCTTTTGAATATACCTGGATGGATGGCGTCGATGATATCGTGATTTTCTTCGATGAACTTGGTAATTTGGCCACTCGTTACTACAATTTTCCAGGAGTTTCTTTCATTCATCGTGTTTTTAGGTTTGCAATATCTGAGCAAGACTCCGTTTTTTATCTGGTAGTTTTTACGAAAATTTGGCCTGTTAACGGTATCTTTATATAACTCGATATACCAGTTGTCAGGGGTATTGTCAATACTCTTTCAAATTATCGAGCAGATGGATAGAGCGTCTGGTACTACGTTCAGACAGCCTTGTCTGTGCACGGTGTCAAAATTAAAGCACGACAGTTGCATAGCCCAATGAGCCAAGCGACCTGACAAGTTCCTTATTATAAATGGTTTAAACCATTTAAGGCTCATGTGATCCGAGAGTCTAGGTAAGCTCTGAAATGATTTACGGAGTCGACTACTGCCAACAGTTCGCGCTCGATCGTGCTATATTTCTTTCAGTTTTCGACAGAAGTCTGGAGAGAAAAGCCGGGTGTTCGATGCCATTAAATTCTTATGTGAGTACACTACCGATGCTCACTGATGAAGCGTTGCAGTGAGACCGGTGCAGATACCAATGCTTCTTTCAACGTGTTGAATGCTGTTCGGCTTCTTCGGGCCATTCGATCGGGTCTTTGCCCTTTCTCTTTCCTAATAGTGGGTTCTTCGGGGCTATAATTGTAGAGAAATTGTTCACGAATCGCCTGTATAGGTATTTAGCTTGGGTTCATTAGGAAACTATATTTCATGAACAAAATATGGACATGACTGTTGTTGTTGTTAAGGTACCTTAAGTGTACCTACACTGTAAGTGTCCACTTAAAAAATTTAAGTTGTGGATCGGAAAAAAAAAATTTAAACTACATGTCGCAACGCATAAGTTCCCGATGTGTGACATTGATTGAATGTAGATCAAGTTCGAATAACAAAATTATGTGTATAAATAAGTGTATGTGTATATGTAAAAAACATTTTTTTTCCATTCAGAATCATTATCATTTCTCATGCGCAGGTGTTAGTGAATTTGAATTAATAAAAAAATACTAATGAAGAAAATTAAATGGAAATGTCCAACGTGTAAGCCTATTAAAAAGGGTGTAGGACAAGGTTTGAGTCCAATAACTTTCAAGGATTATGCCTGTGAAAGATGAATTCTGTAAGCGGTCAGGTTGCCTAATTAGAGTGCGAGAAGATTTTGTTAAAGTCTGAGCTGGAAGAGGCAAAAAGTACGCTTAAGAACGTCACGGACAGCCACAGACGTAACGACCAGTGGGTTCGACGGTATAATATTCAAATAAACGGCGTTCCGCAGAAAGATGGCGAAAACCTTGTGAATATTATCAAAAACCTTGCTAACAAGTGTGGTTTCTCATTGGATTTAGATACTGACGTGGACTTCATCACCCGTGTTGCAGTTAAAAATAATTCTGATCACAAAAAACAGAAACCGATTATAGTAAAATTACAAGCGAGATATAGAAAGGATGACTTTCTCGGAGCTCTTCGAAAACTGAAAAATCTCAAGGCTAGTTAGTGACTTGGGATTCACCGGAATCACTGCTCAGGAGAGCATATATATATCAACGACCATTTGTCATCATATGACAGGTTGTTGTTCCAACAAGCTAAGAATAAAGCAAAGGAGAAAAACTACGTCTACTGATGGGTACGAAATTGTACAGTTATGGTGCGTCATACAGATAATTCACCTATCATACATATTACTTCAGAAAATGCTTTAAACAAAATTATATAGGAACTAATTCATTTAATATATTTATTGCTCTTTGTATATATTTTGAAACTGATTTCATATTGTTGTTTATTAGCCTACATAGATTGCTGTTGGGTTTGCTTTTACTGCACTTTGTTTTGTCAAGATGAGGTATGAGTGCTTATATTAGTCCCTATGTACGGGGCTCGGAATTAATTAGTATTAAAAAAACTAAATGTGGCACTCGAGGACTGCCGCGGTAAAGCTATTGCACATTTTGTATCAACTTATGCAATTATAATTATTTATTTATTTTATTTATGCAGTTTTTTTTTGTTATTATTTTTTCTTAATTTTTCTTCAAATCTTTCTGATGCTGATAATATGCCCTTTGACGTGCATTAGTTTTTTTTTCTTTTTAGCTCTTTACGCTTTTCTTCTCTATAAAACGAAAATATCTAGGTATAAATAATAGGTATAAATAATTAGGTATAAATAGTGTAATTAATGACACACCAAAACAAAATTATTCATTTAAAAAAAATAACGATATTAAGAAGTGATTATCGAATTTCGCGCGATGTACCTTTATATAGATATAATATATATAGGTACTTTCTCTGCGCAGCATTCATGTGCATTATCTATACACCAAAAACAAAGGTAGGTACTGAATAGTACCTACACGTGCTTGGTTTGACGGTTTCTGTTATATACATAACGAAGAATGAATTTATTTATATATATATATATATATATACATATTAAGAATCTAAATTGAGAATTTAAACTATACGCGTGTGTGTGTTTGTGTGTATAAAAGAGGGCTACTTTTAATATCGCTCATTTTAATATCAAAAATTTAGGTTATCTTTATAGCAGTATTATATTTTCAATTCAAAATTAACACTCATTTTCTTTCACTACTTTTTCGTGACTTTCTTCATTAAAAATAGGTGCAACAGATTATAATAGATGACGCTGTTTTAAAAAACAGCGCTATCAAAATTTTTCTCCGTGTGGCGTGGAAAGCGTGAGGTTTTTTTCGTTACGGAATTTCTCGATTCGCACCCCGCTCTCAAAGGCCCGCGATAGAAGCTATGCAATAGCTTAAAAAAATCTATCACCCATGTGAAGAAATATTTAAGGCTAAGTTACGCAATCCAACTAAAACTTACTTATCATGTCAATAGCTATAGGTATTATAAAGCATGGAATTATTAAAGCCAATGTTAGTTTCAGCTAGTAACAAAAATAATCGTCAATATTAAATTACTATGAAATTTATCATCTTCAAATGCTATTTACTTTTTACTTTACTTACTTATATTTATCGCTATGTACAGGGATCACATTGTGGTTGCTGAGAAATTAAAATTATTAAGTTCGGTGGTGTAGTAAATAACTATTAGTATTAAGTGTCATTCTCAACGAATTGTAATGAAATAGCTGCCAGTGAACACGTTCCCAAGTTAAACAGAAAAATTTCCAAAGAAAAAAATAAAATCGGCTCGTGAACTAAAATTAGATCTAAAAATGTTAAAACAAAGAATTGTTCATTATAATTTAAGTGCGAGTAGTAGATTGACAATTAAAAGAAATTTACCGATACGGATTTTGGTTGATCTAGGAAGCCGGAAGATGTCGCTCGCCTCGATCTACCGCCGATGCTTACAATCTCTCCAGAAGTTACAGGAATTATCTTACTCGGCGGTTGCAGATGGTATGCTCCGTCGATGTACAGATATTTCACTGAAACGTTTTTTGCAAGTGTATTAGTGAAATGAAAGAAAATAAATAAATAACAGATTATATAAATTAACACAAAACAAAAATTTGCGAATATTAAAAAAAAATAGAAAAACTAAATTAATAAACCGCTTGTTATGTTAAATATCTGAGCAAAACGATGTGACTACAGAATGTCTGTTAATCGATAAAAAAAAATATATATATCGAAACAATATAGCTAACAAAATAAAAACACCTGTAATAATTACCCTGCCTTCTGGTTTGAATTGAAAAAATTATAAAAAATGTTATAATACATTTTGAAAAGAACAATAAAAAGAAAAAACCCACTCTGTTGATTTAACAAATTTATGAATTTATTTAGGATTAAAAGCTGAAAAGTTTAAGAAAAGATGAAGTTCAACTTGTAATCAAAATTTAAGTGTACCTACTATTAAATTTAGGTACTCTTTCATCTCTCAAACTGATCTAAGAGCACAGATATATATTTTCGGGCGTCAAATGTAACGTATTAATTGTGTTTATAAAAATGAACTTAAGGTTAATGCAAAACGAAGGGGACGGTTGAAGACCGCTGACCCTCGATGTGGAATGCTAAAAAGAAAAAAAAATCGTTACATTGAGTTTTAGTAATACGGCACTCGTAAGGCACTCCGCGACGTTTTTGGTTTCACACTTATTAACGAAAGATCGTACCGTTTCTCGTGTTCGTCGATCTGGTAGTGATGCTACCGGACGGCGAGAGGGATGGGTGGCGGACGGATTAGCGGGCGTTAAGCTGGCTGCGGTTGGCAGTGGCCGGCCGATGTGGAGTCGTCTCAGAACCGAAGTCTCGCCTTCGTCCGCAAGACGCCGCGTTGGACCTCGCGTCTATCTTCGATCCCTCGGCGTTGCGTGTATGTAAAGATATATATAAATATATTAATAATAAAGACGAGCTTCTTCGAATACTTTACAAATGCTCGGTGCCTTGGGAGGCTATTGCAGCTGCAGTTGGCCGTGGCTCGCGACTGGGACTACTAGTCTGCGGTGATCTACCTGATATCGAGATCTCTGTTCAGACACTGTTACTTCTGCCAATTAAAATAGTGAAATCTATATATATAATCTATAAACCGCTACACAACAACTTAGTGAAATTAAAAAAAAAAAAATTTTTGGGATAGGTCGCCATACATGTAAATGAAGTATGAAAAAAAAATCATCGTACATTAACGCGAGAGGTCTTAAAAATGATACCAAGGCTTCGCACATTTATTTAAGTTGTTGAGATATGCCCTCCTTTAAGTCCTAATTTTTGTTAGTCATGTCCCCCCCCCTCTACTAGTTAAACTGTTGTTAGTGGAAATGTTAAAAAATTTTATGAAAGAATTAGGTATATATAACGTAGTTAAAAAGAAAACTATCACATCTATCTATGCTGTATTATTTAACTAGTAATAAATTAACTTATAAAATGTGCTTTTATAAGTAAGATTTTCGTGATGTTATTTTATGATGAAAACTACATTGTAATGCTAGGTAGGTACTATAAATTTACGCTTTCCTTTGCAGAGCTTATTCTCTTTACAATCGATACTAAAAGTCAAAGCTTCACTTTGATAAAATGAGTTATAAAAATTGTTTCTAGCTATCAGTGCACTCATGTTATGACTTTTCGGATTAGCCAGTGAGGATCGAGCGCCTTCTAAATAACTAACGAAATAAAAATAAGATATATTTATACAATAATTCTTAAATTACATAATGATTAATGGTTAAGTTCGATTAACGTCGCGCTCGCTTTTTTATAGAGTATAGTGGTACGGAACCCTTCGTGTGCGAGTCCGATTCGCACTTGGCCGGTTTTTTCTAGTTCTACCCTTTTTATCTTGCCGCGCCTTATTTTTCGATATACCTATGTGTCTGACTTCTACGTTTCCGCTCGTATGTCGGATAATTTGCTGAAGTAGCGAGGAATATTCTCGCTACAATACTCACTTAGCTAAAATGAAGCCACGAAGTGGCGGAACAGCCGAAGAAGCCGACGAAAAAGAATGGGACTACAACGCGAAACGAGCCCTCCCTAACACCGTGGGGGTATGAGGTTGAATGTCCTACGTCTGGGCCCCGTGGTTGCTAGGTGGTGTATGCCGGGGAGTGTGATGTTAAAACAAAAATGTTACTACAATAAATCAGCTTTTCAAATGGACAAAATTTAACATCATGAAAAGATGAAAGAGTAGGTCACCTTACGTAGTCGGTGGATCTGACATTGACGATCTCATTCTGGTAAACCTTCGTTCAGAAATTCCTATTTCGTTCGCTTTCATTCCTTCTTCACCAGAACTAGTATATCCTATCATGAAAATTAATCGAGCTTAGTCCCTACATCCTTCCCACATCATACCTCGCTTTACGTGATCGCCTTGTCAGACTACGGACCATTTAGTGGTTCCTATTCTAGCTAATTGAGCTATAGAGAGACTCTTCTCGATAATATAGTAATAACGCTGCGTTTTAAATGATTTTTTTTAACCGGCGGAATGGGTGTTTGATGTTCAATTGTAACGAAAAGAAATGTAGCGACGAAGTAGAAAATTTTCAATATTTCCGTAAAAATGAAATGCTAAAAATAATAGATCGTAGGGTTGTGTTAAATGCAGACACGCTTGCGGTCGTGTGTGTTTATACTGTGGATTGATCGCTAACACGATGGTGTTAAGTGGTTTGAATTATGTCCTTAACATGGTATTTCCCAACACTGCCTTTAGCCTCGTCCTTCAATTTATATAGGTACCACGTCGAAAAGTTCATTCACGACCGAACACTATAAACCTCGGTGCAAGTTTGGCCGAGAAGAATTTACTAGCGTTCTATTGCGTGAAGGTTTATGTGATCCGAGATTGTATGTGTATAACTGTATGTATGTGTATAACTGTATGTATGTGTTTAAGTGTATGTATGTGTTTAAGTGTATGTATGTGTTTAAGTGTATGTACGTGTTAAAGTGTATGTATGTGTTAAAGTGTATGTATGTGTTTAAGTGTATGCATGTGTTTAAGCGTATGTATGTGTTAAAGAGTAAGTATGTGTATATGTGTATGTAATGTGTATGCTTATAAGTGATGTATGCGTATAAGTGTATGTATGCGTATAAGTGTATGTATGCGTATAAGTGTATGTATGCGTATAAGTGTATGTATGCGTATAAGTGTATGTATGCGTATAAGTGTATGTATGCGTATAAGTGTATGTATGCGTATAAGTGTATGTATGCGCATAAGTGTATGTATGCGTATAAGTGTATGTATGCGTATAAGTGTATGTATGCGTATAAGTGTATGTATGCGTATAAGTGTATGTATGCGTATAAGTGTATGTATGCGTATAAGTGTATGTATGCGTATAAGTGTATGTATGCGTATAAGTGTATGTATGCGTATAAGTGTATGTATGTGTATAAGTGTATGTATGCGTATAAGTGTATGTATGTGTATGTGTATAAGTAAGTGTATGTGTATAAGTAAGTGTATGTGCATAAGTAAGTGTATGTGTATAAGTAAGTGTATGTGTATAAGTGTATGTGTATAAGTAAGTGTATGTGTATAAGTGTATGTGTATAAGTAAGTGTATGTGTATAAGTAAGTGTATGTGTATAAGTAAGTGTATGTGTATGTGTATATGTAAAAAAAAAAATATTAATTTTTTTTAAAGTTATGACTCGCAAAAAATATTTTTCTCAGTATGTCACAACGCTTAAGTCCCCCGATAGCGGATGATGAATGATCTGGTTTGTATAAAAAAAAATCCTAAGTTGTGATTAGTTAGCAAAATCTTAAAACCCGAAGCTGTAAAATCTAAGCGTCCGATAAATGAAAATGATTGAATGAAAATCAAATTCGTATCGATAAAAGAAAAAATAAATAAATAGACAGCTAATCTAATTACGAATCTTAACAAGTCAAAACTCATTCCGTAAACTAATGTAATTAATTTTGATAGGTAACGACAAAATAAAATTATTATATTCGGTGAAATAATGAATAACTATTAATATTGAGTATTATTCTCAACGAATTGTAATAAAATGGCTGCCAGCGAACACGTTAATAAGTTAAAAAGAAAAAGTTCCAAAGAAAAAACAAAAATCGCGAAAAAGTGCGAGTTTGTTAAAATGTAATTGTTTACTCTAATAAATTAAATAATCTCGCTATGAGTAGATTGACAATTAAAATAAATTTACCGATACGGATTGTGGTTGTTGATCTAGGAAGCCGGAAGATGTCGCTCGCCTCGATCTACCGCCGATGCTTACAATCTCTCCAGAAGTTACCGGAATTATCTTACTCGGCGGTTGCATATGGTATGCTACGTCGATGTACAGATATTTCACTGAAACGTTTTTTGCATGTGTATTAGTGAAATGAAAGAATATAAATAAATAACAGATTATATAAATTAACACAAAACAAAAATTTGCAAATATTCAAAACAATTACAAAAACAAAATTAATAAACCGCTTCTTATGTTAATTAACTGAGCAAAACTATGTGACTACAGAATGTTTTAATTGACGAAAAGAATTATGTATCAAAACAATTTCGGGGGCTAACAAAATAAAAATACCTGCAATAAATACCCTGCCCTCTGGTTTGAATTGAAAAAAATTATACAAAATGTTTAAATTTAATAATTCGTATATTATAAATAAATTTTGAAAATGACTATAAAAAGAAAGTAAGCACTCTGTTGTTTCAACGAATAAGAAATGAAATACGTTAATATCTAACAACTCAATATTAAGAAAGAAAAAATATTAACAACAGAGGGTAGGGTAGGTAGGTTCACTTTGTTAAAGATTCTGTAAAATTTCGTTAACGCTAAAAATTAATACTAATAGATATTAATGAACACACGTCATAGATAATGTAAAGAAAATTATAAAAGATTAAAAATTTCGAATTAATGACATAACGAAATATAAATTGAAATATTTAGGATTAAAAGTTGAAAAGTTTAAGAAAAGATTAAGTTCAACGTGTAATAAAAATTTACGTCTACTATGAAACTAAGGTAAGTATAATTAATCTCTCAAAGTGACCTGAGAGCACAGAGATAGGTATATATTTTCGGGCGCCAAAGGTAACGTATTAAAAATAAATGAAACGAAGATCTCGCCCTCGGCCGCAAGACGTCGCGCTGGACCGCGCGTCTGCCTTCGAACCTTCGGCGTTGCGTGGATGTATAGATATATATATTAATAATAAATATATATATAAATAATAAAAAAAAATATAAGTCTCAAAGACATTCCTAGATTTGTATGGCGATATTCCCTGAACTTAAAATATTACGTCCAGAAATAATATTCTTATGATACTAATATATTAATCTACCAATCAACCACAAAATGATTTAGTGGTAAAACCTTTGTGAATTTAAATATAGGGTACAAAATTATTTGTGACTGCTCAGCTTTAGTTGAGAGGTTTTTAATTTGTTCTATTATTGAGCTCAACCGACTAATCATTATGCTTTCCATGGTGAAATTTTGGTTAAATTTAAGAAGCAAATGTTAACTTAAGCATTTGTAAGTCAAATGTTCTCAACACTAAACTCGTTAGTGATTGCTCATCGATTACTTATGTAAAGGAAATAAAATAATTCCAATGAAAGCCCTTTACATGCTTATTACTATCACTGTAAGCATTGTGAAATTTAAAAATATTAACGAATAAATAAGTAAGGAAAAACATTAACAACAGAGGGTAAGGTAGGTTGTGCGAGTCTGTAAAATTCTGTGAAATTTTGTTAACGCTTAAAATTAATACAAATAGATATTAATGAACACATATCATAAATAGTGTAAAGAAAATTATAAAAGATTAAAATTTTCTATTTAATGACATAATGATATATAAATTGAAGTATTTAGGATTAAAAGCTGAAAAGTTTAAGAAAAGATGAAGTTCAACACGTAATCAAAAATTTACTTCTACTATTAAATTTAGGTTCTACTTCATCTCTTAAACTGACCTAAGCGCACCGATAGGAATATATTTTCGAGCGCTAAAAGTAACGTACCGAGGTCGGACCTTCGGTTCAAGAACCGTTCCGTATATTTACCGTACCGAGGTCGGACCTTCGGTTCAATAACCGTTCCGTATATTTACCGTACCGAGGTCGGACCTTCGGTTCAAGAACCGTTCCGTATATTTAACTAGTACAAGGCCTGTGCTACGAAGATCGTCGAGAAATGAAATGCGGCTTTGGTTTACAATCTTTAATCGTTTATCACAATATCGCAACCTTTCGACGTATAACGTCCAATTGTCCGTCACCGGGCTGAACGCTTCTATTTTTCCTACTGTAGTCGACATGTTACTTCCATGAATTCCATGCTCGTCGCCAATGGGAAATGTCTAAGAACTAAAAGAGTCTCAAGGAAGATGACACGAACCCGACACGAAAATGACATGACAGGAACACGCCCCAAACACGAAACGACCAAGTCACGTTATTCGAACAGCAATACGAATATGAACACGAACCTGAACACGTCACGAACTCGACAAGAACACGACACAAATACGACACGGAACGGTGGTTTTATGTAAAAAGGCTGTTGTAATTACGAATGGCTTGAAATGGAGTAAATTTTGTACATTGTATGTAATGATTTTTAGACAGCCGCCTGAATTAATTTAATTATTATTTTAAATTTTTGAAACTTAGGTATTTAGTTAAGTAAACTAATTCATACATGATCAGACATAAAAATAATTTTCAAGTATTTGGTTTTTCTTTTCGTTACCTAGTTAATATTCTTCATTCCCTTTCAATATAATGTACATTATTCTACGAGTCAAGCTCTTTAATTTTATACCCATATTGAGGGAGTTGTGAAAAAAAAATATCATGAAAATTAAATTTAAAAAAAATATGTGTAAATTGTTCATTTAACATTTGTCCAAGATGTAATTTCGAAACTGACAAGCCTACCATTAATTTCCTGTAGTGATTTTGCTCCAAATATAAAGACCGGGAATATGATTTCAATTCCAGTAAACAATTTCAGTACCTACAGTGGCAACGTTTTTAGTTACATAGCTCTGTTGACTGCCCGAATCTAAAATTAAAATCCAATTAAGAAACTTAATATCAGTGTTAATTTATTTTACAGTTACAACGAACGTGTAAACACAGAACTGTAAATGAATTGGTGATAGTATGATATACCTTTAAAAATTACATAATTTGGGGTACAGAGTTCTGTCATGCTTTCTTAACTCCTGGCAATGTGTACATAATTTTCCTTATCTGCAATCCTTGAATGTTGTGGACATAATTTCTTTCGAATATCACACTAATTTCCCTTTTAATTAATTTAAAACACAAATTCACACAAATCACAAACAAAAATAAACATCTAGGGTTTGAAATCTTTGTAATATTATAATTGATCGTTATTGACCTTTATATGTAAATTTCAATTGGTGTTACTCTGTGTCTCAATCAGAGTCTACTTGAGTCATGGACCTGTGTCAACTTCATATCAAACTTTCAACCACTTTGATAACCAACTTCATTTCGTATAACACACGTGTAAAACGAAAAAATAATGTACCTACCTACCAAAAATTACTATAATACAACATGACAACCTTGGTTGGTTTCACATCGTTGTAAAATTGTATAATCGTCATTCTTTTGATCAGTCATAAAATGCATGAACCGTTCTGATGATACGATGTTTCATAGTTTGATATTTGCCTTAAACTGTGTACACGTGGTACGATAGTATAAATATTTCATAAATACCTACTTATCTCTGAACTCTTTGATATTACGTTACATTGCGCGAACAGCATTTTCTCTTTGCACACGACATACACATATCTAATATTACTACGCAATAGCACAAGATATTTAAGAAAATCAATAATTAAATGTATTATAATAATAACAGCTTCATAAGTTTTGGGCAAATATTTCGCTTAGATTGCTTAGACGTAATAATTACTTATTCACAACAAATATGACTGGTTTTTTTTTCTACCTACAAATTTTTTATTATTTTTTCGTAAATTTATTGTTCCCGTTGTTCACTCCAAATATTATGATTTAAAAGGAACTGGGATCTCCTTGCGCACTGAAAATCCCAGCTTATTTCTCCACCATGCCACGAAGTGTGTTATGGGGTGTTTGTAATTATAATTAATTTTTTTATGAATAACATCATTTCCGTGATTTGCTACTGCAAGGGAACTATAAATATGCTTACCGATGTCCAGGTTAGGTATTTGAATTATCATATACCTAATTTCTATTTCATGATAAGGAAGTTTTCTGGATTACTACTGCTTCGCATTCGCATACGTACGCCAGTAATATTGGCTGATAGTATTGGCATACCCGAGATAAAATAATAAACCGGGCAAACACTGTCATAAGACAATGTCTGCAGGCGACCGCGAGTACAACCAAAATTTATAATTATTATAGAAACATCAGCTACTCTACCTTTAATATTCTTTCTTTAGCGAATTCTAATACTCCGTATTAACATAAGGATGAAATATATATCTATATTCCTCCTTACACCTAGAATGACCGACATGATCCGGCGATGAGCAATTCATGTTCTCCGCATTAACACTAGCATTACTACAGTGACCCATCGTAACATATATAACAACAACCCGGGTTCGAATCCCAGGTCGGGTCAGTATTTATGTGATGAATATTGATACTGGTACCGGGTCTTGGTTGTTATACGTGTGTGGTGTCTTTGCAAAAAAAATAATTATATATGTATATATTATAGGGAATATTTAAGTATGTATATCAGTTGTCTAGTAACCCATAATACAAGCATAATACTTGCTTACTTTGGGACTAGATGACGCTGTGTGGGAAGTCCCATGTATTATTATTATTATTATATATGAATAGAAATTACATAATCTACCTAAGCTGAAGCGCTTATCCGAAGTTTACTCGAAACTAAGCAATAAATTCGTCAAGTAATTTCATAATCATACTCGACACGCGATTTTATTGCTTTAATTATATTTTCTATTCCATTCTATGTTAACAAAGAGTCATATTATTCAATTAATGAACTTAACATGTGATTCTATAACAATAAACCCAACACATAGTTTTATAACCTTTAGGTACAATTTCCATTTCTATTTACTTAATATTGAAGATCATATTATTCAATCATGAATATGATTCAAAGATATCATTAGAAAATAACATGGAATTAAGGACGTACGTTATAAATTACTCCACTCCACTCACCTCTAAGTTACGGCACGACAATCCTTTATGCGGGGTCTGCATGGAGGCGGAGGAAACGGCCGCTCACGTGCTTATTGAGTGCGAAGAAGTGGCCGCCTCGGATCAGTAAGGTCGCTGCCAGAAGCCATCGGCAACGTGAAGAGTCTGCTGGGTTTTCTGGTGGAGCTGGGGTGTCAGGAATGATGCTGCCTACCTACGCAAAATAGACGCTTTTTAATTAATTACGCTTAATTACTAAGGCTTACTTACTTGTTCCTCAGGTCTGTACCCAATGAGATGTGATGCAAAAGTGAAAGTAGCGTCCATTTTGAGCCTCTTTTATAAACCTTGATTTACTACCAATTTAACCATACCATATCAACTTCCTGTGACCAATGAGTAGGCGGAAGGGGCGCGACGCGACGTAAGTACAACCGGCGGAAACTGAATTGACTTATGAAGGTGGTGTTCTCACTTATTGGATTCCAGACGTCGCTGTATGGAACACATAATATTTATGGTATAAAGAAGTATTTAATTTTCTGAAGCCATTTATGTTTACATTTTCTGTCTCTCAAAATATCTTTATAAAACTTTTCAAACTAATAGTTTATTATTACTTACTGTTTAATAAATGATTTTGTTACAATAACAGTTTTTTTTTTAATACTTTTGCTATCATAATAAAGCTTCCAATAATATTCAGGGGCTCAAAAAACGGTAACCATAAGCGGTTAGAAAAAAATTATAAGATTTTTAATAAAATTGTTATGAAGCTTGTGAAAAGAACTTTACATATTAATCAGATTTTTTTTTTTTAAATTGGCCTGTGGCCTAATTTCAATATGTGAGGGTCATGCTCGAACTGAACGAAAAATTGTACGTGACGATGGCAAGAGACCCGCCAGCATGACCGTCGTTTCCATGAAACAGGGGAGGTCGCTGATGTGGGACGCCACTTGTTTTGATACGCTTCTTGGCTGCGCCCTACATCCGAGAGACCTCAGCACTAACATAGACCGTCGCTAGGTATAGTTCCAATCAAACTTTATGGCGGATGTGAACATAGGGACAAATCGCGTCGCAGTAACCAGTTTTAGGTGTAGCGGGACGCAGTGGAGCGAAGGGTATATGACTGTAGCTGCGCAAGCACGCTTGCAGCGATGTATTCCGATCCGTTATAAAGTTTGAGGCGAACTATAGCGTGGTGCAAAACGAAACGCTCGCACGCGTAGTGTGACCATAAAATCCGTTAACATATGGAAAGATTTGATCGAAATTAATTGCGATTTTGTACCTACGTAAAATTTACACACTGTAATGCAAGGAAAAGAGTTTCGCGAACAAATAAAACCGTCAATAATCAATCGAGAAATTATATTATTTCATTCAAAATTATAATATATCATTCACTAGTACACTTCAATGATTTTACGAATCCATTCCGAAGCATTTCGAGACTCTGATGTTAATAGTCAGATATTTCTTTCTAGCGAGGTCGCGATGATAATATGCCAACCACTCTGTCGTTTAGGGACAGAGTTGTGCCAATAATCCTGTTGAATAAAACGTATAACTGTACCTACATAGAGATACCGCAACGTGGCCCCAAAATTGTAAGCAACAAAATATACGCCACAAAGTAAATATATGCTACTACGTAAATATAGCCAGTGTAAATATACGCCACTACGTAAATATACGCCACTACGTAAATATACGCCACAGAATAAATATACGCCGTTTGATTTACTCTACCATTTGCCCCCGGCAATGCTTTATAGGGATCGCTCGCAGTTTCGCTTAAATTATTACTTCTATAAACTCTCATTTTCCTTTCTTGGACCTGTCTAAAGTATTCAGTTGATACATACGTTATTTATAGACTTTTCTATAGAAATTTCAACACCACTTTTCACCCTTAGTTCATTTGGTTGCTCGTGGTACAAGAAATTTTAGAACTCACAAGACCTTAAGCATTTCAAAATAGTACCATAGACATTTTTTTTCGTCCTGCCATCTCTAGAAGAAGCCGTGTTCAAGAAACACACCTATATTCAATCTATACACGTATAGCTACTTATTGCGTATATAAGTAGACCCGTCCAGGCATCGATGTTTGAAATAGACTGATTTACGACCACAAAAGTTTCAACCATATTAATTTATAGTGATTGCAATGCTCGACTTTCCATTCCATTCCATCAGCCCTCTTTTATACCACACTGCAGGGGCTTAGGCCTCCCCTCAAGATGTGATGGCTTAGAGCTTAAATCCACCACGCTGCTCCAATGCGGGTTGGCGGATTGTAACGACCGCCATCTATTGACAGCAAACGGGACCGACTGCTTAACTTGTTCTCCGAGACACGGGGTCAGTCGTAGTTAATGTAGGTATGTCGTGATAACCCAGAGCGCAACGAACCTGTCTCAGATTTATAAGGCCCCACAGGGCCATGGTTCGAATCTGGGCGTGTACTAATGAGTTTTTCTGACTTAAGTACACAATATCACTGACACTGTGCTTCGGAAGGCACGTTAAGCAGTCGGTCCCGGACGCTGTCAATAGATGGCGGTCGTTATAGTTCCCAACCCGCAGTAGAGCAGCGTGGTGGACTTAAGCTCCAAGCCCCCCTCCTCACTCTGGGGGAGGCCTAAGCCCCTGCAGTGGGGTAAAAATGGGCTGATGATGATGATGATGAAGTTAAAAAAAACTCATGGGTACACGCCCGGATTTGAACCGCGGCCACATGGCCTTATGGATTTGAAACAGGTTCGCTGCGCTCGGGCTATCACGACACAATTACACGATCACACTAATAACAAAGTCGGGGTATCGCTGTAGTGATAGCTCGACTTTGATATTATTCTATTACGAATGACTCCGTGATTGTTATTATCGTTCAAGGAACAGTTTTTAAACTTTGGCATCACAGACGATGGCATTGGGAAACAATAAAACGAATGTAAATTGTTTTCATACGTTACAAATGCATCGGCTGCTTCATGGTGACTTTTATTTCAAGTGACTGTATCTTTTGACGAATCGGCACAAGAATTAGCAGACCATGCCCAACTACCGTGACACCCAAATCCATGTAATATATCAATGGTGTAATATTATTATATATTAGACGACCGCTTAGCCTAGTGGGTAGCGACCCTGCCTACGAAGCTGGAGGTCCCGGGTTCGAATCCCAGGTCGGGTCAGTATTAATATGATGAATATTGATACTGGTACCGGGTCTTGGTTGTTATATGTGTGTGGTGTCTTTGCAAAAATATTTATATATTATAAAGAATATTTAAGTATGTATATCAGTTGTCTAGTAACCCATAACACAAGCATAATACTTGCTTACTTTGGGACTAGATGACGGTGTGTGGGAAGTCCCATGTATTATTATTTATTTTATTATATGTAATGTAATATTATTCTTATTAAAATAAATAAATATTAGATTGGAATATAATATATATGAATAATCAATTAAACTTTTATTTTGAAATACATTTCTAGCAATTTCTATGTACAATTAAACCAATTAAAGTAGATTTTAAATAAATATTTTAAATATATAAACACTCATAAATAAATATTACTCGTCGCAATATAGTCAATATCTATATATTTTACAACAAAAAAAAATTTACATTTTCAGCAAAACTATGTAATGAGTTATGCTCTGTTCTTCAATTGTAGTATATATAGATCGCGTCAAACTTTATGGTGGATCTGAATAAAACGCTATAAGCGTGCTTGCGCAGGTACAGTCATGTACCCCTCGCTCCATTGCGTCCCGCTTAGACCTAAAACTGGTTATTGCGATGCGACTTGTATTACTTTCGGATCCACCGTAAAATTTGATTGTAACTGTACTACGTGACAACTGTTGTATCTCATGAATGTTAGATAACACTCAGAAAATAAACAGATCGTTTCCTTAGCCAATGACCGCCCTTGTATAATATTTAAAACTCTTTGTATAAGGCCAAATAAAACACACACATACAATAATTTAATTTATTCAAACGTTTTCATTAACGAGTTTAAACCTTACTTAAACTTTATCGAAAGTTTAAAGGCCACCTTAATTTGTTTCTATAATTTTTAACTTTTTAAAAATAATAGAAACAAGCGATAAAAAAATGTTTTTAGCTAATATTCTATTACTGAAGTATAATATTTATATCTTGAGTAAAAAAAAATTAGGTAAAAATTAGGTAGGCCTTTGAGCATAGTATTGTTGCGATAATCTAGTGACTTTAATAAATATCTTTATTTATTCTCCCATCATGTCTTCATATTGTTTCCCGAAGTGATCACCGACCGGGAAGAAATCCCATCTTTGGGTGTACATGTTCCACGCGTATGTTTCTTGACCTAAAAAATTATAAGCAAAACTAATTGGTTTAGTACATTATTCCCACTTCAGAATTGTCGGCGCTGCAACTTTTGGTAATATATATTTAATTAACTTTCTATTATTACAATAAATATCAATATTTTTAAAGTAATAATAAATTCTATCGAGTGTCCTAAAATCAACATCAAGCCGGAAACAAGTAATGAGGCAAGTGGTGACAGTCATCAGAAAAATATAAAATAAAATCTTAGTCAAGCGCTTTTAAATTTATAGACACCAAAAAAAAAACGAGAAAACTGACACTCTGATGATTTGATGTTGCATCCTCAATGCGTCCGGTCGTCGTCGTTCAGTTCAAATCCTATAACACTCAGCGGAGTATAGGTTGAGGATGTCGTTTACCCGGTCGGGCAGCACCTTCTGTTTAGAAATCCCAACCCGGGACTATCTGCGCGGTAGGTCGGGCGCGCAGGTGTCTGTATGCAGATTCGGCCCTCATTAAAAAAAAAAGATGATTTGAGGCGGTTACGTTTTAATTTTACACTGTACCTAATTTACGGAAGGGATATTCAGGGTTACATCGCCAAAAAACAAAAACAAATATAATATATATAATAAAATAATAAAATAAAAAAATAAGAATAAAATAATAATAATAAAATAAAAAAATAAAAGTGCATGACTAAGATTTATTTTCTATTTTTCTGATAACTGTCACCACTTCCCTCATCGCTTGTTTTCGGCTTGACGTTGATTTCTGGGACAACAAGCATAAAAAGAATTAATGTAAATAATCCTATATCTTCGTTCCCTTTCCTGTGAGATGACGGGCTTCCGACTTGGGAAAGAGGGGTTGTGACCCTAACTCTGGGTCGTTTCTGGCGCAGAGGCTCGCCATAGCGATCCGACGCGGTAATGTCACGAGCATTATGGAGACCTTTCAGCTGGGTTAGACCGAGAATGGTTATTTTAAATCTTTTAATTGTATATTTATCTTTTATTTCAATTTTATTACTGTCTTACATTTATTATTTAGAATCCATGTTACATATACAATTTTATTTTTAATCAGATTTTTTCATTTTAATATTCGTGTGATAGTCCACTCAATATTAAACATTAAGATGTATTTGAAGTACCCATACTACGTGACCCTTGGGGGGGGGAGAGGTTTAGGTCTTCGTCACGTAGTCAATATCCTCTAAGAAAAGACAAAAAGACTTGTTTGGTAAATAAAGCTCCTGTTAGAATATGTTATCACATATATTTTTCATTTGTAATTGAAGGCATGTACGCACTCTTGGCGTCACGTGACAAGTGCCGTATTAATAAAGAACAAGTATAAGCTAATTGATTTTTTTAAACTATATGTTTGCAAAAAAATATTTAAAACCATGTTGATGAATTACGAAGTGAAAAATACGAGGGGGGAGGAGGGATCTTCGCATATACTACGGCAGGTCACCGACGGGAGGAGGGGTTAAAATTGTTAAAAATGGGTCACATACTATGGGTACGTTTCCTTACATAGAGCAAAGAGGGTTATTATCGGCCAATCGGCATCCTTCAAATTAGCTAATTTAAAACATGTTCAGTAGCCGATAGGTTTTTAGTATATTTCATATATATTTCAATTACCAGTATATTCAGTGTCCAGTTTATTGATCAGATGCATCAAGAAGAACATGTAGGTGGCTAAATTATGTTCTCTCTGGACGTGCGTGTCGAAACCGTATGGAACCTGGAAATTAAACAAGTATAGTTTAATTTTATTTTAATAACGTCTCGTAGCGGCGCTTTCCTGCCGAAGCAGGATCATTGAGATAGTTGGCAAACAAAAAAATCTAAACAGCAAATTATATCAGGCCATTGTGCCCTATTGCAGAGGCCCCCTTCGAGATGAGGGTGCTTTGAGCTTAATCCAGCACGCTGCTCCAGTGTGCTTTGGTGGAGTTTAATGACTGCCATCACCAACTGGGACCGACAGCTTAACGTGCTTTCAACTGACAATATATATAATATACACATGTAATCTCAGAACAAATCGACTGATGAAGGCGTTTTTCATGTGTATTGTAACACACACGTGTTAGATATAGTAATAGAGAACAAAACATAAATAAAAAACCGGCTAAATGCAAGTCGAGCCACGCACAGTATAGGGTCCAGTGGCTGGCCCTCACCGTCACTATAGGCATACTTAGAAAAAGGCTTTTTGATACTATACTCATATTGAGTTTACGATATAACAGCTAATAACGACGAATGCTTATCAAAGTACTTTTTAAACTTTTTTGTATTGAATTTTTTTAAATTTTTTGTATTGAATTGTTTAGGTTTATCAATCGATTTGTGGGAATTTTGATTTTAATTCTCTTATCTTTTAGGTTGCTCTTTTTTTTACAATCTGATTTATATAGGTGTAAATCTGTTATTAGCTGTGTGTTCTTCTTTTTTACTAATTTTACTGTGTATTTTTGTAAGCTGATAATTTACCGAATAAATTAATAAATAAACAAAAAAAGTTTAGCTTTTCGGAGTAGGAGGTGGGAAGTGGGAGGGGGGGGGAGCACGTGATTAAGATAAACAATCATTATAAAGCTTGATAATTCGCAAATGGATCCTGTAATCGAAAAAAATGTTACACAAGTAGGTAAGAAGAACATTCTCGCTTTAGGTGTGGTATCCAAAAACAAATATTGTTTTCAATATTCTCTTCACAACTTCGTAGGCGTGATTAATATAATATGGAGTCTCGAGTTAAATCGCGGACAGACGGATAGACAGACCAACTTGGTGAACTATAAGGGTTTCTAATTAGTCACTATGGAACCTTATTAAGAGACAAGAACAGCAAAAAGATGGCATAGACTATCTAGACCAATTAGCTCATTTCCAGTGGCACAGTTTTCGCCGCTTTAAACACATTCTACGCATTATAAGAATTTATTCCAAGAGCAGCAGTCCTATTTCCTGGCATCGATAAGTATATTCACCAATCATCCACCAAACCGCACTGGAGCAGCGTGGTGGATTAAGCTCCAAGCACCCCTCACCCTGCGGTGAGGCCTAAACCCTGCAGTGTGGTATAATGGGCTGATGGAATGAAAGTATAATTCCAGCCACTCGCCATGCCTTTCAATGTCAACAAATTGATGTGGTTTTTATATAAATAGTTTTTATTAAAATTTCACCAAATTTGGGGGCTGGCTACCACTAGATTATTAATAATAATAATAATAACACACACAATCACAACAACGTCTAGGTCCCAAACTAAGCATTAGCTTGTATTTTGGGTACCAAGCGAAGACACCACATACATATAACAACCAAGACCCGGTGCCAGTATTAATATTCATCACATAAATACTGACCCGACCTGGGATTCGAACCCGGCACCTCCAGCTTCGCAGGCAGGGTCGTTGCCCACTAGGCTAAGCGGTCGTCAATTGATGAAATGAGATTGAAAAAGAAATGATGGATTAACGAATCCAAAATATCAGAATTAAATCACAAATATACCACTAAGAATAAGTCATGTTTGGGCAGGGCCACACTAACGTTGCACGTCAGTTTAAATTACCACAATAACGTGTCGCTATACTTGCTTTCGAGATTGTGTAACGACACAAGTAACGGGAAAATTAAAGGCGTTATACGTTAATATAACGAAATTATCAAGCACCTTATTCAACTCTTCTTTGCCAGTGCCGCATACAAAGCAGTTGGACTCCATGTCTTCTTTGACGGACTCCAACTGGTCACGCAGCTCACCGAACACCAACGATGATCAAACCTAAAACATTGGTGTGTTATGAAGTGGACCTTCTTATCATATCGAAGACTGTTAAGAAGAACGTCAAGTGGTAAAGGAAAGAATACGACCACGACTTTCGAATAATATGAAAATTTACATCTGACGCTATTTCTACTTGCAAGTAGTATGTTCACTAATTCATTTGCTAACTCGATAACAGATAGAAAGTACAGCTCGCGCCAAACTTGTTAGACGACCGCTTAGCCTAGTGGGTAGCGACCCTGCCTACGAAGCTGGAGGTCCCGGGTTCGAATCCCAGGTCGGGTCAGTATTAATATGATGAATATTGATACTGGTACCGGGTCTTGGTTGTTATATGTGTGTGGTGTCTTCGCAAAAACATTTATATATGTATATATTATAAAGAATATTTAAGTATGTATATCAGTTGTCTAATAACCCATAACACAAGCATAATACTTGCTTACTTTGGGACTAGATGACGCTGTGTGGGAAGTCCCATGTATTATTATTATTTTTTATTTTTTTTTATTTTCACAAACAGTCACTATTAAGTGACACTCTTATTAAGTCTAAATCAGATTCCTTGCTAAGATCGTGTGAACGATTGTTCAACCTCTAGGGCGCGTATGGTACGGCATCTATACCGGTGAAATTTTTACGCGAAGTACTTTCTTTTTATGAAAAATAATAATAATAACGTATACATCACAACAACGCCTAGGCCCCAAACTAAGCATTAGCTTGTGTTTTGGGTACATATAACACAACCAAGATCCGGTGCCAGTATCAATATTCATCATATAAATACTGACCCGACCTGGGATTCGAACCCGGGACCTCCAGCTTAGTAGGCAGGTGCGCTACACACTAGACTAAGCGGTCGTCGTAAAATATTATTTAGAACATAGTTAACCGCTAAATGTCTACGAAAATATCACCATTTTATTGTAATATTGAAAAAACTTAGAATGGGCGTGCTTTCGACTTCGACAAAACAGAAGCTCTAATAATGCAATTACGCGCACAACACGTTGTTCCCATTGGATTGGAAAAACAGAACTTCGGCGTTAAACTCTATCCATTAGCCATCGTATATCCAACTCACCCAACAAGATAACCAGTATGATGACGATGATGATGAAGAAGAAGGATATATTGAAGATGATCCTGTACACTTGAATCATCTCCGTCGGGAGGCTCCAACTCGTCTCCTATCCCACCGCCGGCTTTCAGCCTTTATACAAGTTGAACACGAAACACTGTAAAAGAAAAGAAAAAGATGAAAGACAAGCGAGTTAAATAATAATAATACCTGGGACATCCCACACAGAGACATATAGTCCGAAAGTATACAAAGCTTGTATTATGGGCACTAGACAACCGCTTTACATACTTAAATATTTTTTTAAATATACACATATATAAATATTTTACACCCAAACATGGAACAAATAGACATGTTCATATACACAAATATTTGCTCCGAGCGGGAATCGAACCCGCGAACCTTGGCTCCGCAATTAGGTTCGTGACAGGCTTATTCAGATATAGCCGACGAGGAGATGCTTATTGTCTGCCAATGCAGATGCTTATTGTCTGCCAATGCGACGTCATCAGACAGTAAGCTACTAAGTTGCAGGTAAGTCTGAAATGCCCTTGACTCCATCTGATGTTGTATAATATGTGATTGCTATCTCCGGGTTTGCAGCATGCGTGCTCCATAGAGTGGGACTTGCCGGTCAACGACCCCGAGCGGGCCCGTGCAAGCGTCGGTAATGTGTAGGTCTGGACATTTTAGACTCAATTTTGAGGAAACCGTCTACCTGGTATAGATTGTTACGCTCTGAGGGCCAAGTGCGAGTTCTTTTACTATTAACTGTGCAGTTTGCGTTTTCCGTAATTTGTATGGAAACTCGTAGTTACCTAAAACGACCGCTAGATGTGCTGTACGAGTTTCCATACAAATTATAAAAAACGCAAACTACATAGTTAATAGTAAAAAACTCACACTTGGCCCTCTGTACTGTTAATGTAGAGAAAATAAAAACAGTTCCTATGTACTAAAACCCAAAGCCACCTCGTTTATTGCACATCACGTAAACTCGAGTGAGCAACCACATCATCTACAGCCGGCTTCCATCAATCATTTTTTTTCTTATCAATCCACACAAGCCACAGGTTTGCGCGGAGGCTGTTATATTGTTGACCCGTGTCACATCAAAATCACTCTATCAGTACCTACGTATTACTTATGGCTGTATAAATCAAGCACGAATTGTCTTCGTAACTAGCGAATTCTCGCGTCGTCAACGTTCACTACATGTTTGTATATATCGTACTTAAACTTAAACGGTTCTTAGTAGTGTAAAGGGAGATCCATTTTCTGTCGTCCTTCCTTATGATTATCACTTTCCACTATTCGGTTGTCATTTCAAAACTGGAGTGAGAATTACGTGATAAAACGGCATGGGTTATATGGACAGTTGTAAATTTAAATTTATATCCAGTAATATTCTTCCTCTTCCATGTTTATATATGTTTGAGATATGTGTTTTTGTTCAAAATAATTTAAATTTATTTCAAAATGTAAGAAATGTTAGAAGTCAATATCACAAACACACCCTTCAGGTACCAAATCAGAGATTGACAGTTTATAAGAAAAATGTTTAATGAATGGCCATCAAAATTTATAACCGTTTACCTGATGTTTTCAAGGATAGAACAAATCGACAATTCAAAAACAATGTAAAAAAATTTTTTTTAAACAAATGCTATTATTCTATTGGTGAATTTTTGAATGATAATGATATGTAATTTGATTGATTTTTATTATTTTTGTGACTATACTTTGTGACTATAATTTATGTATATTATATTGTGAATTGACATGTTAATAATCTTAAATTGGCTCTGCTTTGTTTTATATTTGCACACTTTTATCCAAGTAAGAGAATGTTGGAATATTGATTGTACCATGTCTCTGGCAAATAAACCATTTGAATTTGAAAAAAGTTCATACTAAAAAAATCCTTTATTTTGAAATCACAAACAATTATATTTAATTTATATATATAGCTGCCTAACCCAGAATAGGGTAAACTAGGTTGCTCTCCTGAAAGTCCTCTATCTGCCAGTAAAAGTCCTATCAAAACCGGTTCATCCGTTCCAGAGATTAGCCCGGACAAATAAACAAACAGACACGATAATATAATAGCCTGTGTTTATCTTGAAGGTCCACTTTAAATATTTAATGTATAGGGAACTTTTGAAATCGGATTACTAATTTCGGAGATTACCTTCAACACCCAAATAAAAATAGACTACCTCTTTATAATTATAGTACAGATAAATTTGTATACAAAAATTTTAGATTATGGCTAGATTAGACACAATAACTGGCTATCATAGTTCAAGTCATCTTCATTTTTCCTTTTGACTCGATAAAACGACTGGCCGATTGACCGAGTGGTCAAAGACCCTAACTGCGAAGCCGAGGATCGTGGGTTCGATTCCCGACCGGGACAAATAATTGTGTGCATGAACATGTCTATTTGTTCCGTGTTTGGGTATTAAAAAAGTATCTATATTTGTATATATTACAAAAAAGAATATTTGAGTACGTATACCAGTTGACTAGTACCTCATAATACAAGCATAATATTTACTTACTTTGGGATTAAATGGCGCTGTGTGGGATGTCTCAGGTATTGTTAATTACAACAAACATACGTTTTTATAGAAACATAGTTAAGATATCTCTTCATACACAGGTAGTTATGAATCGTGTAGTTTTTTACCGTTAGCATGTCGCGACAATTCTTATTGACTTCATCATCTTCTTCTTGTACTAGAACTTGTGGAAGAAGTTGGACGCCATCATTGTGTAAATATAGAAAATGATTGTCAGCAACTTCACTGTCCAGACGAGCTGAAAAAGCATAAGAACCTCTGCATTATGTTGTTGAATGTGTGTCGCTGTTTGGATACTATTACGAAATGGGAACGTTATTACTAAGCATTCGCTGTCCGTCCGTTAGTTACAGTGCTGTATCATCTGAACCGTAATAGTTAGACACTTGAAATTTACATAGAGTATGTATTAGTAGTAGCAGCAATAAAAACAAGTAATTAACATAACATAATTAACTGCAAAATTTACAGATTATTTGTTAAGCCTAGATTACGCACAAACAGAGGATATTGTACACACATTCAAATAGCACTCAAATCATTTTCTATTCCCATCTTGCAAGCACACGCACCCTTCTCACACCCTCATCATAGACCCCCATATCAGCACACACGCAAAGGCCAACGCACATCCACACACCACACACGGCACACAGGTCAAATCAATTATTGTTAATCCAAAACATTTTTTATTTGCTATATCTTTCTTTTATGTATATTTAGATAAAGTGCATTGTAAAAAATTCTCACAAAACCTGGAATCTTAGTGTGAGAGATACTCCTAATAATAAATAATTATTAGTGTGCACACATTCTTTTTTTATGGTTAATAAATAAATTTCAAATTTCACATAAAAAGAAGTTAAAAATTAAAGGCCGTCCCCCATAAAGTGTACAATTTCAATATGTAAACTGTTGGTGATTCTATTCGAAATAAATAAATAAAAATGTTTTTTTTTGAGGTTTTTGGTAATTAATGGTTGAGAGATAATTGCTTACACTTGAAACTTTCATTAAGTATGTATTACTATGGCCGCTACCAAAAATAATGAAAATAAAATACAGTTAAAAATTAAGGGGGGCCTCCATACAAAAATGTTTAAATATTGTAAGGTGGTACGTAACTCTTCGTGTGCAAGCTCGACTCGCGCTTGGCCGAATTTTAAGGTTTAGGATCCCTTCGGTATTCGTCTGTCTGTGAGACACTTTTTCTCAGGAACGCGTGGAGGGAGGTATCAAGTTGAAATTAATATGTAGTAGGTACTTAGATCTACGGTCTCTTGGGAGTGTTGGGACTGTAAAAAAATTAAGCTTCCAAATTAACCCAATGTACATTAATTATCACTGACTGCGTGCCTCGGAGAGCACGTTAAGCATTCGGTCCCGGACGCTGTCAATAGATGGCGGTCGTTACAATCCCCAAGTAGCGTGGTGGATTTAAGCTCCAAACCCCCTCCTCACCCTGGGGTAGGCCTAAGCCCCTGCAGTGGAGTAAAATGGGCTGATGATGATGATGATGATGATGATTAACCCAATAGAAAGATATGATCATTTATGCCGCATATTTTAACACTCGTAAGGAAATAAAATTGAAATATTTATTTCAGACATAGTCCGTACATACGGTTAGCGACATTTCGAAGTTGAAAAGGCTCGGCGAGCTCAACCCCCTTTTGTCGCACCCCACACTTCAACCTATACATATCTGAGTATGACCTTGACCATCTTACACTATTGGTTTGGTTGCCGTACCAAAATCTGAACAATTTAGTGATTTCAGACGGCAGAGTGGTCTCACACTGCAGTTTACGCCACAATATCTCGTAGGTAGGCACAGACCAGTCAACCTATAGACCACGCTTTAATAAACGTCAGTACGAAAACGAAATCGCCAAAAAGTGGCGGGGTGCGGGGAGAGGCCGGCTAGTTTTCATTGGCTCGTTCAAAATTGACAATTTAATGGCTTCCGACGTGCTTCCAACTGACCGCTCACAAGAGACGTAGTTATGTAGTGTCAGTACATAGCCTTGGCGAATGCTACTCCCTGTCAAAGCGTGGTCTATAAGGTTGACTTGTCTGTGCTCGTAGGACACCAAGTCGAGCGCCTTTGACAGATCCAAAAAACAGGCGAACAGGGCGTTTTTCTTGATGTATAGTCCTGCGCAGCCTGCTTAAGGCATAAGATAGCACTCTCTGTAGATAACCCAGGCCTGAAATCGAAATGGGCATCATGCAGTTTGATGTGTTCAGCCAGATGTCGTGATAGACCGAACGCAGCGAACCTGGTTTTAAATCTATAAAGCCATGTGGCCGTGGTTCGAATCCGGGCGTGTACCAATGAGTTTTTTCTGACTTAAGTACATTAACCATCACTGACTCCGTGCCTCGGAGCGCACGTTAAGCAGTCGGTCCCGGTTGCTGTCAATAGATGGTGGTCGTTACAATCCGCCAACCCGCATTGGAGTAGCGTGGTGGATTTAAGCTCCAAGCCCCCTCATCTTGAGGTGAGGCCTAAGCTTCTGCAGTGGGGTATAAAAAGGGCTGATGGAATGGAAAGGAGCCAGGTGTCCATCCAACAAGCTGTAAGTTGTTGCAGACGGCAACAACTCCTTCAGTCACTCGCCTATGCTCATCGCGACCGCGTGCCAAAAACGTGATTAAACAACAATTCAAAAATGCCGTCGTGGATGTTAAAAACGTGTAAAAATCGATCAACTGGGAAGAAAAAAGAAAGTGGCATAACTTATCGTCGATAATTAAACAAGACAAAAAAAAAACATCCAAAACTAATTTTTGTACCTACATTATTTTCTACCGTTGCCGCCGTAACTTGGCACCCTACTTGTCTTAACTACAAGTAATATCAAGACATGTATAATACCTACTAAAGACTTGTATAATACCTGCAATTCTGTGCATTCTAATGGAAATGAATCAAGCTTAACATGTATGATACATGTATAATACAGTGTATTATACTTGGTAGAAAAATCAATGTAGTAGAAACAAGGTGACAGTGCCGCGCGCATAGATTTTGTTCGTGCCGTCTGTTCTGCTAGTATTCAGTTCAATGAAGAGGATGGCTATTTTTTTTTAACTCATGAGATAGATGTAATCCCTATATCTAAAAGGTTTCGTAATCTATTAAACAAATGTGGACGACATTTTTATTTAATAAGTTACGGAACTTAATATAAACAATAACAACAACAATAACATAAATAATACAATAACAGTATCAGAACGTGCCACCTTGTTACATTGAAAATATTTTTTTATTTCACATAAATACTAAAATTACAAAAACTACATGATTTTCCATATGGCATGCCTCTACCTTACTTAGCCTGGCCGAGGGCACCACAGTGGGTTTACAAGAAGCCACTGGGGGTTCTGTGTTCTATCTTCCAGCTCCATCATCAGACCGTCACCGACGTGTGTTATGAAAAGTGCTCGTGAAGACAAATCGAATAAGCCCGAACTCAGTGGTACCATAATTATCGATTCTCATCCAAATTATACATAATTGTAATTTTAGAATTCGATTAAATTAAACGCTGAGGAGTTCCCTCGTGAGGAGACTATTCTAGCTGCATCATCAGCTTACGGTGAAAATTATGGTTGACTATGTAAATGCAATGTACCTATATACGAAGTTTCGTGTCCATGCTACCAATCGTTGAAGAGTTCCCTCGTGAGAAGAAAATTCTGACTGCAGCATCAGGTCATGCTTATCATTTTAATGTATTGGCATAAAAGTTTTAATACATACGTGTTCCAAATTTCAGCTCGATCGGAAACCGAGAAGGGGGTCTTAACTTGCAAGTTTTGATTACATACAGATAGACACCGGGACAGGGTAGGTAAAAGCAAATAAAAGCTTATAAAAGATCGTGAACTACGACTCGTTTCGATGTGGTAACCTAGGCTGGCAGCACTGCCATGCCGCTTAGAGGTTTTGTAAAAACGTGCGTCTATATGTACGTGTTTCCTAACTACTTTAGAGTTATATATTAGTAGGATGCAATCTCTCGCAATGTGGTCGCTATCAGACCCTTATGAAACAATAAATTCATTTTTAATCATTCATAGTAATTTTTCTAGTATCGTGATAGCCCAGAGCACAACGAACCTGTCTGAAATTTATAAGGCCCCATAGGGCCATGGTTCGAATCCGGGCGTGTACCAATGAGTTTTTCTGACTTAAGTACACAATATCACTGACACCGTGCTTCGGAGGGCACGTTAAGCAGTCGGTCCCGGACGCTGTCAATAGATTGCGGTCGTTACAGTTCCCAACCCACAGTGGAGCAGCGTGGTGGACTTAAGCTCCAAGCCTCCCTCCTCACACTGGGGGAGGCCTAAGCCCCTGCAGTGGGGTAAAAATGGGTTGGTGATGATGATGATGAGTAATTTTTCTCATTCACTCCAAAAAGTGTTAGTGCGTCCCACGTATGAAACTCGTTCAGAATTGAAACGTTAGTTCTGCGCGCTGTCCAAAGAATCCTGAGCATTCGTCTCTAGCACCATATTAGAAGAGCGTCATTTTTGCGTCTGCCTTTTAGCTTTTGTTGTATACCACTTTGGTTAAAATATCCCTAGACAATGTTGATATGTGTATAAGGATTACCTAGACAAATATGAGCAATCGCTGTCAGCAACCGAGAAAGTGCGCATCGGGTTGAAATTGTTCACGGGCCTTGGTACCGGATCACACCAATTGGTTCCTCCTAAAAAAAAAGTGTAAGATTATAAAATTACATTATAACTACGTAGAGGCGACACTCACGTCACATACCCGAACGCCCAATAGTATTTAAATTACGGCTAAATCAGTAATGCTGTCGCGCTTGACACTTTTGTTTAATATTCTCGTGACGCGCTGTCATGATGACGTGCGCAATAGAATATGTGACTAATATTGACAGTATTCTATAGTTCGCCTCAAACTTTATGGCGGATCGGAATACAACGCTATAAGCGTACATGCGCAGCGACAGTCTTAAACCTCTCGCTCCACTGCGTCCCGCTACACCTAAAACTGGTTACTGCGACGCGACTTGTGCCTGTGTTCACATCCGCCATAAAGGTTGATTGGAACTGTATTTATCAAGAGAATATAAAAATAAACTTTACACGATAACAAAATTTATAAACAAATTTATATTCGTTTGAAGAATATGGAAATTTTAAGCTATTAAAGCTATATCTCTGTCTCTTTCTAGCAAAATGTAATTTAACATTATTTTAATTAGTCTGATGTCACAGATAAGTATGCCATAATATAGTATTGCTTTTTCTATCTAATAGGACATTTTAAACATTCATGACTTTGTTACATTTGATGTTTTTTTTTTAAATTATTTTATGTTATGATATAATTATTATCCTCCCTCCCTCCTCACCCTGGGGGAGGCCTAAGCCTCTGCAGTGGGGTAAAAATGGGCTGATGATGATGATGAAATAATTAGAAAACTCTTTCATATAAAATTATAAAAAGGAAATTGTCATCTACTTACTTAATTGAGTGAAACCGACAGACATGGAAACTTTGATTTATCCAAAAACACTTTTAAAAAAAATTGTATCAAGGGTTTTTCAAATACTTATTTCAAGCTTTTTGCAGACATTTTAACAAACCAATCAAAAATAAACCGGTGACATATGTTTCAATACAATCTCATATTCCATACAGCGTTATTTTCATAAAAGTACGAATTGACTAGAAGCCCTCTTCTGCGTTTACCGTCTAACCACTCATACTCTAGCTAGCTGGTGTAAGATGGCGAGTTTTTGTACTGACATTTATGACTCTATTAAAACCAAACGCTGCTGTCAAATTAATTTACTCAATGGTTATTCTAAACGATTTTAAAATTAAAAAAAAAAGTTACCAGAAGCCGAGGTGCAAAACATAAGATTAGGCGGCAATGGCTCAGTATATTCATCATACTCTGCAGCAGTGGTAAAGACGACGCCATATCGTTGCTCCACGTGGCAATCTCAAAACCCTGGAATAAAGAAATAATTAATACTAGTTTCCGACCGCGACTTGATCCGCGTAGTGTACTTTTCGTCTTACTATTGAACCACGATTTTATCTATTTAACAAATTGACTGACCGATTGGGCGAGTGGTTAGTGACCTTAGCTATAGAAATTTATAGCAAAATTAAGTTTTTGAGATATACATCAAAAATATACATGTGGCGCCATCTTTATATGTTATACAGTTGCATTCGGATGTTTTCATTTCGAGTAACACTTGTTTTTCGGAAATAATAATACACGGGACATCCCACACAGCGCCATCTAATCCCAAAGTGAGCAAGTATTATGATTGTATTAGGGGGTACTAGATAACTGACATACATACTTACATATTCTTCTATAATATATACATATGCAGGCGGAATTTTTGTCATCATCCAAATTTTAATATATGAACTTTTATATGGCGAATTACTTTCTTATTCATATTTAAATTAGTAACCACGCTGTATCGATATTTTTAATGTGGAAAATTTTACCTATTTTTTTTTTTAATGGAGTGTTAAGATGCTACCTAAAGCCTAGAAAGTTTTTAATTGGTGACAAAAAAATCACTTGATACACTTTTTTTACACCCAGGCACGAAACGAATAGACATGTTCATGCACACAAATATTTGTCTCGGGCGGGAATTGAACCCGCGACTCTCGGTTCCGCAGTTATAGTCTCCAATTACTAGGCCAATCGCTGAGTCAACCGATTCGTAATTTACATCGTATATTTTAATTTGTATGTCACTTACATTACGCTTTCAGCATCTCCCTTCTCTTGCAGTTTATCATTTAACGTTTTATTCTTCACCTCAACTGGCTCGATGTTTTCTTCTCTTCTCAAATTTTCCACCTCTTTCTCTTTTATCGCTTGTCTGTTTACGTCTTCTACCTCTTTCTGCTTGTCCGATTTTTCGTTTTCATTGACGTTCAGCACTTCGGCCAACTCCATCCGAAATCCAAATGTGGCCATTCAAAACCTGGGTAAGTCGCGTCGTCAATTTTCGGTATACCGAGGCCGATGTTCGATCTCAACCGAGCGTTGTATCTCATTAGCTATTAGAAGCGCGTTCATTCTGTAATGTTATAATGACATCTTTGATTATTTATGCTTAGACAGAGCCACGCGAATACAAGGCCAACAAAAAAAAGGACAAATCTTTAACGTGTGTAACTTTATTTTATTTATTTATATTAAATAGAACCAACAGTTATACACAAATTAAAATAATTAGCAGTGAGTGGTTAACAGCCAACCAGGTTCCCACTGATACAAATAACACGGAAAACCTCCTCCCCTCTCCCCCCTCACACACATACACACACACACACACACACGCTAAAATACACATCGCCCCCCACAAAATACATATATGCAGAAACATACGCTTATCGGTCGAACCTCCAACCAATAAGTTTCACCCACAAAGAATCCATTGCTGAGCAAATGCCTCATAGAGTGTGTAACCCATAGAATTAGCGAAGCTCCCCGCCGCCGCCTCCCCGCTAGATACACGGGAAGACATTTACTGTATGAGATGAAGCGTTCCCTTCAGCGGGGGCGTGAGACACGTCTGCCGGGGGGAAGCGTCCACATAATGTCATACACATGAAAAGTTACATCACTTAACAATGTTTCTGAACGGTTGCCTGTTTTTTGGTATAAATGGACATGTGGCTACAATGCCACCAAACGATTAATTCGGAATAGTAGGTACACGACCATTTGCTTGCCAGAAGTCTTTAAAGCAAGACGAAGGAACAACCGATAACGCGGAATAGTTCTTCATCATTACAATGCTAGCTGTCATATATCGGCCGAAACGACTCAGTTTATGGAAGGTCAAAACATTGAATTGACGGATCATCCACAGTACAGCCTCGATTCGGCACCTAACGATTTCTATTTCCAAGCATGAAGAATAAACTACCTGGTCATGGATTTTCGTGCTGTGGATTCGTTCAAAATGCACGTTTTGGAGATACCCCAATCAGAATGAAAAATGGGTTATGAAAAGTGCGTCGATCATCATGGCGAATGTTTTAAAATGCAATTAAACCATATTAAATGACAGATGTATGTTTCTTATTGTTTTTCCGGATCAATAAATAGCAGCTCTCATATAAGCATCAAATACTAATTAATTTTGTAACTGCCGAAATCGTGTAATGCAGGAAACGTCACCAAACAAGAAGAATGTCGAAAACGATGTGAAATGACAAGTGTAAGTTGTCGAGTGTCAAAATGACGTGCGGATTTTAAGTCGGGGTCAATGATTTAATTTCGTTGTTAACTGTTGGAAAGCGAAATAAACAATTTCGGTCGTGAAACTAGTTTAGTCTGCGTCCTTTATTTAATATCTGGATGGAACATTGCAATACAAAGTTAAAAAAATGACGGGCAAACTTTTACATACCTACTTGTGTGTGTGACTCAATATACTACAAACACTCGCTACGCCATACTAACCATGTACTAACCGTATACAGACGCCTACGCTCTAATCTGAACACTTTGTATTTTGGTCATTTTCAAATATCAGCTAAAATTACGAAAAAGACATAAATCGCGCGTGCGCACCCTTACAGTGAGGTAGGGGACTCAGTCTGCTACAACTAGCGTGCATGGCGGGACTGTTGGTGAGATACACTTCTCTGTTCACCCGTCGACCGTTTTAAACGGTGTTCAAATATGAGAGCAGACGTCTATACAATCTCTGCATACGTAAATTATAACCGAACAGTTAGGCAATAATTTTAGCTACGTCGTTTTGACGCCGACTTCCTATTCAGACGTTATACCTGGTGTTTGGCTGAACATAGTCCAAACTTATAGAGCGTATAGAGTTTACCGAACTAAACAAAGATTTAAAAAAAAAAAGATACATGTTTTTCTCGGTAACCGTTAGTTTGCACCATCTGCTCAGTTGAAACTTTTTGTTTAGTTCGGTAAGGTCTACCCTATAAGTTTGAAATACGTCACATGCTCATAATCAAACTACCTGTATAATACACACTGCAAACCAACCGTAGAGAACTATAACGGCGCCGCGAAAGGATGCACACGGCACAGCTCAGGCACTTTAAATAGTATTTGCTTTTGGTCGAGGCGATCGCGTTTCGCTCGGCGCGTGCGCTCAGACGAAACCATCAGCGCTACGCCTTTACGGTTCACGTATCTGTAACAGGTATCACATATAACTTTGTTAATAATGATTTATTTTTTTAAATTATTTCACTGTTTTGATATATTTAGAAAACTCTTTCATAAGAATTTAGATTCTAGTTTAGAAGGTTGTGGTTCAAATCCCAGATACCGACATCTACCAAGGAGTTTCATGTACTTAAGTTAATACTAACTGCGACGACGACCGCTTAGCCTAGTGGGCAGCGACTCTGCCTGTGAAGCTGGAGGTCCCGGGTTCGAATCCCAGGTCGGGTCAGTATTTATATGATGAATATTAATACTGGCACCGGGTCTTGGTTGTTATATTATTATGCATGTGGTGTCTTTGCTTGGTACCCAAAATACAAGCTAATGCTTAGTTTGGGACCTAGACGTTGTTGTGATTGTGTGTGTTATTATTATTGTTACTAATCTGTACAGACAGACATGTGTTGCTTACTTGATAGTGTAATATATGGCAACATCAACCATATGCGTAAATAACTGTTTTTGTATCATGTGTATGCGCATGTATGTATATGTATGTATATATCAATATGTATGCATTGTGTGTATTGTATGTGACTGAATATGTATTTTGGATCTGGTAGTCATATAGTATAATAATTATTAATTTAAAAAGTTCGACTAATTGTCATTAGGTAAGTTATATTGATATACCATATTAGGTCCTCACGATACAGGCATGCCGCCTAGTGTGAGGACTATAGATACATACTTTCTGTTGTTAAATTAACTTTTCTGCTATTAGCGAACCTATGGCTGATGTATTTTACTGCTCTTTTAAATAATTGTAGATCGCTCATCTGCTGTAAAATAAACTTTGTCATTTTTTTTTAAATAAATAAACTGCTAATAATAAACTTTTAATTTAAAACTATCGTACAAAAATATTTTAGCTGTAAAGGGTTTATTGCACAGTAGACGATTGTTTAAGTGATCTAGAGGTCTGGACGTCAACCAAAGCAGTTGGTATGTTTTGATTCATTTTACTTTATGTATTTCTTCTTAATTTGTCAAAGTGTTAAAGTGTTTGTTATTTTTATATCCTTATACATATTTTATATAAACTGCTGAGTTTGTTTTCGGTTCTTCTACTACATTTTGAACCCCTAGTAACTACAAAATAAAATGACTGACTGATTGGCCAAATGGTTAGTGACCTTAACTGCAAAGCCAAAGGTTGCAGTTTAGATTCCCGCCCGGAACAAATATTTGTATGCATGAATATGTCTATTTGTTCCGTGTCTGGGTGTAAAAGTATCTATATATACATATATGATAAAAAATGTTATAACTTTATATCTGTTGTTTAGTACCCTATGATACAAGCATAATACTTGCAAACTTTGGGACTAGATGGCGCTGTGTGGGATGTCTCGGGTATTATTACTATTATTTTCATTAAAAAAAATAATTCCTGTAACGGTTAATCTTGACTCAATCAAAAGTACTTGAGTAATTTCACTTCAATATAAAATATTTGATTGATTAATTGGTAAAATGCAAACTCTCAACAAAGTATTATGCATACTGGAATGTCGAGGGTATAAATCAAATATGTGACGATAGACGACGCCGCTCGAAAGTACCGCTGGTCGTATCTACAGCGACCAAACTGACCTTGGTGTTAGAAGATTCAACCTTGCGCTGGTGTGATCCACGTCCAGCAGAAGTTAGTTTGGCTGTGTCAACGTAACACCACATTACTCGCTGTACTAGCTTTTGAAAGTTGTATGTGACGCAGATTCCGGCGTTAGACTCCAGCATATTTCTGCCACCAGGAAGAACTGCAAGATTAAGGGTTGCTCATCATCAGACTTTAAGACTCCCCTACTGAAGTACTGCTCATTCTCGACATCAAGTTAAGTTTGTGTCATACGACTTGAAAGAGTTGGGAGGAAGTGACAAGGTCGGCAGAGTTTGTCACATTTGACTTTAATTTTCCAAGGTCGGCAGAGTTTGTCACATTTGACTTTAATTTTCGTAAAGTTGCTGTGTTCAAAAAGTTTAGACGATCTGGTTCGAATCCCAGAAACCGGCATATAGCAATGAGTTTTTTTCTGATTTAAGTACCAAACTTTCACCGATTTCGTGCCTCGGAGATCACGTTAAGTTGTAGGTCCCATTTGCCATCATTAAATCGCAGTCATTAAAATTCATCAACCCGCACTGGAGCAGCGTAGTGGTGTGGTGTATAGGTACCTACATCTACTTCTTTGACCGAAATATTGTTACATAACACATGCTCTCTGAGGCACAAAGTCAGTAATAGTTATGTACTTATTACAAAAAAGCTCATTAGTACATGCCGGTTTCAGGGATTCTAACCACAACCTTCTAAACTAGAAGCGGGTTCGCCACCACTTGGCTATCATGACACTCACAATTTGACTGTATTCTTAGGAATAACTCTAGGCATGAAATTGCAATGGGATCCTAATATCATTAAATAGATTCCTGCAGTTTACATTGTAAAAAGATTTGCATCTTTTCAGACATAGACTATAAGATTGGTACATTTCAGTGATTTCCATTGTTTAATGACTTATGGCATTCTGCTGTAGAGACATACCTACTACTAGAGTTGATTTTTTGCTACAGGTAGGAATTTTAATGATGCACGATTTGTTTGATCATTGAATCTGCCATTTTACTCACGTTTTCAATCTTTTTGAAATATGAGACGCTTCATCTTGATGAATATGCTATCTAAATTTAGAATGAATTTTCTGGAAAATAAGTAAAATCACACAAAAATTACCCCTGTATCCACTCCTGCAGGAGACAAACAAACTATAGTTGTTGCTATGCACAGGGGGAACATACAATTTTTATTATTGATGTTTACAAAATATGTGTATAAAATGAAGTTATTCAAATGTAAGGCTTATAAGAATCTACCTACGATGATAAAAAAATATAGTTAGTAATTAAAGATATCTTCAAGTTACTATTAACACATGAAAGTATGTCATTAACTTAATATTAAAACATACATACCTTCAATTTAAAACCAACAAAAATATCGTAATTTTTTACACATTGAAATGAAATACATTTAAATAAAATAAGGTTATGTTTTGGCAAGTTGTGTATAATAATTATGTCAATTGTAAGTTATAAAAGTACTCAGTCATTTAAATAAAGGAATAATAAATTTATAAATTCACCGAAATGTTTATAGCAATAATAATAATACAATCCAATTGTAAACAATACTTGATTGAACTCACTTAAACTTTGAAACAACCAGCCACCAACGCGCGCTATTTGCAGAATAGAACCACAGAATAGAATGATCGGCCGTATGGGATGCGTACAGACAGATGCGTATGGGCGAGAGCTCCGCGGCCGCGGGCATCGATGAAAACATGATGAAAACTCTTCGTTAATATCTGATTCATCTAGTTTTATTTAAGTTAACAGAGATGGCGCTGCCTCACAAATGTTAATGTGTCATTTAAAAATGTTTTATTTTAAATTGTAATATTTGACACCTCTTAAAATACTAAAGTATATTTTTAATACTTATAATTATTATTTAACACGTTCAATTTATTTTAGTTCACAAAAGTAATTAAAATACTTTAAAAGTTTGTTTTGATACCAGAGTGCAACATAACAGAACAGTTTAATTATTATTTTTACAATTAACATTACATTATTTATTTTAAATTCTCTGTAATTAGTTCTAATAATTAAGTTTAGAATTATTTCTTTGTTTTTTTTTTTTAAATATTATTTCACTAAGGCAGTGTAACCAAATCAATAAATAAAAATAGAAAGACATTGAAATTACCACAACTTCCGCAAATCAGAGGTTAACCCAGGTTAACCAATAGGCATGCTCTCGTTGATCGCTGCCATTGGCTGCCATGCGTGATGATGAAACTCTCATACAAATGAAAAAAAAAATATGTAAGCCCTGTCTTTTGAATGTACATTACGCTGGCGTAGCCACTTCAAAAGGCCACAACCTAACCATACCCATAATTTGTTGCTAATTTGTTACCCCAATCCCGATTTTGTAGCTCTTGCCGTTATCGAGATACAGTGCGCTTAAGACTTACGCTAGCGTAGCCACCCCTATAACTTTTGAACCTATCAACTTATTTAAATTATTCCAACGCTATAATTTGTTGCTAATTTGTTGCTCATTTATTACACCGATCCCGATTTTGTAGCTCTTGCCGTTTCCGAGATACAGTGGCTACGCTAGCGTAAGTCTTACGCTAGCGTAGCCACCCCTATAACTTTTGAACCTATCAACTTATTTAAATTATTCCAACGCTATAATTTGTTGCTAATTTGTTGCTCATTTATTACACTAATCCCGATTTTGTAGCTCTTGCCGTTTCCGAGATACAGTGGCTACGCTAGCGTAAGACTTACAATAGCGTAGCCACCCCTATAACTTTTGAACCTATCAACTTATTTAAATAATTCCAACGCTATAATTTGTTGCTAATTTGTTGCTCATTTATTACACTAATCCCGATTTTGTAGCTCTTGTCGTTTCCGAGATACAGTGGCTACGCTAGCGTAACCCCGTGAAATCCCTAAAGAGGCCCATACGTGGTAAATATTATTGCAAAATATTTATTATTGCGCAATAATATTGACCGTGTTTGTAATATGTAATATTATAATTAATCCCAAAATGAAACAAAAAAACAATTTTCAAAAAATAAAATAAAAACCGACTTCAAAAACATAAACTAAAAATTAAAAAATAAATTTTTAACTTTAAAGAAAGGAGCATTAACAGGCGGCATATAGTTAATGAAGTCGGTGCCAAGTCATCCACTTTAAATTTTGTTCTATATTCGTTATAGTTATAAATAGGTATATCATAGTTGTATTTAATTGTTATTTTTGTACGCACCTATTTAAAGTGTCTGAGTTAGCACCGACTTCATTAACTATATGCTGCCTGTTAATGCTCCTTTCTTTAAAGGGATAATTTTATTTTTTAATTTTTAGTTATGTTTTTGAAGTTGGTTTTTATTTTTTGTGAAAATAATTTTATTTTTCAATTTTTAGTTAAACACATCTGTAACTTATTTGTATTTAGTATATATGGGGCTTCTAAACGCGCTACCCTAATGAGACAACACCGCGATTACGCAACGTAAATTCAGTGTCAAATTGACGCATCAGCATGCCTAGTAGGTAGTGGTATTCCTATGTAAAACTTCCATCTTAATTAAGTATTATTTTTTGGCGACCTGAACATTTTGGCATATTGAACCGTATGAAGTAAGCCCAACAAAAGGTAATTGCTGTAAATCGTTGAGGAATTCCCTCGACTGTGTATGGTCTCCATTATCAGACATGTAATGGCACTTATAACTCATATGTGTGCAAAGTTCTCATCAATAGAAATGAATTAAGTTCAAACACCAGGTAATTGCTGTAAATCGTTAAGGAGTTCCTTCGACTGTGTATATATAGTCTCCTCTCATCAGACCTGTAATGGTACTTATAACCCATATGGGTGCAAAGTTCTAATTAATAGAACTGAATTAAGTTCAAACAACAGGTAATTGCTGTAAATCGTTGAGGAATTCCGTCGACTGTCTATGGTCTTCATCATCAGACCTCTAATGGCACTTATCAAAAAAAATCAAAATCAAAAAGTTTTTATTCAATATAAGATGTTTACACACACTTATTGAACGTCAAAATGAATTGATTAAGTGATCAGGTACCGGTTCCAAAACTAGAAGGAGAAGAACCGGCAAGAAACTCATCCCTGTTTATTTTTAACCCCCGACGAAAAAAGAGGGCTGTTTTATTTAAATATAAGTTTTTCTTAGTTAGTTTAATTTTTTTTTTTAAATATGCTTACAACTATTACAATGATGTCCATGCGTAAGTACTTATCATTTAAATACTCGGTAATACAATAGTAAGCTTTTTTCACGAGTTGGACTTTAACTCGCTTTGTAAATTGATTTGAATTTAAGTTCAATATTTCTTTAGGAATTTTATTATAAAAACGAATACAATTTCCCATGAAAGAATTATTAACCTTTGAGAGTCTGAACCTGGGAATCGATAACTTATGGTTATGTCATGTATTTAAGTTGTGGCTATTACCCACCCTAGAGAAAGCATTTAAGATTTTATTTACATAAAATTATAACCCATATGAGTGCAAAGTTCTCATCAATATAAATGAATTAAGTCCAAACACCAGGTAATTGCTGTGAATCGTTAAGGAGTTCCTTCGACTGTGCATGGTCTCCTTCATGAGACCTGTAATGGTACTTATAACCCATATGGGTGCAAAGTTCTAATTAATAGAACTGAATTAAGTTCAAACAACAGGTAATTGCTGTAAATCGTTGAGGAGTTCCCTCGCCTGTTTTTCAGCTCCATCATCAGATCATCTCCCGACCTTCATCAAATAGTACTAGTAGTCGTACTTTATGAAAATACTTAAAATACGATACTTTAAAATACGATTTTCGAAGGTTGCCCTCGATTTCTCTGGGATGCCATCACCAGATCCTGGTTTCTTTATCATGGTACCACTCCGGAGATATCTCTTTTCCATAAAAAAAAAATCATCCTAATCGGTTCATAAACAACGAAGTTATCCCTGAACACACAAAAAAAAACATATATATGATCGAATTAAGAAACCTCCTTTTTTGAAGTAGTTTAAAAAGAAATTTGTTTGTTTGTATGTTACGCTGTCACGTCTAAACCACTGTCAATGAAACTTTGCAGAAAGGAAAGGGGCTTGTCAGGAGTGACATAACCTACTTCTTGTTTGTGTGTTTGTCTGTTTGTCCAAATTAATCTCCAAAACGGTTGAACCTATTTTAATAAAATATTGTAGACATGAAGAAAGCGTTGTCAGGAGTGACATGAGCTTAGTTTTGCTTGTCTGTCTGTCGGTTCCGGCTATTCTCCGAAAAGGATGAACTAATTTCAATGAAATTTTTCATACATGAAAAGAGGGTTGTCAGGAGTGACATAAACTACTTATTGTTTGATAGCTATTGTTCATGCTAAGATGGCTTTGATGAAATTTAATAGGTATAGAGATTTCTTAGGTAGTTAACTTTCAAAAGGTTCTAGAAAATTTTGCAGTGTTCTGGATTCACTCGTAAATTCAAGAAAACACTACGAGACTTTCTCGCAAATCTTAAATTTAGACGAGCATTTCTCGTGAAACAGCTGATAAAGTCAATGACCGAAGCGGTCAGATACAAAGAAAAAATTAAAATAATAAATTCCATAAAGATGATTGAAAATATCAGACAAACAACAGACGAGACACATGGATGAAATGTAGAGTCGAAATCATTTTACTCACATAGTAAAATAAAATTGATATTCATTTACAAATACGAAACTAATTCACGCACTTAAATAATTTCTTACTCATGTCGAGATTTGAGTTTAAGTTCTAATAGTGTGAAGTGAATGTGGATCTAAGAGTATATTATATCAAAACAGATTATATCAAATACTAAATGACATTTAGCTATTCCATCTATTAAGGTTATCAATAACTGAATACCATAGCAAACTCTAAGGTAAGTATTACAGTTTGGTAATATTTTCTTGTCGTTTCTGGTGTTGTTTTTAATCTATGCCGTCAAGCCGCACTGTCGCTTTTATCAATGGTCAAACGCATCAATAACGCATTGGCGTTCCTTTGATACAAGTATTACAAGTGCCGACAACAACGCCGCGCGTCTCTTTATAATAATGCCGCCTAGTAGTCTGCCCCTCAAGATGCTACAAGCTAAAATGAATCTTATGTACATGGAGTAAAGTCTGCATTGGCAAAATTATCGCGAAATGAGCTGGCTGCTCTGCCAACAATTTTTTTTTTATTCTAAACTTTATTTCGTTCATATGACATTTTAATTTCTTATTATGTCAGAAATTAAAAATTAGAAATGTCAGTCAATTGTCAAACGATTCTACGAATCTAACTATACCTACGAGTAAACATTAATGCGAATTCTAGATAGGTACTACTACTCGTATATTTAACCCTTATCTAGTTGTATTTGTCACTATCTATGCAGTAATAATTGTCTTCAAATAATAAATACTTTTCAAATTATTAATACCTACCATGCGTAAGTGATCCCGGGACAAGATCTGCCTCACCAAGCACAGAGCTCTCTCCTCTTGTAGATACCTACTCTGTCCTTTGGCCTTGAGTCTTGCCTGTGCCCGTTTCCATTCGAACATGACAGTACTTTGTAGATTAGTTAGTTTGTAGTTGTAAGATTATACAAAATAAAGATTCGTTAAAATATGCCTATCTTACGTTTTTTATCGATGTCACGATTTTCAAAGCACTAAGGGTGTGAATTGGAGGTTGGGGAGGCTTTCCGAATAATTTTGATCATGCTATTTGAAAGCAACAAAATCTAGCGTCGGAATAATTTAAATAAGTTGATATGTTCAAAATTACAGGGGTACAGCGTCAGACTTACGCTAGCGTAGCCACCTCTATCCAATTTCATTCAATCAATGTTAATAAATATTATTCAATGTTAAAGGTCAATATTATTGAGCAATAATAAATATTTTGCAATAATATTTACCACGTATGGGCCTCTTTAGGGATTTCACGGGGTTACGCTAGCGTAGCCACTGTATCTCGGAAACGGCAAGAGCTACAAAATCGAGATTGGTGTAATAAATGAGCAACAAATTAGCAACAAATTATAGCGTTGGAATTATTTAAATAAGTTGATAGGTTCAAAAGTTATAGGGGTGGCTACGCTAGCGTAAGTCTTACGCTAGCGTAGCCACTGTATCTCGGAAACGGCAAGAGCTACAAAATCGGGATTAGTGTAATAAATGAGCAACAAATTAGCAACAAATTATAGCGTTGGAATTATTTAAATAAGTTGATAGGTTCAAAAGTTATAGGGGTGGCTACGCTAGCGTAAGTCTTACGCTAGCGTAGCCACTGTATCTCGGAAACGGCAAGAGCTACAAAATCGGGATTAGTGTAATAAATGAGCAACAAATTATAGCGTTGGAATTATTTAAATAAGTTGATAGGTTCAAAAGTTATATGGGTGGCTACGCTAGCGTAAGTCTTACGCTAGCGTAGCCACTGTATCTCGGAAACGGCAAGAGCTACAAAATCGGGATTAGTGTAATAAATGAGCAACAAATTAGCAACAAATTATAGCGTTGGAATTATTTAAATAAGTTGATAGGTTCAAAAGTTATATGGGTGGCTACGCTAGCGTAAGTCTTACGCTAGCGTAGCCACTGTATCTCGGAAACGGCAAGAGCTACAAAATCGGGATTAGTGTAATAAATGAGCAACAAATTAGCAACAAATTATAGCGTTGGAATTATTTAAATAAGTTGATAGGTTCAAAAGTTATAGGGGTGGCTACGCTAGCGTAAGTCTTACGCTAGCGTAGCCACTGTATCTCGGAAACGGCAAGAGCTACAAAATCGGGATTAGTGTAATAAATGAGCAACAAATTATAGCGTTGGAATTATTTAAATAAGTTGATAGGTTCAAAAGTTATATGGGTGGCTACGCTAGCGTAAGTCTTACGCTAGCGTAGCCACTGTATCTCGGAAACGGCAAGAGCTACAAAATCGGGATTAGTGTAATAAATGAGCAACAAATTAGCAACAAATTATAGCGTTGGAATTATTTAAATAAGTTGATAGGTTCAAAAGTTATATGGGTGGCTACGCTAGCGTAAGTCTTACGCTAGCGTAGCCACTGTATCTCGGAAACGGCAAGAGCTACAAAATCGGGATTGGTGTAATAAATGAGCAACAAATTAGCAACAAATTATAGCGTTGGAATAATTCAATTAAGTTGATAGGTTCAAAAGTTATAGGGGTGGCTACGCTAGCGTAAGTCTTACGCTAGCGTAGCCACTGTATCTCGGAAACGGCAAGAGCTACAAAATCGAGATTGGTGTAATAAATGAGCAACAAATTAGCAACAAATTATAGCGTTGGAATTATTTAAATAAGTTGATAGGTTCAAAAGTTATAGGGGTGGCTACGCTAGCGTAAGACTTACGCTAGCGTATCCACTGTATCTCGGAAACGGCAAGAGCTACAAAATCGGGATTGGGGTAACAAATTAGCAACAAATTAGCAACAAATTATGGGTATGGTTAGGTTGTGGCCTTATGAAGTGGCTACGCCAGCGTAATGTACATATCTTTTGATCTGTTATAGCCTCATATAGCTAAATGTGGATTATTCAAATGATTAGTCCCACTATCTGACTGAAGATGACACTATTATTCACTATCTAATATTAGTTATGCGCGTTAACTAATTTATTATTTTTTCTTTTTGATTTTTTTTTTGTAATACTGTATTAACCTTCTTTTAAAATTATTTTTACATTTATTTTCATCAGTACATTCAAATTCAATGCGGAAGAAAAATGTTAAAAACGTAATGAATTGACCATTGACAGGAAAAGAACGAAAAGTCATTGTTAATCATATTTCATACTAGCGACCCGCTCCGGCTTCGCACGGATAGCAGAGCAATATTTTAATATGCCGTAGTGTTTTTTCTGTCGTAGGCTTAGTGTTGTATTGCCGTATCAGCTTGTTCCGTCGAACATGTGGATTAGATTTAATTATATTTAAATGTAACATATGTTCATCCTGCTTGGAGTATTTTTAAAGTATTTTATTTCCAATTGTGTAAATATTTGAAAAAGTGAAGAATATATACGCAAAACAAAGTAAAACATTTCTTTGTACGTTACCTACACGTGTCGTGTCGCTTCACGCGTCGTCACCAAGCCGCCCGGCCGCTTACGCGCTTTTCGCGCGATAGTTTTAACTCCTAAGATATTAATTTAAATTGTATAGTGTAAAGGGCAATCATAATGCGCATAAAATGCTCAAGATAAATAACGTATTTAATTTGATAAGGATTAATACTGTATCCGTATAAATTGCTTTCAAATTACCTCATCACATGACACCATTTTTTTAAACATAAAAATAGGTATAGTAAGCTATCCATGAAAGATAAATATATGCCATCGCGGACTTTTCTTTAGTCCTATAAAAGAGACACAACTCCTCCATACATTATTTTGTTATATCTCAAAAGGATTAGGCAGCGTTTTCGATGAAAGCTCCCAGCCGAGTTGATTTTTTTCCGACTTCTTCAACAATAATAATATAATAATATAATAATAATATAATAATAGTAATGAACAGGTATTGGAACAATTTTGTATACAAAATAATTTATTTGGGTAAGGATTAATAAAATGGTATGAACAAAATGCACAACGCGACAGCGTTTATTTTTTCTATTTCTATGACTTATTAAATTCGTAATATCTATTGAATGGAATAGCCGATTTGAACAATTCAAAAAGTAATCTACATGAATTGAAACAGTCTTGAAAACAATATGATTTATTTGGATAAGGATTTAAACAGAAATATGAATAACATGGCCTAATTTTGATCGGTATTCCGATGGATTTTTAAAATGTAAAAAGTGGTTATTGTGACATAGGTAACGATAATAGTTAAACATACAGTATCACGAAGTTTTTTGTAGTTATAGATAATGTTCTTTAATATTGTAGAACATACTTTTGTTCTATCATCAATAGTTTCAACAGTGCATGCGACGAAAGATGTTATATGGCATTTTTTTACACTTTGGGTTACGTTACTAAAGTTTTAGTAAGGATCCCTAATCTTTTTTAGCTATAAATATAGCCTATGTTACTCAGGGTGAATGTAGCTTTCTAATGGTGAAAAAATTTTTTAAACTGCACAGTAGTTTTTGAGTTCATTCGTTACAAACATACACACACACACAAATACAAATCTTTCCTTTTTATAATATTAGTGTAGATTATTAAATGGACGTAATTGTACCTACTACGTAGGTTAATGAACCTAATATTACGTCCATGTATTATTCATCATCATCAGCCCATTTTTACCCCACTGCAGGGGCTTCGGCCTCATCCAGGGTGAGGAGGGGGGGCTTGGAGCTTAAGTCCACCACGCTGCTCCACTGCGGGTTGGGAACTGTAACGACCGCCATCTATTGACAGCGTCCGGGACCGACTGCTTAACGTGCCCTCCGAAGCACGGTGTCAGTGATATTGTGTACTTAAGTTAGAAAAACTCATTGGTACACGCCCGGATTCGAACCATGGCCCTATGAGGCCTTATAAATTTAAGACAGGTTCGTTGCGCTCTGGGCTATCACGACAACCACCTATAATAATTAGACATTAAACGACAGACTATTATACTATTGTTATAAGATTTCAAGTTTTGGCACTCCTTTTCCATATAAACTTTAACTACATTTTCTCAAAGATGTTACGATATACTAGATGTGTCTTGCACAACCTTCTTTGGGATAAATTATACTTGCAGTGCCGGACCCATAGACATATATATACTAGCGTAGGAGACCAACTGACATCTAAACATCGCATGACCGAAACGGAAATGAGTATGTGTGCAAAATTCACATGTGGTTGAGCCAGTTTTAGTGATGTGCATGGGTGTTTTTTATATTATCGATAGCACGTAGTACTTTCATGATAATGTGTCGTTGAAATTACCGCGATATCATAAGTCGAAATCGGCAATCCTATTTATTATTTTGAATCTGCTATACTACATACTTTTTTTTGAGTTACTTTTCCTAACTTTTAGTTTTTTAAAATGACAAATCATCAATCAGTCAATTCAAATGCCATTTCCTTTACTCCAATAAATATTTTTTTTTGTTAACAGTTGATAATAAAAAATTTGCAGAAGTAAAGAAAGCGTTAACATCATTATGGAAATGTTAATATTTAGTTGAATACAAGCCAAGTAATAAATAAAACAATATAAATAAACGATTTTTATTTTTAATTACAATACGTCATGTTGCAACGCATAACAACAAAATTTTAACTTTTTGTAAACAAAAAAATGAGAATGTACAAAACAAAAACATTTACAATAGAGAAGTTCATGATGTTCAAAATATACAATTTAACTCGATAGAATTGAAAGATAAACCAAAACTAATAAAACAGTGAAAGTTTTTTTTAAATTCGTCAATAAATGACTGAGAAATAAATTATTGATATTTATTAATTTGACGACCGCTTAGCCTAGTGGGTAGCGACCCTGCCTACGAAGCTGGAGGTCCCGGGTTCGAATCCCAGGTCGGGTCAGTATTTATATGATGAATATCGATACTGGTACCGGGTCTTGGTTGTTATATGTATGTGATGTCTTCGCTTGGTACGCAAAACACGAGCTAATGCTTAGTTTGGGGCCACGACGTTGTAATGTGCACGTTATTATTATTATGTATTTTCGTGCGGTTTGACTGGTGGATTCTTACTGCCCATGACGTCACATTGTCTACTCGATTGAGTGTCGCGTCGTCTCACTACACCACAAATTATGCCTTGGATGCCTTGGACTAGTCTATAATATCTTTTGTTTCTTTGTGTAATAGGTAATTAAGTTTTATTTGAATATAAAGGAACAAGTTTTTGTAAAAGACAAAGTGATAATTTGCCTAAAATTGATATTTTCACTGTGATGGACTTTTCTTCAAATCCATTTTATATTAGTGCTGAAATAAAGGTTTAGGCTCTAAAGTTGAAGGTCCTGGTGATATATCCCGGTAAACGTACGCTGACACCGATCGCTTGGTCTTCAGATTGACCTGTACAGAAATTACAGTTGGCATAAATGCTCTGACTTTAGATATTAAGTATTATTAGTATATTACTTAATATACTTAGTAAGCACATATGAAAAAAAAAGAAACCCCTAACAGCACAAATTCAGTAGGTATAGATCCTTTCTTCAAAAGTCGTCGGTGATTTAGTTAGACAAAACAGTTATCCGTAAAATGTCTAATGCAAACCAAAGAATGTTTTTGAGGAGTCCCACCTGTTCTATTTAACATTTTTTTCCATTGTTCTATGCTAACCGTGTTTACAGGAAACCTGGATATTATGAAATAGACATCATTATCAGGAAGCATTTTTTAACACCGCAGTTTCTTGGAGGAAAATGAGGTTAAACTATTGTATACAGTAGTTTTGTCATTCAAAGTTTAATTATTTACGACGTTCATAATCAGAGAACAGATAGAACGTCAGACTTTAAATCATAAATAAATAACGATTAAAATTAAATAGAGCATCAGATTTTAAATCATAAATAAATAACGATTAAAATTAATTGTGTATATATCTAATATTTTCATTTGAAAAAGTCTTGTATTTACATATATACCCTATGTGTAGTATATATGTATAGATGTCATACTTTCCCTTACAATGTGCTGCCAGGCTAAATAAACCTCACAATATGTTTAAAAACAGTTAACGACATCATTCCAGTGGAACAGGTGCAATTAGGTAATATCAAATTTACAAAATATTTATATTTGAAAATATCGACATATCGATACATTTTCTGCAATCCCTATGCTTCATTGTTTGATTGTAATTTTACACAATATTTTTGTATCGTACACATAATTGTTTAAAATAACAAATTATTTACAAAATAAAGTATTTACCGTATACTACTGATGTAAAACCAAGTAAATTTAGGATTGCTTTTTATAAAAATAAGCATTAAGATAACAGTATGTTATTGGCAGTACTTACCGGTGAAATGTCTCTTTATTTGGATTATTAACATATGTTACAGTGCAATTTAAAACTGAACACTACACCATTTTTATCACAAGAATTAATTTTTGTAGAATTCAAAACGATTATAACACAAAATAGAAAACAAAGCTGGACCTTATTTTGACAAGTGAGTAAAGAAGACTAAATGTGTTCAAAGAGGTTTTATGTCAGATTTTCTTGCATTTCTTTCTCGCATGTAGGATTTCCGCAAAGAGCTGGATGTCATTCGCACACTGTGTTCCTCTCTTACGCTAGTATATATACCTTTATGGCCGGACCATAAAGTGTCCCACAATGTTTTAGCAGACATGCTCGTACGGTTGAATATGTAGTTTGAAAATGGAACGAACTCTTTTTACTCATCTAAGTTTTAATTAAACGAACTGGCATGACAAAAAGAATGCGCCATTAAATGAATTTAAAAAAGTAAAAATAAGGCTTCGACATTGGAACGTGGCGAATTGGCGGCAAAATTACTAATTTTATTATTATAATACAGTTGTCAATTTAATTAGTTTATGTTAACTTTACCTACTATAAATTATTCAAAATGAGTTTTACGAGTGATGAAGACATTTTAACACCACCTGAAGTACAAGAAGCCGCAAAAGCTATTGTTGAAAATTGTTTACCACCGAATCGATGGACAGATACCTACATGAAAACGTATAAAAAAAAAAATCAATGGAAAAAGGAAACGAAATCTAAATCGTTGTCTGAAAACGTTTTCGTAGCTTATTTTGGTGAAATGGCTACAAAAGTAAAACCATGTACATTTTGGGTAGGTACGTGTATTATATTCCATGTTAAAATGTACGATACTAATGAAACATAATATAAACTTCAAACAATCCCTGGAAATATCACAAACTAATGACATTTCTGGGAGATCCACTTTCAAGTTTCAAAAACTGTACCTTTACTAATTGTGTTTTTAAATAAAAATTTATGTTATTGTTTTAATTTACACGCATCTTTGAGAAAAGTACTATACAAGCCTTGTGCATAACCGGACTCACGATCGTTCGCTTATGCTGCACTTACGGGCCGCGGCATTAATCTCCTATAACTAAAATGCCAAATCTCATAGGTACTCCTCCGTGCTCGCGATATGCTTTAAAAGGTGTACAAAATTTTTTCTTCACATATTAATATATACTTAGATTATCAAATTAAATGGTTTAAAACCCTGTTAAAATAACAGATTTTTCAAAAATGTAAATACGTATGCAGTTTTTGTTAGCTCAAAAATCGAGCTTATGACCCCTTTGCACACTTTTCCCTATTTCTCATAGTTTAGGATCGCTGCCAGAGACGCGCTCGACCCCGACGTCGCGTCACATTTCAGTTTTTTTTCCTACAAATTTTTGTTGCTGCACTTACGGGCCGCGGCAGTAATCTCCTAAAATGCCAAATCTCATACTCCTCCGTGCTCGCGATATGCTTTAAAAGTTGTACAAAATTTTTTCTTCACATATTAATATATACTTAGATTATCAAATTAAATGGTTTAATACCCTGTTAAAATAACAGATTTTTCAAAAATGTAAATACGTATGCAGTTTTTGTTAGCTCAAAAATCGAGCTTATGACCCCTTTGCACACTTTTCCCTATTTCTCATAGTTTAGGATCGCTGCCAGAGACGCGCTCGACCCCGACGTCGCGTCACATTTCAGTTTTTTTTCCTACAAATTTTTGTTGCTGCACTTACGGGCCGCGGAAGTAATCTCCTATAACTAAAATGCCAAATCTCATAGGTACTCCTCCGTGCTCGCGATATGCTTTAAAAGGTGTACAAAATTTTTTCTTCACATATTAATATATACTTAGATTATCAAATTAAATGGTTTAAAACCCTGTTAAAATAACAGATTTTTCAAAAATGTAAATACGTATGCAGTTTTTGTTAGCTCAAAAATCGAGCTTATGACCCCTTTGCACACTTTTCCCTATTTCTCATAGTTTAGGATCGCTGCCAGAGACGCGCTCGACCCCGACGTCGCGTCACATTTCAGTTTTTTTTCCTACAAATTTTTGTTGCTGCACTTACGGGCCGCGGCAGTAATCTCCTATAACTAAAATGCCAAATCTCATAGGTACTCCTCCGTGCTCGCGATATGCTTTAAAAGGTGTACAAAATTTTTTCTTCACATATTAATATATACTTAGATTATCAAATTAAATGGTTTAAAACCCTGTTAAAATAACAGATTTTTCAAAAATGTAAATACGTATGCAGTTTTTGTTAGCTCAAAAATCGAGCTCATGACCCCTTTGCACAGTTTTCCCTATTTCTCATAGTTTAGGATCGCTGCCAGAGACGCGCTCGACCCCGACGTCGCGTCACATTTCAGTTTTTTTTCCTACAAATTTTTGTTAATTAAGTGTAAACATATTATATATTTTTATAAACTAGAATAAATAAGGTAATATAAATAATTTTTTTATTACAAAATATTTACAATTCAAAAAGTAATAGAAAATTAAAGAAAAAAATCCAGACATGATTTTTACTTTATTGCAAATAAAACCATTTTTTGTATGGGTGTATACTAAATTGCCATCAGAAATGAAATCCACGTCCTTATTTTATATCAAAACGATACCAAAAACTTTTTAATAGTAAAACTGCATCTGTGAGAATTTTTTGTTTGGAGCGCGGCGGATGCAAACTTCGCGTACCCCCCACTCCCACCTTGCGGGTGGAACTGCTGGGAACTGAGCTCAACCTAATTTGTTTTATACAGGGGACACATGTGCCAAGTTCCACGCTTGTGTCGCATTGTGAAGGGTTTCCACAAAAGAGGTGTCAATAGGCCCTCGGCTAATAAGGATATCGCAAAATAAAAGTTACTCATAAGTACTGTGACCTAATGGAATTAGAAGTCGGTAGCTTAAATAATTGATTTTAAAACTTAAATACCTATGACGTAATACCTAGGGTTTATAGCTTCGATGTTTGATACCTGACATTATTTTGCATAACTTTAAATCACCGACCATTAATAATAATAATAATAATAATAACACACACAATCACAACAACGTCTTGGCCTCAAATTAAGCATTAGCTTGTATTTTGAGTACCAAGCGAAGACACCACATACATATAACAACCAAGACCCGGTGCCAGTATTAATATTCATCATATAAATACTGACCCGACCTGGGATTCGAACCCGGGACCTCCAGCTTCGCAGGCAGGGTCGCTGCCCACTAGGCTAAGCGGTCGTCTATTGTTATTGTGGTATTATTGATAGGTACACGTACGTCATTATACATTTATGTTATTAGACCTCCAAAAAATATAACTGTCGTTTTACATAAAAATTTAGACCATGTTGCTAAATGTTAACCAAATTGTCATTTTTATGTATAAAGAATTAATCCAACCCTAAAAATTATGTTATCATTCTAGGCGTCCTTCTTCACTAAGACTATGCCACCCTGAAGGAGTTGTTCTTATTAAGACCGCAATGATTGTGCGACATGTTAGTCCACGTGGTCACAATCAGAGAGATCAACCCCTTTGCTAGCAATGGTATGTGTTGCCTATAATGTACTTACATTTCGAGACAAAGATGTTGGAGTATGCGCGGCAATATAGAGTAAGGCATATACATTCTTGCGGCCAATGTGAATCGGCGATCCCTTCAAAATTGATTCAACCGTTTTAGATTAGCTCGAACCAACAGACACACAAACATTTTAAAAACGCGTGTTTTGGTTATGTACAAAAATATATGAACACAACAAAAGTCTTTATTTCGTAACTGCAGAGAGACACTTCAATTTTATTTATTTGTATAGAGAATAATTTCTTTGTTTTTTCACCAGATTTTTAATTTGATTTGTACCGAGTCATATTTTATACTTCCTTGAGAAATATATTTTCGATGTATTATGGAAAAATACCTACTCGAATTGCCATGCGACTTCACAAACATGCCGACTAAGTACATAAAGAAATTACTAGAAATTCCAGATAAAAATAAATTATAAATGAAATTATATTACAGAGACGGCGCGAATCAAAAGAATTGCGCCGCTCGGAATCATATTTTTAATGCAGCGTCGCGTACGCTCAAAGCTGGCGCCCGGCGCTATTAATTATTCCAACGATAAAATGTAACTAGAATTTCAAAATGAAATGGTTGATGATGGAATCTTCGAGATGTTGCGGGTGATGATTTCGGCGTATTTATAAGGAGGCTGGCGTGGCGTCAACTAGTTGGTTTATGGAAGAATCAAGAGCGAACATAACTGCAAAGTGCAATACAAGTATGATAACAGTTTTACGATTTTGTTTCGTAATAAAACATAAGTACAAGTTACGGTGGGACGACGCCTGTTTAGTATAACTAATAATAGATGGAGCCACCATATAAAAAAATAATTTTTATTTTTAATAATCACATTCCTAAGTTTCAGATGATAAAACATAACATGCGAATATCAAAAATATTTCTATTTAAAGTTTTTAACTGACATTATCGATTGTTTCAACAGTTTCGAAGCATTTGTACAAGAACCTAAACTTTGTGAAAAACGAAGGTTTTTTTCAACTGATTTCTGTTATGGTTTTACCAATAGTTTCGAAGCGTTTGTCGAAAAACCTTATTTTCCAAAAATTTTAGGTTTTTGTACAAACGTTTCGAAACTGATAAAACAATCAGTAAATTCAGTTAAAAACATTAAAGAGAAATATTTTTTATGGTCGCATGTTATATTTTATCAACTGAAACCAACAAATGTGATAATAAAAAAATAAAAATCATTTCTTTATGTGGTGGCTCCATCTATTATTAAATAGCCGTACTAGACAGGCGTCGTCCTACCTTCAATCGGTGTCCTAGTGCATCCTAAATATATGGACCTACTACTAGCCCATAACATTATTAACAGCACGGTTTCGTCAACAGGTATAATGAAGCTAGACGACCTAGCTCACGTTTTCAAGGCGAGTCCGTTGTTGGGAAGAGGTGAAGAGGCGCGCGCCCTCTGTGTCTCGAGTTGGCGCTGGCTTGGGATGACCGGGCATTACAGGTACCTCCTTTGTTACCCGCCCGCGAGTCCAATGCCCAGGTGTGTATACATATTCATGCTCCTTACAGAGAAACCGCTCAAGTCATGCATAGTCTTATGTGCGGGGCTATGCGTCACGGGTGGCGGGCAGGTAGCAATATAATAATACCTGGGACATCCCACATAGTGCCATCTAGTCCCAAAGTATAGTTCCAATCAAACTTTATGGCGGATCGGAATACAACGGTATAAGCGTGCTTGTGCAGGTACAGTCATATGCCCCTTGCTCCACTGCGTCCCGCTACACCTAAAACTGGTTACTGCGACGCGGCTTGTGCCTATGTTCACATCTGCCATAAAGGCTGATTGGAACTATAATCTAGTACTATTATCCCATCAATACCCCACTGCAGGGGCTTAGGCGTCCCCTTGGGGTGTGGGGCTTGGAGCTTAATCCACCACGCCGCTCTCGTACGGGTTAGTGGATTTTAACGACTGCAATCTATTGATGGCAACCGGGACCGACGGATTGAAGTGCTCTCCGAGGCACAAAGTTAGTGATAGTTATGTTACATAAGATAGAAAAAGCTTATTACTACATGCCCTGAAGAATTCGAACTACGGCCTTACAAACAAGAAACGGGTTCGCTACCACTCGGCTATCACGACAAAGAAAGTAAGCAAGTTATATGTTTGTGTTATGGGTACTAGACAACCGATATAAATACTTAAATATGTATATCAATTGTCTAGTAAATCCAGGCACGGAACAAATAGAGATGTTCATGCACACAAATATTTGTCTCAGGCGGAAGTCGAACCCGCGACCTTTGGTTCTGCAATTACGGTCTGCAACGTGCACACCTGGATTCCGACCAATTTATCATCAGCACCAGCGGAGACTATTTCGTCCGGCACAGAATCCCCGAAACTTGTCAGTGAGTGCACCTGCAAACTAATAATTCACAAACACCTGTCTCGGTATGCCCCGTGGTTATAGAGTCAAACTTAATTTTCAATTAGTTTCATCAACAAAAGTTAAATGAAAGAACGTATTAGGACGTTCTTTCATTTAACTTTTGTTTTTATTTGGCTTTATTTTGTATATGTTACGCTCAAAGTTCGAAGATGTTCACCAAGCGAAAAATTGCTCAAAACGCGTAGTGGTCACTGTAAAACATACACAGCGCGAAATTCGTGTAATGGTTCTCATGAAAACGCACCCGATGCGTTGTGGTAATCACAGAAAGGCTACATAGCGAAGTTCGTGTCGAGGCTATTATGTTTTACGACCACAACGCATTGTGGCATTGAAATAAAGCTTTATCGCTAATTGACTTAAATTACATTGTGTCGTGATAGCCCGAGCCGCAGCGAACCTGTTCCAAATCTATAGGGCCATGTTTTCGTGGTTCGAATCTGGGCGTGTACCAATGAGTTTGTTTTGACTTAAGTACATTAACTGTCGTGTACATTAAGTGTCGTGATAGCCCAGAGCACAACAAACCTGTCTTAAATTTATAAGGCCCCACAGGGCCATGGTTCGAATCCGGGCGTGTACCAATGAGTTTTTCTGACTTAAGTACACAATATCACTGACACCGTGCTTCGGAGGGCACGTTAAGCAGTCAGTCCCGGACGCTGTCAATAGATGGCGGTCGTTACAGTTCCTAACCCGCAGTGGAGCAGCGTGGTGGACTTAAGCTCCAAGCCCCCCTCCTCACCCTGGGGGAGGCCTAAGTCCCTGCAGTGGGGTAGAAATGGGCTGATGATGATGATCATGACATTAACTGTCACTGACTCCGTGCCTCAGAGAGCACGTTAAGGAGTCGGTCCCGGTTGCTGTCAATAGATGGCGTCGTTACAATCCGCCAACCCGCATTTGAGCAGCGTGGTGGACTTAAGCTCCAAGCCCCCCCTCACCCTGGGGGAGGCCTAAGCCCCTGCAGTGGGGTAGAAATGGGCTGATGATGATGATCATGACATTAACTGTCACTGACTCCGTGCCTCAGAGAGCACGTTAAGGAGTGTCGGTCCCGGTTGCTGTCAATAGATGGCGTCGTTACAATCCGCCAACCCGCATTTGAGCAGCGTGGTGGATTTAAGCTCCAAGCCCCCTCATCTTGAGGGGAGGCCTAAGCCCCTACAGTGGGGTATAGTGTCACGTTAAGAATAGAATATAGAAAGACTCAGGGGTTGTGACATAAAAAAAAAGAGATAAAGGAAAAATGAGACTTAATTTAGGTCAGTCATTTACTACAGTAATTTAACGCACATTTAGCTACAGACAGACAGAAGATACAGACACTAATTTAAAATGTTAATTACGACCAGGATACGACCTCTTAAGACGTAGATTTAGCTTCGTCCGAGTTGAATTTACTCGCTCTTCTCAATTTTCAAGCTCTTCATATATTATACATGATCTAGCTGCTAGATTTCCAGGTCTTTCCATAGAACTTACGTAGTATTTCCTGGTGTAAAGTTTGCTTCAGACTTCAGACATAAAATTTTTGTGTAGTTTATGTACTTCTTCTAAATAATCGATTTAGTTTTCTTCGTCCCCAGATTCCCCAGAACATTCATGTTCTTCAGTTCCACTCTCGTCTACTCCACCCATGTACAGAGGCCAGTTATTTTTAGATGCCAAGAGAAATTTCAACTCCAAATTCATTTTACTCATTAAATATACACTTATTTAAATGTTCTCTAAAAATGTTTTAAATAAATCACATATAAAATTCACCAATTTCGTTAAACGTCATAGCCAATTTTTTCAATGCTTTTTCATTTCCACGACAGCTGTCCAAATCTCTCCAATTTTTCTACAGTTTTTGGGACAGTTAAAAGAAAAAGTGGGTTCGTAAAGTTATTTATTAACTATGTACAACAGGCTATTATTATTAGTAAGAAAAAATATAGAATAGATTAAGGTAACTAATATAAGGTTTACAAGATTCAGTACAAGCTGGTAGAAGTACAAGATTAAGCATAACAAACTTGAGAGTCTTTAGATTAACAGGTTCCCAGTTAATTATTCCCAAACAGTTCGAATCACAGAGTCAGCAGTAGTTTAATTGTGACAGCACTTACAGTTCGTGATATAGCTCCTGTTAGCGTTACCACACTATATCGTAGTTGGGAGACCGGATGACAGGCTGGGAGCCGACCAGTCAGAAGATGTGGCAGAAGATGTGGCCGACAATAACGACCAGCCAAGTATCTTCATGGAATCACAGAATACAGAGCCTTCAGCTCGGTCAGCTACTTTCCGTGACCAAGGAACAACGGCAGGTCGACCTAGAAGAGTGTCCGTTCTAATTAATAATTCAGCAGACCAGCAGACCAACAGCAAACCTTATTACTTCTGTCGTCTCATCAGAGCTCTCTTCCAAATCAGCTCAACATAATTTCTTATAATTCGTCATTGAAAATTCAACTTCGATTTTTTTCTCCATCAGAAACCTCTCTACTTTTTCTCAGTGTTCCTTCACGTCATTTTTCAATTTTCTTTCCAATTTTAAAAAAGCCCTCTCCTGACATTCTACATTCAACATCATGCCAGAAGCACAATCCAAAAATCTCCAATATTTTCCCTAAGGAAATATTCGTGGCTAGTAAAAAAAAAAACTCATTTGAAAGCCACGAAGAAAAGAAAGTATAACATTATTATGACAATTGGCATGTTTTGACAATTTGTATTTTACGATGGAACTTAGTTATTTACAATTTATATTATTAAGAAATCAATAAAATTAGGAAATGTAAGTAACAGTAGTGCTAGTAATATTCTACCATCCATAACACTCCAGAATAATTGGTAAAATCACATAAGGAGCACATGATGAATATAATACAGAAGATTGTAATATTTGCGGTATTTCTAGCAAGATAGCACAGACCAAGATAGCGATGTAAATAAGAAATAACAGGATTTTGACAGGTATATAAGACAGTTGCCTAGAAACAATATAGCTCAAGCTAGGTCATAAGTTAGGTAACCTAAATTAAATGAGACGTATCATCATATATGTCTCTGAATACTTAAACTCTCAGTTAGTCAATAAGAACAGATTTAGGGCACACTAACGTGACAAAACAAACAAACAAACAAACAAACAAACAAACAAACAAACAAACAAACAAACAAACAAACAAACAAACAAACAAACAAACAAACAAACAAACAAACAAACAAACAAACAAACAAACAAACAAACAAACAAACAAACAAACAAACAAACAAACAAACAAACAAACAAACAAACAAACAAACAAACAAACAAACAAACAAACAAACAAACAAACAAACAAACAAACAAACAAACAAACAAACAAACAAACAAACAAACAAACAAACAAACAAACAAACAAACAAACAAACAAACAAACAAACAAACAAACAAACAAACAAACAAACAAACAAACAAACAAACAAACAAACAAACAAACAAACAAACAAACAAACAAACAAACAAACAAACAAACAAACAAACAAACAAACAAACAAACAAACAAACAAACAAACAAACAAACAAACAAACAAACAAACAAACAAACAAACAAACAAACAAACAAACAAACAAACAAACAAACAAACAAACAAACAAACAAACAAACAAACAAACAAACAAACAAACAAACAAACAAACAAACAAACAAACAAACAAACAAACAAACAAACAAACAAACAAACAAACAAACAAACAAACAAACAAACAAACAAACAAACAAACAAACAAACAAACAAACAAACAAACAAACAAACAAACAAACAAACAAACAAACAAACAAACAAACAAACAAACAAACAAACAAACAAACAAACAAACAAACAAACAAACAAACAAACAAACAAACAAACAAACAAACAAACAAACAAACAAACAAACAAACAAACAAACAAACAAACAAACAAACAAACAAACAAACAAACAAACAAACAAACAAACAAACAAACAAACAAACAAACAAACAAACAAACAAACAAACAAACAAACAAACAAACAAACAAACAAACAAACAAACAAACAAACAAACAAACAAACAAACAAACAAACAAACAAACAAACAAACAAACAAACAAACAAACAAACAAACAAACAAACAAACAAACAAACAAACAAACAAACAAACAAACAAACAAACAAACAAACAAACAAACAAACAAACAAACAAACAAACAAACAAACAAACAAACAAACAAACAAACAAACAAACAAACAAACAAACAAACAAACAAACAAACAAACAAACAAACAAACAAACAAACAAACAAACAAACAAACAAACAAACAAACAAACAAACAAACAAACAAACAAACAAACAAACAAACAAACAAACAAACAAACAAACAAACAAACAAACAAACAAACAAACAAACAAACAAACAAACAAACAAACAAACAAACAAACAAACAAACAAACAAACAAACAAACAAACAAACAAACAAACAAACAAACAAACAAACAAACAAACAAACAAACAAACAAACAAACAAACAAACAAACAAACAAACAAACAAACAAACAAACAAACAAACAAACAAACAAACAAACAAACAAACAAACAAACAAACAAACAAACAAACAAACAAACAAACAAACAAACAAACAAACAAACAAACAAACAAACAAACAAACAAACAAACAAACAAACAAACAAACAAACAAACAAACAAACAAACAAACAAACAAACAAACAAACAAACAAACAAACAAACAAACAAACAAACAAACAAACAAACAAACAAACAAACAAACAAACAAACAAACAAACAAACAAACAAACAAACAAACAAACAAACAAACAAACAAACAAACAAACAAACAAACAAACAAACAAACAAACAAACAAACAAACAAACAAACAAACAAACAAACAAACAAACAAACAAACAAACAAACAAACAAACAAACAAACAAACAAACAAACAAACAAACAAACAAACAAACAAACAAACAAACAAACAAACAAACAAACAAACAAACAAACAAACAAACAAACAAACAAACAAACAAACAAACAAACAAACAAACAAACAAACAAACAAACAAACAAACAAACAAACAAACAAACAAACAAACAAACAAACAAACAAACAAACAAACAAACAAACAAACAAACAAACAAACAAACAAACAAACAAACAAACAAACAAACAAACAAACAAACAAACAAACAAACAAACAAACAAACAAACAAACAAACAAACAAACAAACAAACAAACAAACAAACAAACAAACAAACAAACAAACAAACAAACAAACAAACAAACAAACAAACAAACAAACAAACAAACAAACAAACAAACAAACAAACAAACAAACAAACAAACAAACAAACAAACAAACAAACAAACAAACAAACAAACAAACAAACAAACAAACAAACAAACAAACAAACAAACAAACAAACAAACAAACAAACAAACAAACAAACAAACAAACAAACAAACAAACAAACAAACAAACAAACAAACAAACAAACAAACAAACAAACAAACAAACAAACAAACAAACAAACAAACAAACAAACAAACAAACAAACAAACAAACAAACAAACAAACAAACAAACAAACAAACAAACAAACAAACAAACAAACAAACAAACAAACAAACAAACAAACAAACAAACAAACAAACAAACAAACAAACAAACAAACAAACAAACAAACAAACAAACAAACAAACAAACAAACAAACAAACAAACAAACAAACAAACAAACAAACAAACAAACAAACAAACAAACAAACAAACAAACAAACAAACAAACAAACAAACAAACAAACAAACAAACAAACAAACAAACAAACAAACAAACAAACAAACAAACAAACAAACAAACAAACAAACAAACAAACAAACAAACAAACAAACAAACAAACAAACAAACAAACAAACAAACAAACAAACAAACAAACAAACAAACAAACAAACAAACAAACAAACAAACAAACAAACAAACAAACAAACAAACAAACAAACAAACAAACAAACAAACAAACAAACAAACAAACAAACAAACAAACAAACAAACAAACAAACAAACAAACAAACAAACAAACAAACAAACAAACAAACAAACAAACAAACAAACAAACAAACAAACAAACAAACAAACAAACAAACAAACAAACAAACAAACAAACAAACAAACAAACAAACAAACAAACAAACAAACAAACAAACAAACAAACAAACAAACAAACAAACAAACAAACAAACAAACAAACAAACAAACAAACAAACAAACAAACAAACAAACAAACAAACAAACAAACAAACAAACAAACAAACAAACAAACAAACAAACAAACAAACAAACAAACAAACAAACAAACAAACAAACAAACAAACAAACAAACAAACAAACAAACAAACAAACAAACAAACAAACAAACAAACAAACAAACAAACAAACAAACAAACAAACAAACAAACAAACAAACAAACAAACAAACAAACAAACAAACAAACAAACAAACAAACAAACAAACAAACAAACAAACAAACAAACAAACAAACAAACAAACAAACAAACAAACAAACAAACAAACAAACAAACAAACAAACAAACAAACAAACAAACAAACAAACAAACAAACAAACAAACAAACAAACAAACAAACAAACAAACAAACAAACAAACAAACAAACAAACAAACAAACAAACAAACAAACAAACAAACAAACAAACAAACAAACAAACAAACAAACAAACAAACAAACAAACAAACAAACAAACAAACAAACAAACAAACAAACAAACAAACAAACAAACAAACAAACAAACAAACAAACAAACAAACAAACAAACAAACAAACAAACAAACAAACAAACAAACAAACAAACAAACAAACAAACAAACAAACAAACAAACAAACAAACAAACAAACAAACAAACAAACAAACAAACAAACAAACAAACAAACAAACAAACAAACAAACAAACAAACAAACAAACAAACAAACAAACAAACAAACAAACAAACAAACAAACAAACAAACAAACAAACAAACAAACAAACAAACAAACAAACAAACAAACAAACAAACAAACAAACAAACAAACAAACAAACAAACAAACAAACAAACAAACAAACAAACAAACAAACAAACAAACAAACAAACAAACAAACAAACAAACAAACAAACAAACAAACAAACAAACAAACAAACAAACAAACAAACAAACAAACAAACAAACAAACAAACAAACAAACAAACAAACAAACAAACAAACAAACAAACAAACAAACAAACAAACAAACAAACAAACAAACAAACAAACAAACAAACAAACAAACAAACAAACAAACAAACAAACAAACAAACAAACAAACAAACAAACAAACAAACAAACAAACAAACAAACAAACAAACAAACAAACAAACAAACAAACAAACAAACAAACAAACAAACAAACAAACAAACAAACAAACAAACAAACAAACAAACAAACAAACAAACAAACAAACAAACAAACAAACAAACAAACAAACAAACAAACAAACAAACAAACAAACAAACAAACAAACAAACAAACAAACAAACAAACAAACAAACAAACAAACAAACAAACAAACAAACAAACAAACAAACAAACAAACAAACAAACAAACAAACAAACAAACAAACAAACAAACAAACAAACAAACAAACAAACAAACAAACAAACAAACAAACAAACAAACAAACAAACAAACAAACAAACAAACAAACAAACAAACAAACAAACAAACAAACAAACAAACAAACAAACAAACAAACAAACAAACAAACAAACAAACAAACAAACAAACAAACAAACAAACAAACAAACAAACAAACAAACAAACAAACAAACAAACAAACAAACAAACAAACAAACAAACAAACAAACAAACAAACAAACAAACAAACAAACAAACAAACAAACAAACAAACAAACAAACAAACAAACAAACAAACAAACAAACAAACAAACAAACAAACAAACAAACAAACAAACAAACAAACAAACAAACAAACAAACAAACAAACAAACAAACAAACAAACAAACAAACAAACAAACAAACAAACAAACAAACAAACAAACAAACAAACAAACAAACAAACAAACAAACAAACAAACAAACAAACAAACAAACAAACAAACAAACAAACAAACAAACAAACAAACAAACAAACAAACAAACAAACAAACAAACAAACAAACAAACAAACAAACAAACAAACAAACAAACAAACAAACAAACAAACAAACAAACAAACAAACAAACAAACAAACAAACAAACAAACAAACAAACAAACAAACAAACAAACAAACAAACAAACAAACAAACAAACAAACAAACAAACAAACAAACAAACAAACAAACAAACAAACAAACAAACAAACAAACAAACAAACAAACAAACAAACAAACAAACAAACAAACAAACAAACAAACAAACAAACAAACAAACAAACAAACAAACAAACAAACAAACAAACAAACAAACAAACAAACAAACAAACAAACAAACAAACAAACAAACAAACAAACAAACAAACAAACAAACAAACAAACAAACAAACAAACAAACAAACAAACAAACAAACAAACAAACAAACAAACAAACAAACAAACAAACAAACAAACAAACAAACAAACAAACAAACAAACAAACAAACAAACAAACAAACAAACAAACAAACAAACAAACAAACAAACAAACAAACAAACAAACAAACAAACAAACAAACAAACAAACAAACAAACAAACAAACAAACAAACAAACAAACAAACAAACAAACAAACAAACAAACAAACAAACAAACAAACAAACAAACAAACAAACAAACAAACAAACAAACAAACAAACAAACAAACAAACAAACAAACAAACAAACAAACAAACAAACAAACAAACAAACAAACAAACAAACAAACAAACAAACAAACAAACAAACAAACAAACAAACAAACAAACAAACAAACAAACAAACAAACAAACAAACAAACAAACAAACAAACAAACAAACAAACAAACAAACAAACAAACAAACAAACAAACAAACAAACAAACAAACAAACAAACAAACAAACAAACAAACAAACAAACAAACAAACAAACAAACAAACAAACAAACAAACAAACAAACAAACAAACAAACAAACAAACAAACAAACAAACAAACAAACAAACAAACAAACAAACAAACAAACAAACAAACAAACAAACAAACAAACAAACAAACAAACAAACAAACAAACAAACAAACAAACAAACAAACAAACAAACAAACAAACAAACAAACAAACAAACAAACAAACAAACAAACAAACAAACAAACAAACAAACAAACAAACAAACAAACAAACAAACAAACAAACAAACAAACAAACAAACAAACAAACAAACAAACAAACAAACAAACAAACAAACAAACAAACAAACAAACAAACAAACAAACAAACAAACAAACAAACAAACAAACAAACAAACAAACAAACAAACAAACAAACAAACAAACAAACAAACAAACAAACAAACAAACAAACAAACAAACAAAACTCTTCAGCTTTATAATATTAGTATAGATGTAATAATAGGTATCTGTAATGGTCGCGTAGATTGTCCGTCTTTGGTGGCTGCACTCGCACCCACCACTCGCAATTACTTTACGTACCCCAGTGCCCCAGTCTAGCGCACGTTGGGCTCGAGGCAGGCGTACAAAAAAGATTTGTGGGACTGTTTATGCTCCTGAGATCCAATATACTACGTATTATCTGCTTATGGATATATGTATATTTGTATCTATGTAATTAATGTGTACCCACTCATATACTCTAATGTATACATAAAATATTATCATAAATACAGGTGTAAAGAAAAAAGTTATATAAAGTTAAAATGTATATATTATTTAATACATATTAAATAAATTATGTAGGTATACATGATTATCTTTGTTATTATGTATATATGTATGTACCTTTACGTATTTGTGTTTATTTATGCAGATAGAAATTTGTATTTTATTATTAAATCTAAATTACGATAAGTATAGAAAATAAGTTTGTTTTTTGTTCAAAAATGGAACTGTTAATTCTAATTGAAATCTGATAATGGCCTTTCCTCTGTGTTATATTTAATAAGTTAACTGTTTGTGATTTTCGGCTGTGTATTTTGTTAAATAAATAATGAAATAAAAAATTTAAATATGTAATTCAATTTTCTATTTCAAGTTTCATTAAAGTACTTGGAGTAAAAATAAAGTCACAAGTACTTATTGATATATTGATAATATTTATTTACTTTTTGCTTTTTATTGTAGAAAGCAAAGTATTATATCGAAGAGGTGACGTTATAGGGAAAATTTAGACGTTCAAGTATTTTCACGAAAATCTGCCAAATTTATTATTACAAAACCTTTTTCCTTTTAATTTTAATTGCCACCAGTGCAACTTCAAAATTTTGGTTCAAGCCCCATTTATTAAAATAACATTTTTAAACAAATAATTTAATTTTTTTGTTAATCTGCGTAATTAATTTTTGTGTTTCAAATAAATAAGCATCTGTGAGATAAAAGATATTTCAAAATATCACAATTTAGATTCAATCAAGGCAACGTATTTCGCTCAAGTTTTTGTACCTACTAGTCCTTGGCAGTAAAAAGACATGAATTATTTATAACAAGAACGAAATATCTCTTTAGATAAACACGAAAGTGCATTGATTGAAATTAGTGAGTTACTGCAAAAAACTACATCAAGCTCGGCCCAGCCGTTTCTTTTCAAAAACACCTGTTTCACGCATCACGTTTGTTTTGTTTTAGGTTTTTTACCCAGTACTAACTAGTCAAGTCTGAAGTATTATCTACTATTACTAATTGTTCACTTGCTCGCTTAGCAACGAACGAACGAAAGACGTCTTTATGATTTTTACGATAGAAGTGATATTAGCATAGATTATTGGCGACACCCAGTCGTAAATACTTGGTCATTGTAATATCACTTCTATTGCATTAGCAATAAATGTTTATTTTGTTCACTCGTAAATAGTCTTCTGATGAAAAATAATGAACGGCCGCACCGCAGGCCGGCCGCCGCGCCGGTGGAATCGGCATAGACGACTGTAGGTGTCGTGTCGTGTCGATGTCGATCGACACGAGCTGCGAGCTAGCCGACGTGACGCGACATTGAACTAATAATTCGTGAGCTTCTAGGTTTTGGAGTGAATAATTATCGGAATTATTCAGTTACGTTATTTAATTCATTTAGTTCGCTCAGATTAAGACTACACATTACACAAGCCTAGTCTGAAGTCAGTCAGCGCAGCAGTCAGCGCAGCGCGCGATCGCGCGATCCTGCTCGTTATGGGATGTGTTTCGTTGTGCTGAACGTATCGCTCTATTGGTAACACGGGTAGGCTTGAGTCGTTATAGAATATAGTTTTCGTAACTATGCATATGCTCTATAACGTCCAACCGTTGGATCGATGGATGACAACTATCTATATTCTACAACGCAAAACTATCTGACAACGTTCGTTATACATCGAACATCACATTTTTACAACTTGAGTTACTTGACACAACGGGCGCGCGCACAACTCAATACAACGGCGGCAATGGGCTAACGGGCATCGTCGTCCACCGTCGTGCGTGATACTCGTGATTACATAACGTACTAACGGTTGTTGAATAACGCGACATATAACCACCTTATTAAGTTTGCAATAGAAGTCATACTTTTGAATTTTAATTACAACGGCCGATCGGTATGTCATATCGCGGCTACAGTTACTTTTTTTCTCGTGTTGCTTATATTGTACAAACAAATACAATCTTTATTTTTTTAGGAATACGATTGAGTATACTATTAGATAATTCACTCGTGTCGGCGGGCATGCGTTTAGATTGTTTTTGTTAGGTATACTTCATTTGATTTGAATTTTTGAATTCGATGTCTGGTTTAACTAACTACCAGGATTAGATATAGATAGTTATAAATACAGATAGTTATGACAACGTTATCTGTTAACGTATAACGGTTCCGTTGCGTTACAGTAAAAATTGTATAACGACCCAAGCCTACACGGGACTGCGGGATCGCGTGGCGTTATTAATAGCACCAAGAGGCAACCAATATAATATGCTAAATCCGTTGGTCTTAAATAACGCGTTTAAAATAATGCTATATGTCACTATGGTCACTCTCACTCATAAAGGTATATATACTAGCGTAAGAGAGGAACACAGTGTGCGAATGACATCCAGCTCTTTGCGGAAATCCTACATGCGAGAAAGAAATGCAAGAAAATCTGACATAAAACCTCTTTGAACACATTTAGTCTTCTTTACTCACTTGTCAAAATAAGGTCCAGCTTTGTTTTCTATTTTGTGTTATAATCGTTTTGAATTCTACAAAAATTAATTCTTGTGATAAAAATGGTGTAGTGTTCAGTTTTAAATTGCACTGTAACATATGTTAATAATCCAAATAAAGAGACATTTCACCGGTAAGTACTGCCAATAACATACTGTTATCTTATTGCTTATTTTTAAAAAAAGCAATCCTAAATTTACTTGGTTATACATCAGTAGTATACGGTAAATACTTTATTTTGTAAATAATTTGTTATTTTAAACAATTATGTGTACGATACGAAAATATTGTGTAAAATTACAATCAAACAATGAAGCATAGGGATTGCACAAAATGTATCGATATGTCGATATTTTCAAATGTAAATATTTTGTAAATTTGATATTACCTAATTGCACCTGTTCCACTGGAATGATGTCGTTAACTGTTTTTAAACATATTGTGAGGTTTATTTAGCCTGGCAGCACATTGTAAGGGAAAGTATGACATCTATACATATATACTACACATAGGGTATATATGTAAATACAAGACTTTTTCAAATGAAAATATAAGATATATACACAATTAATTTTAATCGTTATTTATTTATGATTTAAAATCTGATGCTCTATTTAATTTTAATCGTTATTTATTTATGATTTAAAGTCTGACGTTCTATCTGTTCTCTGATTATGAACGTCGTAAATAATTAAACTTTGAATGACAAAACTACTGTATACAATAGTTTAACCTCATTTTCCTCCAAGAAACTGCGGTGTTAAAAAATGCTTCCTGATAATGATGACTATTTCATAATATCCAGGTTTCCTGTAAACACGGTTAGCATAGAACAATGGAAAAAAATGTTAAATAGAACAGGTGGGACTCCTCGAAAACATTCTTTGGTTTGCAGTAGACATTTTACGGATAACTGTTTTGTCTAACTAAATCACCGACGACTTTTGAAGAAAGGATCTATACCTACTGAATTTGTGCCGTTAGGGGTTTCTTTTTTTTTCATATGTGCTTACTAAGTATATTAAGTAATATACTAATAATACTTAATATCTAAAGTCAGAGCATTTATGCCAACTGTAATTTCTGTACAGGTCAATCTGAAGACCAAGCGATCGGTGTCAGCGTACGTTTACCGGGATATGTCACCAGGACCTTCAACTTTAGAGCCTAAACCTTTATTTCAGCACTAATATAAAATGGATTTGAAGAAAAGTCCATCACAGTGAAAATATCAATTTTAGGCAAATTATCACTATGTCTTTTACAAAAACTTGTTCCTTTATATTCAAATAAAACTTAATTACCTATTACACAAAGAAACAAAAGATATTATAGACTAGTCCAAGGCATCCAAGGCATAATTTGTGGTGTAGTGAGACGACGCGACACTCAATCGAGTAGACAATGTGACGTCATGGGCAGTAAGAATCCACCAGTCAAACCGCACGAAAATACATAATAATAATAACGTGCACATTACAACGTCGTGGCCCCAAACTAAGCATTAGCTTGTGTTTTGCGTACCAAGCGAAGACATCACATACATATAACAACCAAGACCCGGTACCAGTATCGATATTCATCATATAAATACTGACCCGACCTGGGATTCGAACCCGGGACCTCCAGCTTCGTAGGCAGGGTCGCTACCCACTAGGCTAAGCGGTCGTCAAATTAATAAATATCAATAATTTATTTCTCAGTCATTTATTGACGAATTTGAAAAAAACTTTCACTGTTTTATTAGTTTTGGTTTATCTTTCAATTCTATCGAGTTAAATTGTATATTTTGAACATCATGAACTTCTCTATTGTAAATGTTTTTGTTTTGTACATTCTCATTTTTTTGTTTACAAAGAGTTAAAATTTTGTTGTTATGCGTTGCAACGTGACGTATTGTAATTAAAAATAAAAATCGTTTATTTATATTGTTTTATTTATTACTTGGCTTGTATTCAACTAAATATTAACATTTCCATAATGATGTTAACGCTTTCTTTACTTCTGCAAATTTTTTATTATCAACTGTTAACAAAAAAAAATATTTATTGTAGTAAAGGAAATGGCATTTGAATTGACTGATTGATGATTTGTCATTTTAAAAAACTAAAAGTTAGGAAAAGTAATTCAAAACAAAAATTATGTAGTATAGCAGATTCAAAATAATAAATAGGATTGCCGATTTCGACTTATGATATCGCGGTAATTTCAACGACACATTATCATGAAAGTACTACGTGCTATCGATAATATAAAAAACACCCATGTACATCACTAAAACTGGCTCAACCACATGTGAATTTTGCACACATACTCATTTCCGTTTCGGTCATGCGATGTTTAGATGTCAGTTGGTCTCCTACGCTAGTATATATATGTCTATGCTCTCACTATATGTTATGCATGTTATGGTTATTAGGACGAGTTAACATGACACCTCGCTTCAATGACATTTGTGTAATGTATAGTGTGCAAAAAAATATTAGATTTTTTTTTAGAAATTTATGGATTTAATTTTGGTACCTGCTTAAGTCCCTGTGATATCGTATGTTAAATAAATTGAACAATACTGAACAATTAATTTCTGATGAAAATATAACAAAAAGAAATAATTTGTTAAAAAAAACTCACCAGTTTCAACAAAAATGTTCGAACGTGGTTATTAAAATTAAAAGGAACAAGGTTTTAGAATAACCTCTCAAAAAAAATATTGACGAATTTCCCAGATGTTTTTGAAAATACATCTGACGATAAAATTGTCCCTGTGAAAGCGGTTTATCTTATTGCGCTGCTTAGCACAGTAAAAATCGACAACTAAAGTTATAACTAAATAAAAAGTATGGAGGTAAAGTGAAATCCTCACGAACCAATGAAAATATTATGAATTTACTCTAAAATAATGCTATTGTAGTTATAAATAATTTAATTGCGTAAACTATTTTCTGTATGTTTTATTTCATGCTCTATTTATCACTGTTTGTTTCCTGAATAAATAAATAAATTAGTAATCATCTGTCCAGTTGACGTCACAAGGACATTTTATTAACATTTTTTTTTAAGACTTCACTTTTTTTAATTTTGAGGAGAAGAATTGGGCTATATTTTCGGGAAAAATATTAAAAGTATGTGTTAAATTTTTTTTTAAAAGTATATATTTTTTATGAAAGTTGACACCTGTCTAAGCAGGCTACAGCAACCATTCAATTGCATCAAATAACAGCCATAAATGACACTTTTGCCAGTTTCTTGCGTTCCAGACAAAAAAATATCGCCAAATTTGTTAATGTGTAGCGATTTAGCTATCAGTGTCATGCGTTTCAGATGCTTCGGTTTCGGCGTTAATGGCGTTTGTAATAGCTAAGATTTTTGCATTTCACAAGGTATTTTGACATTTGACATTTAATACCGTTCCAGACGCAATTTATGTGTCAGTAGCATTGTTAGTAAATTAATCGTTCAACAATAATAACACAATACAATAATAATAGAAACAATAATAATAATATTATAATGTACGGGGGAATTATTTCTCTTTTATAGGACTAGAGAAAAGTCTGTGATGACATATTTCTACTTTTTATTGATATTTTAATATTTCAACGTGTCATATCATATGACACAATTTTTTTAAACATATGTTTAAAAAAAATAGCGTTTGGAAAGTAATTTATACAGATACAGTATCAATCCTGATCAAATTAAATACGTTACTTACATTCAAGATTTCATGTACATTATAAATGCCTTTACACCATACAATTTAAATTAATATCTTCGGAATTATAGCGAAATAAAAACTATAGCGCCACAAGCGACAAGCGTCCGAGCCGGGCCGGGCGGCGGATGGGCCGGGCCGGGGGATCGGCGCCCCATGCCGCGACGTGATTCGCGTGATGTAAAATTAGGCCGAAATTATCAATGTTGTATACAAAGAAATATTGTAGTTTGTTTTTATTTATTTATTCTTTACTTTATCAAATATTTATAGAATTGGAAATAAAATACAATAAAAATACTTCAAGTAAGATGAACTTAAACATAATTAAATCTAATCCACATGTTCAACGCTACAAGCTGATAGGTCTATACGACGTAAAAACACTACGGCTTATATGCTCTGCTACCCGTGCGAAGCCAGGGCGGTTCGCTAGTGTAAGCTAAGTAAAAGATTGTCTGTCTCTAAAGGCCCTTGTACACAATGGCTGATGCTGGCCCACTACAGGCCATCGCCATTGTGTACAGGGGGCAATGGCGCATGATGACCGATAATTGTCAGTGGGCAATGGTGGATGGCGCGCAATGGCGATGTTGTCGGTTTTTTCAAAGGAATCGTAGCGTGGCGTGGCCGGTGTGTTCACACAGTCGCCCATTGCACCCGATCGCCGATGGAGGTGGTGAATTTATTGTGGAAAGAAAATAAAATACTACAATGTCGCTACCGTCGAATAATGAAGAGACCTTCGACCTTCTTTTGCGCCATTTTTTTTTTAATACTCTGTTGCAGTACACACTTCTATAGTATTTGTATGCAGTATACAAATAAATTGCCGCAGCCATGATTACTTTGACGTCCATTCGTAGTGCTTTGCGAGGCAGTAATGAGCTATATACCATTGTGTGAACACTTTTTCGCCAGTGGGCGATGCTGGCCTATCGTAGCTTATGGCCGTGCATGGCCCATTGTGTACTAGACGCTTAATAAATAAACTAAATAAATAAACAGTTGTTATGCTATCGCTACTCGCAAGACGACAGCGGGGCTTGGCGCGAGGAAGCGGGAGGAAGATTGAGTTTCGAGCTGGGTGTCATCTAATCGCGTCCGTATTGTACCACCACTGACTGGTCCGTCCGTAACCGTATCATGTCCGTATGTCCGTAAATTCCGTAAAGATTGTCATGCCTGATGCTGATGACCACAACGGCGATGCAATAATATATAAACGAAGAAGTGGCTTTAAGGTTTCTGTGCTTTGGTACAATCTGTGATGAATCCACAAAATAGTGAAATAGTGCCTATAATATGTACGAGTTAACATGACACCCAGATTAGCTGACGTTTGTGTAATGTATAGTGTGCAAAAAAAATTAGATTTTTTAAAAAATTTATGGATTCAATTTTGGTACCTAAATAAGTCCATATGATATCATATGTTAAATAAATTGAACAATACTGAACAATTAATTTCTGATGAAAATAAAACAAAAACAAATAATTTGTTAAGAAAAACTCAACAGTTTCAACAAAAATGTTCAAACGTGGTTATTAAAATTAAAAGGAACAAGGTTCTAGAATAATCTCTCAAAAAAAATTGATGAATTTCCCAGATGTTTTTGAAAATACATCTGATCTGACAATAAATTTGTCCCTGTGAAGGCGGTTTATCTTATTGCGCTGCTTAGCACAGTAAAAAATCGAAGTTACAACTAAACAAAAAGTATGGAGGTAAAGTGAAATCCTCACGAACCAATGAAAATATTATGAATTTGCTCTAAAATAATGCTATTGTAGTTATAAATAATTTAATTGTGTAAACTATTTTCTGTATGTTCTATATGTATGTTTTATTTCATGCTCTATTTAGCACTGTTTGATTCCTGAATAAATAAATAAATTAGTAGTCATCTGTCCAATTGACGTCACAAGGACATTTTATTAATATTTTTTTCTTTTGGATAAGACTTCTTTTTTTTTTAATTTTGAGGGGAAGGTATAAATTGAGCCATATTTTCGGGAAAAATATTAAAAGTATGTGTTAAATGTTTTTTATGAAAAGTATATATTTTTATGAAAGTTGACACCCTTCTAAGCAAGATACATCAACCATTCAATTGCATCAAATAACAGCCACAAATGACACTTTTGTCTGTTTTATCGCTATAATCGTTCACGTGTGGCGATTTAACTATCAGTGTCATGCGTTTCAGATGCTTCTTTTTCGGCGTTAATTGCGTTTATAACAGCTAAGATTTTTGCATTTCACACGGTATTTTGACATTTGATATGTAATACGGTTCCAGATGCAATTTATGTGTCAGTAGCTTTGTTAGTAAATTAATCGTATACAATAATAACACAATACAATAATAATAGATTAGAATGTACGGGGGAATAATGTCTGTGTCTGTGAAAAATGACATATTTCTAATTTTTATGGATATTTTAATACTTCAACGTGTCATATCATATGACACAATTTTTTAAAACATTTTTATGTTTAAAAAAATGGTGATTGGAAAGCAATTTATACGGATACAGTATTAATCCTGATCAAATTAAATACGTTATTTACCTTCAACATTTCATGTACATTATAAATGCCTTTACACCATACAATTTAAATTAATATCTTCGAAAATATCGCGAAATAAAAACCATAGCCACAAGTGACAAGCGTCCGAGCCGGGCCGTTGTGTTGGCGGGCCGAGGGTTGGCCGGGGCGTTGGATGGGCCGGGCCGGGGGATGGGCGCCCTATGCCTCGACGTGATTCGCGTGATGTAAAATTTGGCCGAAATTATCAATGTTGTAAACAAAGAAATATTGTAGTTTGTTTTTATTTATTTATTCTTTACTTTATCAAATATTTATAGAATTGGAAATAAAATACAATAAAAATACTCCAAGTTGTGATGAATGAATGAACTTAAACATAATTAAATCTAATCCACATGTTCAACGCAACAAGCTGATAGGTCTATACGACATAAAAACACTACGGCTTATATGCTCTGCTACCCGTGCGAAGCCGACGCGGATCGCTAGTGTAAGCTAAGTAAAAGATTGTCTGTCTCTAATAAATAAAATAAATAAATAAACAGTTGTTATGCTATCGCTACTCGCAAGACGACAGCGGGGTCGGCACGAGGAAGCGGGAGGAAGATCGAGTTTCGAGCTGGGTGTCATCTTATCGCGTACGTATTGTAGGTATTTTGTGGTGTCTGCTCCATAAAGGTATATATACTAGCGTAAGAGAGGAACACAGTGTGCGAATGACATCCAGCTCTTTGCGGAAATCCTACATGCGAGAAAGAAATGCAAGAAAATCTGACATAAAACCTCTTTGAACACATTTAGTCTTCTTTACTCACTTGTCAAAATAAGGTCCAGCTTTGTTTTCTATTTTGTGTTATAATCGTTTTGAATTCTACAAAAATTAATTCTTGTGATAAAAATGGTGTAGTGTTCAGTTTTAAATTGCACTGTAACATATGTTAATAATCCAAATAAAGAGACATTTCACCGGTAAGTACTGCCAATAACATACTGTTATCTTAATGCTTATTTTTATAAAAAGCAATCCTAAATTTACTTGGTTATACATCAGTAGTATACGGTAAATACTTTATTTTGTAAATAATTTGTTATTTTAAACAATTATGTGTACGATACAAAAATATTGTGTAAAATTACAATCAAACAATGAAGCATAGGGATTGCAGAAAATGTATCGATATGTCGATATTTTCAAATATAAATATTTTGTAAATTTGATATTACCTAATTGCACCTGTTCCACTGGAATGATGTCGTTAACTGTTTTTAAACATATTGTGAGGTTTATTTAGCCTGGCAGCACATTGTAAGGGAAAGTATGACATCTATACATATATACTACACATAGGGTATATATGTAAATACAAGACTTTTTCAAATGAAAATATTAGATATATACACAATTAATTTTAATCGTTATTTATTTATGATTTAAAATCTGATGCTCTATTTAATTTTAATCGTTATTTATTTATGATTTAAAGTCTGACGTTCTATCTGTTCTCTGATTATGAACGTCGTAAATACTTAAACTTTGAATGACAAAACTACTGTATACAATAGTTTAACCTCATTTTTCTCCAAGAAACTGCGGTGTTAAAAAATGCTTCCTGATAATGATGACTATTTCATAATATCCAGGTTTCCTGTAAACACGGTTAGCATAGAACAATGGAAAAAAATGTTAAATAGAACAGGTGGGACTCCTCGAAAACATTCTTTGGTTTGCAGTAGACATTTTACGGATAACTGTTTTGTCTAACTAAATCACCGACGACTTTTGAAGAAAGGATCTATACCTACTGAATTTGTGCCGTTAGGGGTTTCTTTTTTTTTCATATGTGCTTACTAAGTATATTAAGTAATATACTAATAATACTTAATATCTAAAGTCAGAGCATTTATGCCAACTGTAATTTCTGTACAGGTCAATCTGAAGACCAAGCGATCGGTGTCAGCGTACGTTTACCGGGATATGTCACCAGGACCTTCAACTTTAGAGCCTAAACCTTTATTTCAGCACTAATATAAAATGGATTTGAAGAAAAGTCCATCACAGTGAAAATATCAATTTTAGGCAAATTATCACTATGTCTTTTACAAAAACTTGTTCCTTTATATTCAAATAAAACTTAATTACCTATTACACAAAGAAACAAAAGATATTATAGACTAGTCCAAGGCATCCAAGGCATAATTTGTGGTGTAGTGAGACGACGCGACACTCAATCGAGTAGACAATGTGACGTCATGGGCAGTAAGAATCCACCAGTCAAACCGCACGAAAATACATAATAATAATAATAATAACGTGCACATTACAACGTCGTGGCCCCAAACTAAGCATTAGCTTGTGTTTTGCGTACCAAGCGAAGACATCACATACATATAACAACCAAGACCCGGTACCAGTATCGATATTCATCATATAAATACTGACCCGACCTGGGATTCGAACCCGGGACCTCCAGCTTCGTAGGCAGGGTCGCTACCCACTAGGCTAAGCGGTCGTCAAATTAATAAATACCAATAATTTATTTCTCAGTCATTTATTGACGAATTTAAAAAAAACTTTCACTGTTTTATTAGTTTTGGTTTATCTTTCAATTCTATCGAGTTAAATTGTATATTTTGAACATCATGAACTTCTCTATTGTAAATGTTTTTGTTTTGTACATTCTCATTTTTTTGTTTACAAAGAGTTAAAATTTTGTTGTTATGCGTTGCAACGTGACGTATTGTAATTAAAAATAAAAATCGTTTATTTATATTGTTTTATTTATTACTTGGCTTGTATTCAACTAAATATTAACATTTCCATAATGATGTTAACGCTTTCTTTACTTCTGCAAATTTTTTATTATCAACTGTTAACAAAAAAAAATATTTATTGTAGTAAAGGAAATGGCATTTGAATTGACTGATTGATGATTTGTCATTTTAAAAAACTAAAAGTTAGGAAAAGTAACTCAAAACAAAAATTATGTAGTATAGCAGATTCAAAATAATAAATAGGATTGCCGATTTCGACTTATGATATCGCGGTAAATTCAACGACACATTATCATGAAAGTACTACGTGCTATCGATAATATAAAAAACACCCATGTACATCACTAAAACTGGCTCAACCACATGTGAATTTTGCACACATATTCATTTCCGTTTCGGTCATGCGATGTTTAGATGTCAGTTGGTCTCCTACGCTAGTATATATATGTCTATGGTCTGCTCATAGATAAGTCTAATGGTGGTCTAATGCTTGCAATTTCCTCCCAGATTTGCAGTTTGCAGTACGATAAGGTACGTTTGGCGGTTTAATGTGGTAAATGGTGGATAAAAATCAAAGACTTGTATGGGTTTTCTTTTCATAGGACGACAGTGAATATATTAAATGTTTATGCTTTCAGACAAAGTACATGTGTACTTTTAAGTAGGTACTTAGTATTTTTCTCGTAGTCCTTATTCGTTCTAGAACACAACAGTCTTAAAAGCAACTCATAATATTCTATTTTCAGATGCCACGGCGTTGTTGTGTGCCTGGTTGCAAATCAAATTATGACTCTATTCTAAAGAGAGGAGAAGAGCCTGTTTCTACATTCTCTTTTCCCCGTGACAACAACTTACTTTGTCGCTGGAAGGAGGCGATTCCTCGAGCTGATTGGGAACCCTCCAAGTTTTCATGCGTTTGTAGTAAACATTTTAGTGACAGTGAAGTTATACGAAGCGAAAATGTACGCAAAAGTGATGGATCTTACGAAGTTATGCTTCTGAAAAACCCCAAATTAGTGACTGACGCAGTGCCGCATATTTTTTCTAATTTGCCCCAAAACTTAAGTGCAGCTAAAAAACCTAGATTGAATCCTTCTAAAAGAAAAAAAATTTGCGAACAGCATCAAGAAGAGCCCCATAAACAAATCCAAGCAAAAGATGTGATCAAAGATTTTTCTGATTTAAAATTAAAAGTCAGTCAAGACAATACTATATGTTGTGATTGGAATTTGAAAGTTTGTGAAAATAGATTGTTTCTCTATACTCTCAACATAGACAAACATAATGAAGAGGCACAAAATGTGACAGTATTGAATAGTATATCCATAGACTCGGTGCTCAGAGTGAAAGTATTTATAGGTAAATATGAGCTTTCTCCAAAAGACCTGAAATGGATTCTACCCTGTACCTTGGTTATGAATAGATGGTCACAGCTTCAAAACTTATTAGCAAGGTATAAAAATACACGTATATATAAAGTTTCTTATCTCCATACTCCATTAAACAAGAGTGCACAAGCAAGTGATTAGATCTTTATCCATGATACAGCATATCAACTGTTATATTTGCTTTATATTTTGGATATCACAGTCATGTTACTAATTAATAAGAAGATCTTTGTTTTTACCCCATAAGAGGTACCTACTTATCTACAATATCTTTCTATAATATACCTACTTATCTACAATATCTAACAAGAATTTAATACAGAGCGGGGGGCCAGGCAAAGAGATCATTTGTCGCCTAAGCTGTTCATAGCAGTACTGCAAGACATTTCAAAAATTAGACTGGAAAGGTAAAGGGCTATATATGTTTGGTCAACACCTCAAATCATCTAAGATTTGCTGATGACATCGTCTTTTTTTCCAACTCAGTTTCAGAACTAAAACTAATATTGTCATAATAAGAAATAAAATATTTACATTATTATTAATAACGAGTATGTCCACCTCTTACCTCTGAGACGGCATGTAATCTGTGTTTTATGTCAGAGATCATTTGCCCATGAAAATACTGTCCTCTCATATATTCTCATGTTGTGTAAACCACTTCTTTTAAATTTTCAGTTTCTCACTTGTGCAGTATTCCAGTTTAGAACCATCGGTCTCCACAGATTTTCAATTGGGTTGAGTTCAAAAATGTGTGTGTGTTCTGTGTGAGGGAAAAACTTATATCTCTAACAGATGGGTCGTGTGTACATAAATTATAGAGCTTGCGAAAAAAAATCGTTTAAGACATGTCATGAAACTTGAAGATAAAAAATGAAATGAAAATTTATAAGGATTTTTTTTTATTGTAGCACTGAGTCTCCTTCACTTCTGACTGTGCCAAATGATTTGCAATCTATTTTATCAAATAATTACTTAGAAGCTGAACGTTGTGTAACAGATGAACCTTTGCAAATGTAATACTTGTATATGAATATAGAGCACATTCAGTGACAAAACAATTAAAGTGTTTACACTCCATATCCACAGTTAAAAAAGACTATTTACAAAGAGGAGGTTTATCGCTACCCACAGACACTGTGAAATATGTATGCTTTCATTTATATCCACTGTTTAATTTTATCATTAACAATGCTAACTTGAAAAGCATGCTTCTTAAGTTTGATGTTCAAAAATTTTTGGCATACATACATACAGTTTTAAGTTCTCAATCTGATGTATTTGTTGTAGACATTAATCAGTATTGCAAAGTAGAATTTGTAAAATGTTGTGTAATATAATTTTATATAATTTCACGAAAAGTGTGAACAGCACACAGGGTGAAAAGAAGACAAACGAAATGTAAATGTATTTAAAAACACATCAGGCTGGAAAAAAAATTTCAAGTTTTTGTTTTTAGGGTTCTATAGCCAAATGGTCACATCACATAAATGATCACATATGACAACAACATCTAGGCCCCAAACTAAGCATTAGCTTGTGTTTTGGGTACCAAGCGAAGACACCACATACATATAACAACCATGACCCGGTACCAGTATCGATATTCATCATATAAATACTGACCCGACCTGGGATTCGAACGAATGGTAAAAACAGTCTATAATTTCGTCCTGTCTGTCCGTCTGTCTGTCCGTCGGTCACAGACATTTTACACAAAGATTATTGGCACAATGTAGTGTACATCATCAATACATGGAAGGTATGTGTAATACAATGATTTAGAGAAAACAAAAAAAATGGGGTCTGTTTCATTATGGATGTTCTTAGAAATACCGCGTTGTGATAGCAAAAATGTGAGCAAATATACACATACACCCAGGCCAAACATAAGTACACCAGTAATTGATGTTTTGAAGTATTCACTATGAAGTAGAATTTTGTGTGACCCCATGATCAATATTCGTGCTGGTGATTAAAACAATGATAATTGTGTATGGTCTGTCTAATGCCTGAGTTCAATATTTTCATGATTTTGATCATTCTGAAGTGTTGTACTTTCCATACTGATTATGCTATCTAAGGTCGCCATATGTGTCACTGAGTGAGCCCAATAACATGTGGGGTACCTATAGATGGTCTTTAAAAGTGATATATAGGTTTCAGTAACTTTATTCTTTAAGGCAATAATTAAATAGTAATAATAAATTACTGTGTTAACAACATGAGTTATGCAGACGACATGGTCCTACTGAGCGCGTCGCCCTGTGGGCTGAATAGATTGCTAAGTATATATCAAGCATATGCTGAGAGTCATGGTGATGTACAATGCTACGAAGAGTCAGTTTATGGTCTTTGAGACGTGTACTGGGTGTGTCGCTGAGGTGCCACCCATTAAGCTTTGTGGAGTCTCTCTGAAAAGGGCTACGCAGTTTAAGTACCTGGGCCACTTGGTGACGCCTGACTTAGTGGACGACCATGACATTGAGAGAGAGCGGAGGGCCTTATTAGTAAGAGCTAATATGATAGCCCGCAGGTTTTCACACTTCATATGAAGTTAAAATAACACTTTTCAGAGCATATTGTACATCCTTCTTCCTGTGCAGTCTGTGGGTGAATTACGCCAAAAAATTATATGTGGCCCTCCGTGTCCAGTACAATAACGCGTTCAGGGTCTTGATGGGGCTGCGCCTCGACACTGTAGCGCGTCGGGCATGTTTGCGCAGGCGCGACTGCTTCTATGCCACGATGCGCAAGCGGTGCGTATCTCTGGTGCGCCGGGTGCGAGGCAGTCCCAACAATATCCTGGCGATGATATCAAAAAGGTATGATTGCCCTTTTAATCGTCGCTGTTGCCGCCTTCATATAGTGTGAACTGGTCGCTTGGGAGAGAGCATGGGTCCATGAAAAGAATAGCATCACTTACTAAATTTCGTGAAAATTGTGACTTGTTGTGACTTGTTTTCTTTCTGGGATAGCCATTTCATAAAGGGTAAATATAGTCTATACATCTTGTGTATGAGGTAGTTCATTTTTACAATTTCATGTTGAATTGTGATTTGTAGTTTGTTTTAATTTTGACTGTTATAACGTAAGTGTTTCACTAACAAATGAGTCCTTGTTACCTACTTGATATGAAATAATAAATAAATAAAATAATTGTTGAGTTGCAGTCCTAAAGTCCCAAAAATTGTATCCCATTATTTTGCAACTCTGGGCTATGATACCTATTAAGAAACAATGTACACATATTCATATGTATGTAAGTAAATAGTATACATATGTATATATTTAAGTTGTACTAGTAAAAGTACAACTCTAGTACAAATTGTATTAGAAAAACTACAAAAATAGGTTTGAATAACATATGAATGGTTTTTGAGATATTTGGTTTTAAACTTATTATTTGAATTTCATCTATGAATTCTCATTCTAAACTTGGAACTCTTAACTGTACGTGGACCGACACACACTTGGCCAGTTTTTTTATGTTATGGCAGAGTTGTGCTTTTTTTTATTTATAAATGTATGAAACCATTTTAAAGTGTTTTTCATTTTACTGAATTAGAGCAGCATAAAAAAAATTTAAGCATATTTTTATGTGAATGCATTGAATACAAAATTTTCTTTGTCTAGGGTGCATTCCGATTTCATTTAATGCGGACGCTGTTGGGTGTCTGCGATATTAGTAATGGATTTATTAGTTATTCTGAACCATTGAATAATGTTTAGTAAGCTTGTTTAATCTGAAAAAAAGTATCTACCTAATTCTAAAATGTTTTGTTCAATTTCTACTATGTCATCAAAAGATGTTTATTTGCTCATATTTGCATTTCCCCTTGTATAGTACTGTCCCGTCAGAGCCAATGTGAAGATGTCTGATACAGAAATTGAACTTGCTTTAAGCGCTTTCTAAAAATAAAATGAAAATGTTAGGTAAAAAAAATCTAAAAAAAAAAACAAGATTTAGAAGTTCAATGACTTTTTCATTTATCCTTGCGGATGGCGATGGCATAAATGAAAATAACATTCTCATTCTACCGCAGTCGACATACGCACTCGATGCGTGTTGCAACACGACTGATCGCCAACATTGGCGCGCGGATTCCTTCGGAAAAACCGACACGCGACGACCAATAGCCAACGTTGGTGCCATAAAGGGATATATACTAGCGTAAGAGAGGAACACAATGTGCGAATGACATCCAGCTCTTTGCGGAAATCCTACATGCGAGAAAGAAACGCAACAAAATTTGTCATAAAACCTCTTTGAACACATTTTGTCTCCATTAGTCCATTGTCAAAATAAGGTCTAGCTTTTGATTCCTATTTTGTGCTTTAATCGTTTTGAATTACATAAATTAAATCTTGTGAATTGCAATGGTGTCGTGTTCTGTTTTAGATTGCACTATAACATATGATAATAATCCAAATAAAAACAGATTTCACATGTAAGTACTGCCAATAAGATACTGTTATCTTAATGCTTTTTTTTATAAAAAGCAATCCTAAGTTTACTTGGTTATACATCAATAGTATACGGTAAATACTTTATTTTGAAAATAATTCGTTATTTGATTTTAGTGGCATAAATTCTTTGTATGATGGTAAACACATAATCGTATTATGCGTGTCCTTCTCTTATATGCTGGTATTATAATTAATATGATGCGCTAGATCGTCTAATGTGATAAATATTGATTGCACAATTCAAGATTGATTTTGCAGCGCAGCGTGGTAGTGTGTTCCGCGCCTTGCGCTGTTCAACGGGCTAAAAATCGAGTTTCATAGGCATTCGAAGACTTTTTTTCAAATGTGTCGCTTTTTCGACTAGCAATTTAAGCCTAAAAGTTTAATCCAAATTATTGAAGACATACCTGGCGCCTTAGAATTATTTTCGCTAAAAATTTGAATGAAGGTAATATTAAAAATTTCGTTTTAGGTGGCATTTCTATGAATAATTTTGGACTTTTCGATATATTTCACGAAACTGACAGAAGTGTTTTTTTAAATCACAAAAAAATATGGCATGATTTCTTGCTAGAACGTCCAACAACGTATTTAAAGTTTATATATTAAGATAAGTACTTATTACTTCCATGATTAATACTGACTAGAACCAAAAGGACCGAGCATAATATGCGTCTAAGTTTAGATCAGTGGAATTACCGTTTGAAGTAGGTACCTAAGCCTACTTATATAAATATCATTTAATAATTATATAAAACTATTTGACATAATACGAGGAAGTTTTATACGACTTAAATAACTACGATGAAAACACAGTCATTAAAAATAACAAGACCAGTAAGTAGGTACAAAAATTTTACATGCTGAAAAATCTACAGATTTCGCGCTCCTCGCAATTATCGGAGGACATTGAAAATGAACATCAAAAATAAAATCTAACACATTTTTATCAATAATTTTTTCTTAATTTTTAAAAATAAATTAAAGACCGTGAGCTCCTGCATCTTTATTGACGCTAGGTACTGCTTTTCATGTACCTTTATAACTTTCTAAAATATAGCCGAATCTCACTCTCCGGGGTAACTGCTCTGATGATCATTCAATGAAAAACACTAGACTAAAACACCTACCCAGTACCTAGTGCCCAGCCCACAGTTTGCGACCTATTCCAATATTTCTTTTTTTTCAAACGGTAGATAATTCATCTGCTTCGGGAGCATTTAAATAAAATAATCAACTTTTTGTCCGAAAAATCGGGAAATTTCGTCTTTTTTTCACCACATTCGATTCTTGGAAAAAAATTACAAACCGATTTTTTTAAATTTTGTAGGTATCCTACGATGATCCATTAGCTCCTGCATCTTTTCACATTAATGGCTTTATGCCTTTCGTTTACCATCCTAAATTTCCACCGAATAGCGGAATTCCACTCCCATGAAAACAATCTGATAAATATGTTAAAATCAAACTTGAAAACAAAAGAATAATTTGAATTATTTCCTGCATTTGTGTTTAATTCTGCGGTAGGTACCGTTAAATACAAATTCAGGTTTCTGAAGATTAAGCACCTCCAAGGTTTCAGGAAAAATCTGTGCCTTTTCTTTACTTAGTTTGATTGGATTTTGACTTTCATGTTGACTAACTGATTGGCCGAGTGGTTAGAGACGCTAACTGCGGAGCCAAGGGTCACGGGTTGGATTCCCGCCCGGGTCAAACATGTGCATGCACATGTTTATTTGTTCCGTGTCTGGGTGTGAAATATCTATATTATGTATATATTATAAAGAAAGTATGTATATCAGTTGTCTGGTACCCGTAATTACAAGCTTGGCTTAGTTTGGGACTAGATGGCGCTGTGTGGATATCTCAGGTATTATTATTATTATTTACAAATAATATTTGTCTATGTATGTAGGTATATTTCAAACGGTTATATCTACTGATTTCTCTGAAATGCATATGCTATGGTGCTTTTAGTTCTTGTCAGTGTTATTGGGCATACATTTTGAATACGTAATTGGTTCAAAACAATTTTTTTGATGATTTAAAAATAAAACACGTCTGTGTTAGGTGCATGAAGAATATCGAAAACTCCATTAGTTCTGAAAGGAAATAAAGTGCAATCTGTCGATGATTGAGATATGTAAATTGCATACAAATTTTCAGAAAATCCTGAAACGCCACACAGATGTACAAACTAGTAGGTACATATCTTAGATATAGTAATGTAATTTAAGAGTGTTCTGTGGCCCGCAATATCTAACGAACGACTAACAGATCCGGGTGCGTGCCGATCATTCCTCTTGTAGTCTTCTTCTTTATAACTTTCGTCAAACAAATTTATTAATTTTTTGATTAAAATTATTTTGACGTATAACAATAAAATACTACATCTTTTTATTTAGATTTATTATTGTAATCAAATTGGAGCCTATCCTGACTAGACCTCGACTATGTGACCCCCCCTGACTTGAAAGCTGGATCCGCCCTTGTTTATATATAATAGGTACCGTTTTGAATACAGATTTGTGATTCGATCACAGAAATAAGGGTACCTAGATTGTGATTAATAATTACATGGCTGACCGTCTCTATTTACAAAGTAATTAAGTCCCACATGAGTAAGAAGCCAAGCACGACAAGTTACGTATTTATGCACGCCCGGGTCCCCAGGCCCCATCACTTAGGAAATATCTCGATAAAAGGATCCCAAGTGCCTAAAGACGCGATGCGCCGTATGCGCCGTAGATTGGGAATTTCCTAAATATCAATGTTTAAAATATATTTCTCATAAATTTTTGCCACGCTTTACGCGAACGTGGAAACCTAATAATATAACTTTCTACAGGTGACCAGCTCCTTTCCTTTAAAAAAAAAAAAACCATCAATCCCAGAAATCCCCGATAATCCGGTGGATAAAAACTAATTTAAAATACTCAAGCTTGAAACAGTATTTCTAGGACCAAAATGTCTTGCACTTGAGTGCTGGTCCGGGACGCAGAGATAAGAAATATTGGTTAGGTGGGAAAAGTACTTTCGTGATAAAAAAAAAGTAGCCCATGTCACTTCTGACAACGCCTTATTCATGTCTGCAAAGTTTCATTTTAAAACGGATCAACCGTTTTGTATATTAGCGAGAACAGACAGACATTAGACACTACGGTTTAATATAAGATTTTGGCTTACTAACTAATAAAACCAAAAGTAACACTTTTTAATGCTAGTACTAACGCAATAACGTTTTAGGTCAAATTTGGGACGGCGAACGTTTTGATCCATCGTCATCATACGATATCAATATAATATAACAAATCGCATCCCTACTTTATAAGTAACAACCGTAATCAAGTTCGTGACGGGAAACAAATCGTGTCTACATGCTGTGATTGGTCGAATGATCATCACCCTGTTTACGGTGGGTCATCTATCTATATCTATAATGATCGTTGCTTTGTATTTTTTATTATATGTGTGTTCCTATATCATCCTACGCTGGAACATTTGCCTACGCTGCACTGATTTCTACTGCTGATTCCTTTTCGCAATCATGTAATAAGACATTTTAGATTTTCCGTCTGATGCTTCATTGGTATTTTTATACGTAAGTACTATGCTCTATAAATTTAAACATATTTTTTATTATATCAGAATATTTTTAGTTTTTACATAGTATTTTAAATTTGCACTGCCAAAAGAACTGGAAATTTTGAACCAATTATGTTTTTTTTTTAATTTTAATAAAGAACTACTAACTTAAGAAAATATTATGGTCACCTTAGTAATATGACGTCAAAAACTTCAACGTTGACAATACACACGTCAAAATTCCCCAAATTCTCGTTTTAGTTGTCAGTACAAAATAAATAAAAAAAGCCTTTTTAAATAGGTATAACTGAAAATTTTATACATTTGTAAAATGTGTCGTAAGAACTTTCAAAAATATTATTATCATCGAATTCCAAGACATATCAAAAACCAGAAATCGCAGAAAATAGATGTTAGGTGAGTATTCGTTTATATAAAAATCGATAATGAAAATACTAGATGAAATATTTTTTTTAATGGCAAGTGTTAGAAAGGGAAAAACGGACTCACCGGTAGCTATCTCCTACAAACTCATTTTGTCTCGCTTACGGTTTACAATTTAAAATGAATCTTATGCATAACGCAAAAATTTCATTTTTATATTATACAGTTTCGAGAGTGTACAGTCCTGAACCTACGTAGTAAGTACTATTACGTCCATGAAATAAATTCTTTCAATACCAAGTACTAGTATCGTAAATAAGGTGGTATCGAGCAACATTAGCTGTGGTCAATCTGGGTCAAACTTCGATACACTCCGATGGTTCTGCTGACAGTCTGTGGTTCTGAGCGAAAACGCTAAAAAATGCCCATCTCTCCGGTAGCTATCTCCTTTACCTCATTTCCCTCCTTACTATTCACAATCTGAAGTAAACCCTATGTGTAGTATATAGGTTTCATTTTTGTATTTTATATTTTCGGCAGTGCTCAGTCCTGAACCGTCTCGGAACAATTTATTACGTCCTTGAAAACTCCATAGGGTTTATTGTTTTGTAATGTTATGTTATGCCCTGTGTGTCCTGTGGCATGCTGTGTTAAGTCAAAATTCTCGATTTATTGTTATCAATTGTTATTGTTTAACTTGGTTTAGCTCTCATCCTTTTCAAAATTTCGAGGCAATTCAGAGACTCGTTGAATTGAATTTTGTGTTGTGTAATAAAAGGAAACTTGTATAGCTGTGCCCGGCTGTGTCAATAGCTACAATATTTAATAAACACTTGCTTGGTAAAGTATTATTTATTAATAAAACGTGCACCAACAATAAATCCATACCGGAACTTTATTTCATTTTTGAGAAAATGTAATTTAAGCTTATCCCGATTTTAATTTCCAAAATCGAAATGAAATTCATTGTGTTCATGCGTTTACTTGATTTTTTAATAGTTTATTTTAAATGTTGTATGTGATTTTAGATACCCATCGTTCATATTTTGGCGGAACTTCAAAATGGAAGAACTGAAATTATTTTTCAATAATAGCGCAAAGAAAAGAATATTAAAAGGCCCACAAACAAATGGTTTTTTCTTGCCTCAAGGTGAAACGTCTAGTGGACTAGATAGAAAAGAGGAACATCGAAAATCTGAACTACCACACGGTACTAGTTATGCACGGGATATTCAGAAGCAAGAAGCGGAACATTATCTGCATGTATGATAGTTTTGTAATTTCATTTATATTTACTTGCAGTTATGTAGACATTTTTGCTAACTGGGCTTCTAACAGGGAATTTGTGGTTGACACACTTCACACATGTAGTGAGCCGTCTATAGCTCGAACAAAATTTTCTTGTGTGCTTTACAGTCAAAGCGAGTAGCATCACTGTAGGGAATATCAGTATCTGCAGGAAGAAAACTGACCTCGCAATCTGTGTGAAACTGCACCCGCGTCAACTTCGGAGAGAACAAATGAATCAAATTTACAAGAGGGAATAAAACTTCAACATTATAGTGAACTGAAAACAGTAAAATATGCTAAGAGACACTGTTTAGCAAAAAAAAATTCTATGAGGAAACTAATAATACGCTGACAAAAGCAAAAAGAAATCAAATCATCAGATACCTATTTAAAATCAATTTTAAACAGGAACTATAACTTATAAAGACACCAATCCGTAAAAAGAACTTTATAATAACAAGATAACATTACCAGAAAAAAAAATTTATTGAAAACACTAGTTTATAACATGGGTACCTACCATAACTTAAATTAAAAGAAAGTTAGAATTTCTTAACCTAAGTTTAGTAACGGGTGAAATTTCGATTTTTATGTTCCTAGCTAGTGGATTGGAACAGTAGTTAGAGTACTCATATATTCGGTTTTTATTGATTGTTTTTTTTTTATTTTACTTGTTTTAGAGATTATGTAATTTTTTTCAAATTTGTTTATTTTAAATTTGTTTATCTAAAATAATATTATTAAATGGATATAACTACACTCAAAACATGCAATAAAGTCTTTGCTTAAACATAAATGTTATTCCCTCTTTATAAAGTTGGCCAAACAAATGATCTGTAATGGTCTACTTTTGTAGAATTAACTTTTTAAATATATTCTTATTTATCCACATTCCTGTGTAAAATGCATAAAATTTTGTGTGTAAACCACTGCAAAAATTTATATTTGTGAGCCCTAAGGTGAATGTATATAAACCGATACAAAAAAATCTAATCCCTCCTAAACTTGAAACTACAAGAAATCTCAAAATAAAACTCAAACACCTAACCAATCTGCTTATTTCTTTACTCTAAAACTACATTCCAAATAATTACAGCAAACAGAATACTTCCAAACAACTACACATGACAAAATTATTAACATCAAGGTCGTAGCAATAGATAATAGAAGAAGATGAAGTACAATGTAATATTGTAATTAGTTATGTTATTCTTTCTTGTAATGGACAACATAACATACAACCTCTTAAGGGACAAACATTGTTATTTATTTCTTACATTAATGTGAACTCATTCTGTATGTTTTATTAAATAATTTCTGGTATTATTATATATATATATATATATATATATTGTACTTTATTTTAATAACAATTACTTGTTTTTAACACCCGCTATATTTCAGCTCCGTGAAGAAAGAACATCAGAGATAAACCAGGGTTACCATGTAGATTCAATGGAGCGATTATCTTCAATGGGAGCATCATTGCATACATTGCCATTAACAGAAGAAGCGACTAGAGAACTTTATCCTAGTTATACATACAATAAAGAACGTGATGATTTTGATATAAATACCTACAAAAATATTGTAAGCATATTTTTTTTTTTCATTTTAATAATAGGTGGGTGTCTCAGTGTGTTTTGAGACAAAGAATAAGTATTCAACATAATAATTCTATTAATTAACTATATCTCTTTTACTGATTAAATAATAAATTAAAAAATTCCTATTTTTTTTAAATAATTTATTGACCTGTATGTGTGTATATGAAGGAAAATTAAAATTTTCCTTCATATACACACATACAGGTCAAACTAATAAAAGTGTGTTAATAATGGCTCAGTCATTGTTTTAATGAAATATTGAGGGAGCTATGGTGTGCAAACCAAAAAACACCCTTGAGAAATAATATATAGGGATATTCAAAGTTAATGAACCTTATTCTCAAATTACCCACTTAAATATACTCTATATTAAACTTAGCACCTAATTCTATTATGTGCTTTAAATAATGTATAGTTTGATCACAAATCCTCAACAAGAATTTGGATCACATTTTGTGCTGCTGTTTTTTTATGTTTTTATTTTATGTTCACATATTGAATTGTTCTATTAAATTTACACATTTATTTGTGTTCATACTATAATCAATATAAAATCCAACTAAGATAGGTTGATGGTCTATCTTTTAAAAAAAATAGGTTAGTTTAGGTTTCGCTTGTGATAATACGAGGAGCGAAACAGAGCAAATATTTTTTTTTTGCATCTCCTTCAAAAATATTTACTGCATGAGGTTCTGACACCCCTCCCTTATAAGCCTGATAAAATATTTTGTACCTTTTCAGCAGGCAACATTGGAAAGCGCTACCGCTTATTAAAAGTCTATGACTGGCTGAACTAGCTAATCTGTGCTGAGCTGCATTGGCGCTTTATAGTAACTAAATGTATAGTTTTTAGTTACTATAAAACTATCTATATATGTATAAATTGGGATTTCCCAGGCATTATTATTTATTGTAATAAATACTGTTCTAGTACAAAATAGTAGAGAAATTGACTGTTTGCCTGCTAACACATTTCAGAAGCTGTTCCACAACCATTATAATATTTTAATTACATTAATATTTAGGTCTTTTGTTTGCATAAATATTAGCTTTGGTATGATATGAGTATGACTCCACCCAAATGGACATAAATAACGGCAAAGCATTTCTTTTAGTTCACAGCTTCAATTTACTCCTATTGAAATACCGTTGCACAACTCATAACTTTGCTCGTCATTAATTTTGTATCTTGATTAGTTTCGTAGCCATTGGAAAATTTCGACCAAGACAAACATAGCCTATATTACTCGCAGCCCCTTCAACTATCTCCATGTAATGAATCACATCATTTCATAGTTCCATCACTATACAAACAAAAAACAACCAAACATTCATTCAAACACACTGCATTTATAATACTAGAATGCATAATTTCTTAATGCGCTACTACATATCTGATGGCAAGTTATTGCAGCGGCCCCTTGCCAATACCGGCTCACCGAGTAACTATGGACCTCCTTAATGGAGCGGGCTATGCTCGGTGTTTCTTTGATGGATAAAATCAGAAACACTGAAGTCCGTCAAAGAACCAAAGCTGTCGACATAGCCAAAGCGATCAGGAAGCTGAAGTGGCAATGGGCCGGTCACATTTGCCGTAGAACTGATAACCGAAGGGGTAGACGAGTTCTCGAATGGAGGCCACGTACCGGAAAGCGAAGCGTTGGACGCCTCCCGGCCAGGTGGACAGATGACCTGAAGCACCATACTTGGGGTAGTTGGATGCGAAAGGCGGAGGACCGTGTGTAGTGGGGTGAGCCTTGGGAGAGGCCTATATCCTGCAGTGGAGAGACACGGGCTGATGATGATGATGATAATTTCTTAACATCAACAATTTATAAATATTTCAGATAATCCGCACAATTGCCATGGAAATGGTGACCATCATCGAGGGGCCCACTGGTTGCGGCAAAACTACACAAGTGCCACAATGGATCCTGGACCATTGCTATGAAAACAGACAACCGTGTAATATAATTGTTACCCAGCCTAGACGAATCGCAGCTATTTCTATAGCCAAGAGAGTAGGGCAAGAACGTGGATGGTGTGTTGGTGATCTTGTGGGGTATCAGGTTTGTGACTAAAATTTATAGAAAATCGCAATCTTTGTCAACATATGAAAATGGTAACAAGGTCGTGGAAAGCTAGTGGACAAATTTTAATCGAATTTTCACAGTCAAGTAGATGAAATTGTGGTTCAACATATAAGGCATGTATCATCACACTGCTATTATGAAGAAAAGTGTTCCACAGAAACAAAGTTGTTGACAGCAGCTTAGTTGAAAACTAGCCATTCTTCAGATACTGTCTAGTGTGCTTTAATTGAAGTCTTTTACAAAATACATAAAGATTGTATTTTATAATGCAGGTATTGCGTACCTTATATACTGAGTTAAAAGGGCAAGTAGATAAGCCTGGTGAAAAACAAACAATGTTCTTTTGGACACTACTATTATTTTTCAACATATTTGTTTCCTAGTCCAACACACTTTGTCCAACTTCTAACTTTTTGGTCCCTCTCAAAGAATTTGATTTTGTTAACACTTCAAAATATGAGTTTTTTTTTTTCATTAATGATCTCTTCATTGGTGCAAATATCTTTCTGGTGAGCAATTTTTTTAGATTAGGGAAGTAGCTGCAGGGGGCTGAATCTGGATAATATGGTGGATGAGCAAGCAATTCATAGGGTAATTCATGGAACTTGGCCATGGCAACGGCACATTGTGTACCCATGCATTATTCTGGTGGAAGAGAATTTTATTCTTTGCTGAATGCGGTAGTTTTTCCATTAAAATTTTACGAAAACGGTTTAATAAATCGGTATAATATTTGGCATTGATAGATTTTTTTTTCTGGAAGTAGTCAATGTGGATTACACTACAAGCATATCAAAAAACTGTAGCCATGACTTAGTTGGCCAATAAATATGTTTTGGCCTTCTTTCGTACGGGTCCTCTGAAAGCGATCCATTGTTTCAACTGTTCTTTCGTCTCTGGAATGTGGTGACAAAACCATGTTTTGTCTGCTGTTATAAAATGGCGCAAATTTTTTTATTTCATTGGCACATCGCTAAGCCTGTTTCCACTGATGCATTTTTGATCTACTTAAATGTGGCACCCATCAAATAGTTTTTTCAAATCTAAATGTTGTGCAAGAAAGATACTGTGCATTTGTCAGTGATGCCTACCATCTCTACAGTTTCATGGATCTTTACTCTTTGATCATCATGGATTTTGGCAATCATTTTTGGTGTGGCCTTAACGTTTGGTATCAATTGTGCTTGTATGACCACACCAAAAATCTGTGAAACCATTTATAAATAATCTTTCAATACATATGCTATTAATATGGTCTTTATGACATCGAAGCTTGTACCATAATATAGCATTTTCCAGTATTAAGCCTTTTTACTTTACACCAATCCCAAACGAGCATTCTGTTTGTAACGCATGCATAAACTGCGAAAAGCAACACGCTCGCGCCCTTAGTTCTCGCCATTATTACATTTGAAGTATCTACCTAATTTTAATTGTAAATGTATTGAAAAACGTCGTATGATGCTCGTAGTCAGTAAGCTGGCTGTTATAGTCATCACTTTATTATAAGCATTCGGCTTCACCACCTGCCTATAAACACCTCGACTATAATATGCAGCTTACTGTACTTGCATCATAATGTGCTATTAATAGATACTGTGGTGTCCCCATAGTGTTTATCACGATGTTTCTTTGTTTTTTAATAAATTTTATGATAAAAAAAGTAATGTTTAATTAACACATGAAATTCACTTTTCTCTATTTTCGAAAAAATGTTCCAACTTTTTTTTCTAGTCTTCAAAACTAAAATACTGAATCGAATTGGTTAAAAATTTATATGAAACCAAAACAAAGATGCACGACAAAGGAGGCTTCATGCAATTTATGATATTGTTACTCCGGAGTAGAATTTTACGGGACTTGTCACTCCGCCCTACTAAATCTTCTATGACAGCAACAGCTTAACGATATACATAATTTTCAATATTATACTATACCTCTTCTAACACATGCCATAATGTTGTGACAATAGATACAAATTATCCTTACACAAGTATTTCTATGTAATTTGTAACCTTATTAATTCAGTATAAAATGTGCTGTGTCCTGGAAAACAATTTATATTTCAGTTTTTTGTTTAAAAATATTTTATTTTTACTATAGGTTGGTCTGGAGAATAAAACGTCAACCAATACTAAACTTAGGTATGTCACTACAGGAGTGCTACTACAAAAATTAGGTAAGAAATTATAGATTAAAAGATACTGCAAAAAAAAACTACCATAACAATGGTTATAGTGTCACTAAATAAGACTTTTAAAGTTATTTAGTATATTTTTTCTTGTAAATACTATTGCCAGATGTTGCTGTATGCGGTTGAAAATTTGCCCTTCTTCTTTTCTAATACACATTTTTTTTATCTGTGATTTTGAGGCTACAATGCACCTTTACAAGCCTCATTGGATCCCTGTTTCATTTTAGTACAAAGTAAGATCAAATCATAAGACATTTCTTACAATAAACAGAAAATATTATATTTTTTGTAGTTTCCACACAAAATATGTTGGAATATACCCACATCATTCTGGATGAAGTACACGAACGTGGGCAAGAAATGGATTTTCTCCTGCTTGTTGTTAAAAAATTACTTTACACCAATTCTTCCAATGTAAAAATTATATTGATGTCGGCCACCTTCAATGTCAACGTGTTTGCAAATTATTTCAAAATACCAACACAACATGACTTCGATGAAACACCATGTATATCTGTTAAAACTGAGAAGCCAAAATATTCAGTGAAAACGTTCTATCTCGATGAACTGAACTTCAAAGGATTACGAGTTGTAAGTATGATGAAATGTGTAAGCATGAACAAATAATGAGACTTACATGTACAGTCGTAGTCTATAATTAAGAACAATTATTTACAGCCAAGATTTTTTTTTCAAACAAACTAGTATGACTTATTGCATGTATTATTATTTGTATTTTGTGGTATTGCAAAACTTTTCCATACTAGCGGTACATTCATTTGGCCACATGATTAATTAAAGAATAAACAGAAAAAGGTTGGTGCCCAAAAACCTATGGGAGCTGGGCCGCTATGGCGTCAGTCAGGTGTCTTGATAAAATTATCGGCAAAACACAGAAAATATTCTGTAGAATAACAAAAAAAAATATGATTTAAATATGAACATGGGTTTTCAAGTATTTTCAAATAAATTTAAGTATTTTGAAGTTTTTTATTCATAAATCAAATTATAAGTATTTTAAGTGGCACATGACATACATAAGCACAGTCACAACTCTAAAATCAAAATGTCTTCTCATATAATATGTCATTGTATAGAGTAGCAGTAATTGGAAAGGCAAAAAATTTTGCAGGATTTTTTTTAATCCTTGCTCCTAATGGCTTAAAAAAATTATGTTACTTCTTAATTTAAAGACAAATTTATGAAATATAAATGGTGAAGATGCAACAGGGGGTCGATGTTGGGCATCATCCTTTTGTACATTAGATCTGAACCTAGTATTACTACTTAGTTACTGGCTAATTAAGAATGGTGAATAATTTTTTTTTAATTCAAATTAAAATTTTCAACACTCTGTGGTTAGGTCACATTTTGTATAATTTTGGCCTGATTTAGTTCTTTATAAGTCTAACACGTGATCACTTCATATAAAAACAATGGGAAAAATAAAACTTATGATAAACCTAAAAGGAAAATCGTAATAAAACTTCGCGAGAAAAATTGGTCGTATAAAAAGATAGCTAATCATCTGCCCATCGGATGTCCCATGTATTATTATTATTATTATTAATACTTGAAAACTACAATTTTCTATGCTGTAAAGTATTTTATAACGTATCAAATGACTTCAAAATTATTCCCCGCGTACCTAAAAGGAGAATCAATTCTCGTTGAGATGATCGTAATTTCGTTCGTTTGGCATAACAAAATCTTTTTAATAATTCTAACAATATAAGAAAAAATTAAAACTCGACTAAGGAAAAGCGAATTTACAGTCGGGTTTTAGTTTTTGAACTTAGTTTTTTATTATAAATATTTTGGGGTTTTATGTTAATTCGAATGAACATTTTAAATTCTACTAACATAGCTATTAAATCTTTTGCTAACAATTATTGTCATAAAATGTATTGTATATATGGACTAAGTGTGAAATAAATATTGTTCAATTTCAATTTATTTCCATAGCAAAGTGTGTGCAGTGCCACTGTATAATTCATTTTAGCTTTCCGCCTTTTTTCCGCACTTCAATTATTCATAAACTGTCTCGTTCGACGTTTCAACATCGCCTTTTATACCTTCAAAATTCTCCCCACCGATCAGGAGTCGCGAATATTCCAATTCTCGAATATTTAATTTAAAGATTACAACGCTATTTTATCGTGAGCAAGTTTTAGCGCCTGGCGCTACCAGCGGCGCTAGTCTTTGAATGGTGACTCAAATGCGCGTCAAATTTTCGAATAATTAGCGCGCTATTCTACTTTGTCAAAAGACCGCCTTATATACCGTTTTTATGGTTTTTATAAATTCGTGGATTTCTTTTTTATCTCAACCTTTCTGATTTTATGAATGGTCGTGGGATCTTTTCGAGTAAATTCTATGACACGTCTACGTGCTAGTATAGATAGAAGTACAATATATTATAAAATATTTAATTATGTATTTGCCTAGTGACATTTTTGTTGAGTAATTTTAATTACAATATACAGTTTGGTATGTTATTTGCCAAATGTGTCGTTGTCTAGGTTTTCTCAAACATTCGTAAAATTTTAAATTGATTTCTTTAGTTTTCTGGCCAATCATATTATCTTGAAAATACTATTGTCATATAAGTGTTAAATTTTGGTAAAGTACTATCTATTCGTAACATTGTAAATGTTTGATGTCAACTGTTCTCTCTGCATACCTAAGGCATATTTTCCCAGATTTGAACAGCCTGTAACATAAATTCAGAAGCAAAAAAATGGTCATAAAAATAATATGATATAAATTGTAAATAATAAATCAATATATTCATATAAAGTTTGCATAGATTCGGAAATAATCACTTTTCTTTATTATTTATAGGGAGCAATAAAACAAGACGAGCCCAGTATCAGCATAGAGCTACATGAAATTGTAGTGAAATTGTTGCAAACTTTCGATAAAATTGATCAACAAGAGGACCACTATGAGGACGTTGAGAGTGCAGATTTACCATCTGTGTTGATATTCTTACCTGGCATTAACGAAATAGAAGAGTTATATAATTGTCTGCAACTAGCTAATCATCGGTAATTCTTTGTACAGATCTTTGGTTCTTATGTGGGCATTTACAAACTTTCTTATTAATTCATTCTTTTGTTGTTATCTTCTAAATCAAACAATACCTATTTGGAAATTAACAAAGAATTTCCATTGCAAAAGAAAGCTTATACTCTTTCTTCATTTCAATTAAGATTAATTTCCTAAAAGGATTTCAACCACTAATATAGGCTCTAAAAAGAAGCTCCAAGCACTCAAACTGCATATTTATCTGATGGAATTTAATTGAGTCACTGATAATTATTCAAAATATAATTATAATAATAATAATAGTATATAATATAATTATTATAATATAATTACAAATATAATTAACATTGTTAACCTATTACAGCACCGAGGCTTCTTTTCGATGGTGGCTACTCCCCCTACATTCGACGATTACGGCGGACGAGCAAGCGCGTGTGTTCGCCCGCGCGCCGCCCGGACAACGTAAAGTTATACTGTCCACAAACATTGCCGAAAGCTCTATTACCGTGCCAGATATTAAATATGGTAAAAATATTATTGTGCTCTATGGTTATAAATGTACATATACATATTACATATATACAGTTTTCGACTAATTACTAGTGCTGCTACTGCACTGGGACACTAGTACTAAAATAATTATGTAATTTGTGTCGTGATAGCCCGAACGCAGCGAACCTGTTTCAAATGTATAAGGCTATGTGGCCGTGGTTCGAATCCGGGCGTGTTCCAATGATTTTTTTTTTACTTAAGTACATTAACTATCACTGACTCCGGACTCCGTCTCTCGGAGAGCATGTTAAGCAGTCGGTCTCGGTCGCTGTCAATAGATGGCGGTCGTTACAATTCGCCAACTCGCGTTGGAACAGCGTGGTGGATTTAAGCTCCAAGCTTCCTCATCCTGAGTGGAGTCCTAAGCCCCTGCAGTGGGGTATAAAAAGGGCTGATGGAATGGAACTAAAAGAATAAGATATTTCTTTTAGACCGCGTAACTTGTATATTTATGGGAATTAATCTTGATTCAACACTAATATTAAAGATTACACTAATGTGCTAAATTTTTGTATAGTAAATCAAAGAATTAGCTGCTTATTCTTATTTTATTGAAATTTAAACATAATTATTTTTATGTATGGTTACTGGCCATCTGATTAGAAACATTAATAAGTTCGTGTTACCATTTCAAAAATTATAAAAGTAATATTTAGGTATTGACAAATAATATGTAAACCATTTGTAAATTGTAAAATGTATCACTACCTTTCTGATAGTATGTGATTGATACCATCAACAAAATGTGTATAAGTTGTGGACAGTTGTATATAATGCCTCACTATTAAAAAATCAACATATTAACAATTGGAATTTTCTACAGTGATTGACTACTGCTTAATGAAAGTGCTGATAGCTGATCCACAAACAAACTTCACTTCGCTAGAGCTGCAATGGGCGTCAAAGACTAATTGTCAACAGAGAGCTGGACGCGCGGGCAGAGTGCGCGAAGGCCGTATATATAGACTAGTTAGGCGGGACTTTTACGTATGTATTGCTTTATTTCATTGTAAACAGTTTCTGAAATTGTGAATCTTACTCCAAATCTGACACTATAAAAACATTATATATACATATAGTTATGGTAAATAATAATTCACTCAGTTAGTGAGTAACTGGAATAAGCTGAAGGTGTTGTAAAGTCTTCAATTTACATATCTTAACTTACCATTTTCCAAGAAATATCTGGCCATCATATTACGAAATTTTAGAAATAGTTAAAGATCAATGACAAAATGTGGATAACTATATAAAGGAACTGCGGTGGCCCAGCATCTAAGCACCCAGCCTTAAATAGAATGCCGTGGATTCGATTCCCGCCGTAGTCATATTGATAAATGAGTTTTTAATTCACAAGAATGGCTAAGTGCGAATCGGACTCGTGCACTAGTGATTCCATACAGTTATAAACGTATATTGACTTGTTTACGCCACTATTCACCAGATGTCACGTAAATGCATATACAATTTTAAAAAAAAATCGTGATATAACAAATAAACGATTTTTTAATTTATTCCTGTACCAGTGTTGAGACCTTGCTTCTTGCCAAATTTCATGATTCTAGGTCAATAGAAAGTAGCCTATAAGTTTTTATTTACTTATGAGTGTCAAAATATGCAGCATGAATGACCCTATTTTTTTATTGAGTTGATTTATAAGCTTAATTTTTTTATTGCTCCAAGGGACCGTAGACCTAAGTACTATATATAAATTTCAGTAATATAAATTTCAATTTCATACCTCCACATGTTCCTGAGAAAAAGGGTCTTGATAGACGGGCAGATAGACAAACAGACAGACGGACAACAAAGTGATCCTATAAGGGTTCGTTTTTTCCTTTAGAGATATGGAACCCTAAAAACTTAATCAAGCACCACAAGCCTCGCTGACATCGTCACTTCTGTGACAAGGTCAATAGGAGGTCAACAGCCCTCAACTCGCACCAGACCAGTGTAGTGGGCTTTTTGTTCAAACTCCTTAAGTCAATGGGGAAGGGTTGTCCTCCGGTATATGAAGCTTGGAAAATGATGAAATGAATAAGGAAGTCTTAGATACTACTTTAAATGATAATAATTTTGACAGCAGTATACTTACAAAAGTGTGATGCAGTGTTGTTTTTATTTAAAATTACGAGTAGTCAATAATTATTTAATAAATTAATGTTTAAATTCTTTTACATAATAGGAAAATTTCTACCAAGAATGCGCACCGGAAATATGCCGATGTCCATTGGAGCGACTGGTGTTATTGTCGAAATTATTGAACATGGGTTCACCTAAAGAGATTCTTGCTTTAGCTATGGATCCACCAGATCTGTCCAATATAAATCGGACGATTCTAGTACTCAAAGAGGTAAATATACATTATTTTAAACCAGTATTCAAAGTTCTTATGCTGAATATAAGATATTCTGAATATCAAACCTTATGCCAAAATATATATATTTATTATCTTAGTTTTGAATTCAAATCTTTATTGCTTTATGAATTTACACAGTTACACAAGTTAGCAAGTCGCTCATAAACTTTGAAAGGACATTGTAATAGTACGTTACGTTCCAAGTACGGTAAGCTCGATATTATAGTCGAGGTGTTTACAGGCATGAGGTGAAGCCGAGTGTTTATAATAAACCGAGACTATAATAGTCAGCTTACTGAGTATGAGCATCATATGATGTTTTTCGATACATTTGCGATTAAAATAATTAAAATAATACTTCACATGTAATAATGGCGGAAGCTAAGGGCGCGAGCGGTTTGCTTTTCGCGGTTTCCGCATACGTCACAAACAGAATGCTTATTTGTGATTGGTGTAAAGTAAAAAGACCTAGTATTGTAAAATACAACATTACTGTACATGTTTTGATGTCATAAAGATAGTATTAATAGCAAATGTATTGAAAAATATACATTTATTTATTTAAACCTAACCAAATTTATCCCCACTAAATTTACACATTGTAAACAAGAAATAAAATTTGAATTAAAATTATAATCTGTATCTTTAGGTCCATAATCAAAATTATGTAACTGTTTCTATCATGTCATTATAATATATTAAAAATTTATTGTAGGCATCTATTCTTAAGTTACAGCAAATTTATTTGTAAGAATACAGTGTTGCAGATCTTAACAATAGCATAAATCTAAATCTGTTCTTGTATTCTACCTGAATGCACGTGTACAATTATTAAAATATTGGATTTAATTGTTATAATTTAAATATTTATTTTGTTTTTACTTACAAATAAACCTATATAATAGAAATTATTATTATTATTAAATTATATTAGACAAATTGAAAATGCTAATGTATGAAAGTGTTTGAATAAAAAGTTAGAAAGAAATAGATAATGGATCGGTCTGTTGTGGTTATATTAGATCACATATCTTTAAAAGGGTCAAATTTATGTAGCCCTGAGTAGAGTAATAATACTCCAGAACTTTTGTTTTTCGGTAAAAAAAAATACGCGTTATATAAAAAAATAAAAACCCCACCCGATTGTAAAACAACAATTAACTGAAAAGAGAAAAACGAGCTTTATAATCTATAAAACTTTGTTTGAGCAACATAGAACGTGCACCATGCAATGTTTATTACATTCAATACATTCTTAAGCAAATAATAAAATTGACTATCATGTAAATATGAATTGAATGTTAAAAGGTATTGCAGGCGGTGATGAATAATAATCACAAAACATATTTATTGTAAAAATTAAAATAAATTGGCACTTAAAGGCCATTACCAAATGTATTTTGGTTATTGGTTTGTCCCTATCTGCAATATTTATAATGCTCATGTCATATTTATATAAGGGTATGTGTTATTATTTGCTTATATAATATAATAATTTTTATATAATGTTTTTTTATTTACTTTTTATTTACACTCAAATAAGTATATTGTTTTAGTCCCTTTGAATCAAGTATTAATACTGTTTAATTTTGATGTTATTAACAATTATTTATTAGATAGAAATCGATGTTACGAATGCGTTACAATAATTGACACTCTTGCAGTTCGCGCCATATTGACTCATCCTTGCTCAATCTTAGGGATGTGACGTCTTGGTAGCGTTGTACCGCGTCACATCGAAACATCGCTAACAAAAGTAAAGGTCAAATTTGTTTATTTTATGTATATTAAGTAAATTGTATATAAACATTTGAATGCAGATTGGTGGTCTGAGGAAAACCCTAAATGGCAGAATGTGTATGGATGACGGCGATTTAACATACCTTGGCCGAATCATGGCCAAACTGCCCGTCGATGTGAGAGTGGCCAAGCTGATCATGCTTGGATATATATTTGGCTGTTTGGAAGAAACCGTTGTCATGGGTAAGATTGACTTGACAACATAGAATAGAAGTACGGTGTCCATACCAGTTTTATGATTTAGACATAGTGTTTATTAGTATTTATTAACGATTAACAATTTTAAAAAACCACTTACACATTTCATTGTTAATTTTTAACCAAAACGTTAAATACCAATTTTAACTATTTTTTCCCATAAAGGTTAAATTTCTATATATGCTAAAACAGGTGTTTCTTAATTTCTAACCATAAAGCCGAGTAGGTATTAAATTTCATAGTTTTAACTTTAAAAATGACTGAAGTCCTATACAAAATTTCATCCCTTTTCTTAGTCTCTTAAGCGTTAAACCAAACATCTTGAAACACGACATATTTAGTTTCTGACCCAAAGGACAAATACAAATTTTAACCCATTAGATGTAGAATTTCGAAAAATCCTTTCTTAGTAGATGCTAACTTTACGAAACAAACCTGATCCGATTTTATATGTATAGATAATAATGAGCATGATGCCATAGGGACTACCGTTTTGAGCTCACCAGACACATCACCCGTATAGTAAGATCAGCTGTCTGAAGTTGTTTTGCAGTTGTTTTACAGATTTTTTGCTTTAATCTTGACAATTGTACTGAGGTCAACACAAAAATGTTCAATGATATTTGACATTTTCTGACTACACTTTTCATTAGTCGTTTGGTGGTGAACTCAACTCAAGCATGTTAACCTAACCCCCATTGAACTATACATCAGTTCATAGGCTGATGGTTCAAAACCAGAGCAAAGGTATATTAATATCAGGAACGAAATAAGAAGCATAGAAACCTTTATTAGTACTGGAATCTCTAGCCACAATACTGTAGGGTATGATTTAAAATCGAGGGCCCGAAATTCCGTATTTAATCTTGGCAAAGCTGATGTGTGGTCACAATAAAATATAATATAATATATGGCTCAGTTTTTTATACAGTATATAGTCAGTATAGTATACAGTATCTGTGGTCAGCTTATTTACTTCTGCCATATGTTTAGTACAATTTGATAGCGTCTAACACTATATCACGCTATCACCATACCATCAGCCCATTAATACCCAACTTTAGGGGCTTAGGCCTCCCTTCGGGATGAAGGGGCATGGAACTTAATCCACAACACTGTTCCACTGCGGGTTGGTGGATTTTAACGACTGCCATCTATTGGTGGCAACCGGGACCGACTGGCTTAACGTGCTCTACGAGGCACATAGTGATAGTTATGTACATAAGTTAGAAAAAACTCATCACTCATCTAACACGGCTAATCGAATTTTGATGCAGTGTTTTGTTTTACATAAGTATCACTTTAGATTACGTTATTAGATATGTTTACCGGTTATAGGCCACCAGAGGACGCTGCGGTAGATGTGTTCCTTTAAAACGGCTAACCCAATTTAGATATGGCGCTTCACATCACGTAGGTAATTTCACCGCAGAGGCTCATTATTAGTTTGCGATTCAAAACCGCCAAGGGCGCTGCAGTAGATATATGTGTTTATTCAAAACTACTTTTTTTCATTATCATCATCATCTGGTTGTAATTATCCCATTGTTGCATTCAAGCCAACTATTGCAAAAAAAAAAAACGTAAAATTAAAAGTTTACTTGTGCACTGCATGACAGTTAAATTTTGTAATAACATCTTAAGTTTTATTGTTTTAGGTTAGTTATATGGTTATATACAGTTATTTATTTCGCTCTTTTTAAAGGAGCATCCTTTTAATATTTTTTTACTTAACGTTTTGTTGTTGTGTGTTTTTAAAATTGTTAATTTTGTTTTTATTTACTGTGTTACTATCTCGAACTAATATACGACCTCAAACTACTATATGTATACATGTTACATACACAGGAAAACTTTTAAATCATCTTCCAATATTTTCAAAGATTTGCAATAGAATAAAATTCACAGTCAATGTTCTTGAAAGATTTATCAGTATTATTAAGTCAAACTTAAGTACTACGAACGCGATAATGGCCATCGCCGGTGCGGCGAGGTGGAGTATCCCACTGGCGGCCGTCCACCGACGCAAGCGTTAATCACCTGCGCACTCCCACATTAACATGATAACTCTATAGCGTTATATCTCAATATTTTAGTACTGAGTGACAATAGAAGAAAAAAACACCCATTACATTATCCACACACACATTAAACACACATTATCACTAAATATAATATTACTATTTGGATAGTGAATAGAAAGTCACCATGACCGTGTATATACGGGCGGAGCCGTTAGCAAAAGCTACTGGCTTCTAATGCAACAACAATTGCTTTAAGAAAAAAATTCAAATAAACATTTTCTTGTGGCTTCCCGCGCTGCACTACCTTTACTTGTTAAGATGTACGTTGTAGCTAATTTCCAGGCGCGTTTTGTTAAAAAAATTAAAATGTTTGACGTTGTTCCCGCTCGAAAAGGCAACGTTATGCGGTATACCTTTAGATTGTGTATGTAATATTATAAAAAGTGTGTATATCACACACTATTGTAATTTTGTTGTAAATTGCAGGCGCTGGAATGACAGTCAAGAATGTGTTCAGCAATCCCTTTCGCGAAAGGCTTAATGCATATAACTCTAAGTTGACCTGGGCTGACGGCTCGACTAGTGACTGCATCGCTTTACTTAAAGTCTACCAAGTGAGTAAATTTCATCTCATCATCATTATCAGCCTATGTTTCTCCACTGCAGGATATAGGCCTCTCCCAAGGCTCGCCACCACACATGGCCAGGTAGACTGAGGACCTAAAGCACCATACCTGTAATTGGATGGGGTGCGAGGATGCGAAAGGCGGAGGACCGTGTGTGGTGGCGAGCCTTGGGAGAGTAAATTTAATTTATCAAAAATAATTAACAATGGATTTTATACACGGTGTACTTTTATTGAGGGGTCATAGTGATACTGATAACGCAGTATCTAATATTTTGAATCAAAATATCGTTATATTTGTAAGCGCGGGCTCTTAGGTGACCTCTCTACTGGATGAAGAACCAGCGTAAGGCTATGTCTAAGGCAAAAAGCAGCTGCGCGATTCTTGGCCTATTTTTGTGTCACTGACCGATAAAACGCATTCTGTATGTCCATTAATAAACATTCGTTACAGCCATAGGAGTAGCGAAACGCGCCCGCTTCGCTCCCCACTAGAAACACAGCATGCTATCGACAGGGCGACCGCTCGTACACCGCGCTAGTAGTGTATACCAACACCGGTCGTTAGCCAGCAAAGGCCCGTTAGTTAGTATTTCATCGTGAAAACCGAATTATGCAGTGGAATGTTGTAAAAACACGTCCAAAAACAAAAAACAATGTTAAGTGGTGTAACTTTTCATGTGTAAGTATGAAATTGTGTGGACGTCCCCCCCCCCTACCCGCCCCCAACACGTTTCACACCCCTAATAAATGGAACCCTTCGTTTCTTACACAAAATTGTCTTACCGTGCTTCTAGTGGGGAAGCGGCGGCGAAGATCTTCGCTCCATGGTTACAGCGAATGAATTTCGTCACTATGCGGTGATAACGTTTTTAATATAATTTATTTTTAATTTAGTACTACGCGCAAAAAAAATCTAAGTAATATCCATTATTACACGACAGTTTTTCTTTTTTAAAATGGCCCCATTCAAAAATACAGTATGTAATATAACATTTGTTTTAAAGAAAAAAAAAATTTGAGCGTTTGTTGAGATAGATCAGGTTTAGTTCGTTATAATCATTGACTGGCCGGTTGGCCGAGTGGTTCGAGACCCTAACTGCGTAGCCGAGGGTCGTGGGTACGATTCCCGCTCGGCACAAATATTTGTGTGCATGAACATGTATATTTATTCCGTGTCTCTGTGTGTCTATATATGTGTATATTATTTAAAAAAAAAGAATATTTATAGTTGTATTTTTAATTAGACGAAGTCAACTGACGTTTACTGTGTTGTCAGTTTTTGATGCAATAAAAATAGTGTTGTGACAAAGTGAACGATTGAAAAAACTCCTGAATGAATGAAATTGCCTCGATTGTCTAGTGAATAGTTAGTGTGCCGAACTGCCGAAATCGGGTACGGGGTTCGAATTTTAGTCGTGCTTTGTACATACCAACGAGTTTTAGACGACTATGTTCCTATAGTATCTACCTATACTGTATACCGAGTGTTTTAAACATTAAGGAAAACATTGCGAGGAAACTTGTAAGACTGTCCTATTTTCAATACATCATGTAGTTGAATCTATAGATGTATAAAATATAACAATAAATAGAAATAATATTCTTTTATAGTTTGAAACGATTAACTATTCACACTCATTGTTCATTCATCTGATTAAACGAGAACTGAACGCATCACTATTACTTTGAATATGGCAACATTATTTTACTAAGTGACATTAGCTACTGTCAATTGGCTTCGTCTAATTAAAAATACGGCTATAAGTATGTATATCAGTCGTCTAGTACTCCATAATACAAGCATAAAACGTGCTTACTTTGGGACTAGATGACGCTGTGCAGGATGTCCCAGATATATTATAATTATTAATATTATTGGAGCGAAGACTTTTTCATTGGTATTTTTGTAACTTTTTAATATCTTCACATTTTTGTTTTTTTTTTGTTTTTACAGTATGTATTTGCTTATTGCCATTTTAAATAGATAACGTGGTTAAGCATAAGCAGTTGTACCTGACATTATATAGAATAAAATAATATAATTAATTATCTGCTGCTGTTTAGGTCTGGAACCACCTTCGAAGAGCAGGATATTTCAAGAATAATACACAGCGTGACTGGGCGCGCAGCTTCTACCTCCAACTCCGTTCGATTCGCGAACTTGACGAAATGGTTCGCGAGTTGAATCGGCGCCTTTCTCGTGAAGGCATTACCGCTTTTGAAGGCAAGACCCCTTGGAAGAAGATTGAGATGCCTCTCTTATACAAAGTAAGTATAAGTTAGTGACAAATGTTAGTGAAAACATACTTATGATAAAGTGCCAATTTCGCCAGAGTAGAGTATTCCGTTCGTATTTTTAATAAAAAATAATACGCATAGGCAGCGTAGTACGGTTATTATGGAGCTTTTTCAAAATATCGCCAGAAACCACGACGTTCCACGTGCGCCATTTTGAAAAAAACTCCCAGGTGGAACCTTTTGATTTGAAGGTTTTTCTTATTATTATTATGTGACTTCTTCATGATGATGAATAATAAATGTTATTATAATTCTCAAAAGCTTCACTTCAATTATATTTCATATATTTCGCTAACATTAATTGTACTTTAAAAAAAAATTGGTCACAATAGTTTATAATTTTTCAAGTGATTCCATCGTTATAAGAAATATCTATTTTTATACCAGACAAAACTCACTATTATGAGTATTCTCAATGTCAGACACTTACATTTTCTCTCCGAATATTTAAAGATGTTTACCCTGCTTTAGGTTGCTATCTGACATTAATACTTATAACTCAACAATCCGACAACTACAAATTTCAAATGTATTTATTAAAATTTAATATAAAGATGACATAAATGATGTCATTAACCTATGTTTTCCTGTTACCTAACTTACAACTTGAAACTTTGCTTGTCATATATTTCGATTCCAGATTATTTTCGTACCTCGTGGCAACTTTACACCAGTAATTACTCTATTATTATATTATTATTTTTTTAATTTTTCAGTCTGTAATGGGCAAATGTATTAGTGAATGTAATGAATGTAGCTAATTGCTTTTTGTTTACTTGGCATCCGCAGAATACCAGTGGTCAGGACGTGCTCTCTGCCGTCACGACCTTATACTGAGCGGAGACCATTTTGGTACCAATAGGTTGTTTAGTTTTAAGTTTTGCTGTAAATTTGTTACTTTCTTTAAGTTTGTCTTTTTTTTTCTGGATTTTTATTTTAATTTTGTGGTGCCACATAAACAATTTTTTTTTTACTTTCAATACCTCTGCAGCTATCTCCGTGCATCACGTGAATCACGTGAAGAAAGGACAAACGAATAAACATACAGACTTTCGCGCTTATGATATTAGATAGTATGTTTGACATGAGCATAACATGGACATGAATAAAACATGTATGTAATCCAATATGTGGTCAGGTGCTGATTGCGGGCGCGTTCTACCCTAATTACTTCGTGCAAGCGGCCGGCGACGAAGCACGCGAGCGGGAAGCGACTAAAATGCTGGGAGGTCATGATCCACGTTATACGGTGTTCTTGAAAGACTTTCCTTCAAACCAACCGGGCCCAATATACGCCAGTTCCATCAAGAACATAATTAAGAAGTACACCGGCGAAGAGCCCAGAGTCACTTTCGATCGTAATAGCACGTGAGTATATACTAGTTCAACTTACAAACGATATGTAGTTTCAGAGTTTAGGAACGTTTATTTCGTGCAAACTTCGACGATTAAATTATATGTTGTGGTATATATAAAACAAAATGTTTAAAATTTCCATTGTCTAATGTTCAACAAGTCAATTTAAGACTGGGACATGTTATACTAAATTCAGTTCATGAATCAATTTTTTGTGGTATTACCATAAATGTCTCAATACAGTGAGGTCCAAATCTTCTGAAAGTAACTGGTAAACTGAGCTCTCGCGCGGTTTTCGCAATCGGACTTAAGAATAACAACTGATGTGCCTGCAGTGAAGCTGGTTTATTTCGCTCTTTGGGCAATGCCACTGACATTCGAACAATAATCGTTTTACAATATAACATGTGAAACGAATATTATTGTGGTGATGGTCACAATATAATAATAGAGGTAAGCATATGCTCATGATTACTAAATTCAAGTCTTTCAAAAGCAAACAATGGCGCGTCTTGTGATATTTGTTTTTTTATAGAAATAGGTTGTATTTATTAAGAAAAACTAATAAGTGACAGAATTTTATTGTTATTTGCAAAAAATGGTGAAGATACAAATTTCAGAAATGTGAGGGAGCCGGTAAAGGCATCTTCACTATTCAATAAGTGTGTGAATAATTTGAATATGTCTTACATTGAATTTATTTATTTATTCGAAGTAAACTTACAGCTACACAATCGAGACTTAAAGTCTTTCGAATATCATGTATAAAGCCAATTACAAGTTTACGCAAATTACATTTCATACAAAGCGATGAATGTTTAGTAAATTAAAAAATTGCAATTTACAAACATATAAGAAAGTACTTAAATAAGATGTGTAAAAATTTGGGAATTAATTATTTATGAATTTGTGTGTTGTGTATATGTCGCTTGCGTATGCGTCTGTGTGCATGCGTGTGCGTGTGTGTGCATGCGTGTGCATGCTGTGCGTGTGTGTGCATGCGTGTGCGTGTGTATGCATGTGTGTGCGTGATTGTGAGTGCATTCGTGTATGTGTAGGGAAGTGAATGTGCGTGCATGCATATTTGTGTACTCTGCTCTGAATGTATATATATTTTTGAGTACTCTCAGAGAATGCTAACCTTACCATATTGGCTTACTTTATGTACACACAAAGCTTCATCGCCGTTTTCTATGGTGGCGGAAAATGTGATTATATGAGTTGATGTTCAAAAATGTTAAGAATGTTCTCATAAATAAAAAATTAACTTAGAGCGCATATGATTTCCAGTGCGCAGACCGACAAATCGGTTTTGTGCAGGCCATATTGAATCTTACATTTTAATTTTAATTTTTCGGTAGCATTCTGGAATAGGTCATAATTTTAATGTAACTATTGTATTTGAAGAATTCACGGTTTAGTCAAAACTACAGCAATAAGAGCTGCTTCTGTCACAGCATCTTAATGCACTTATTTGAATTTGGTATTTTTTTTTTGTGTGATATAAACTGTAATCCGATTTTTTTTTACAGCAAAGTCTTCCTGTCTTTCGCTGATAGTAGAAATTCGGCTAACAGAGTCATCAACAAAAACGCTGGGGTGAGTTAACACAGTTATTTGTCAACCTAAAAAGTTCATAAATAATCTCTAAAATGAAGAAACATTTATTCATCCAACACACCAAAATGAACGGAAATAATTTTTTTTTTATTATCGAAGTATCCTTCGTTCCAATTCCTGCGCTTTTGCGTTCGATACAATCAATATTTGAAACATTAATTCCAGTCTGAAGTTGATTATACAAAATGACTGATTTGAAAGCTTCTGTGCTGCTTTTCAGTCTTCGAACCGCTGACCACAATTTTTTTTTCATTTTTCACGCTTAAGTTCCGTTCAGGGTACAGTAGTTAGATATTATATAAACTAGGGTGACCATATGTCTATACTTAAAATTTTTTATACAATAATAAAATAAAATAACATTTTGTAATCTTTGCCAATGTTTTCTCATCTTAACAATCGTTATCGTGTTGCAAGAAAATCGGCGAGTTAATACGTTTCAATCTATTTTTTTTTAACTTTCAATATATATAATTTACACGCATTGCAATTATCATAATGCTTTGGAATGTTGTCTCTCTTAAACACGTCACTCTTTGAACAGGATCCTACGATGCCCGGACTTGTTGTGTTACCAGTTTACAAAGCGCTCAAAATACGACAGTTGAAAGTAGACATCAGGGTTGCATTATTACCGTAAGTTGCATTACTCTTCTATTTACTTATTCTAGTTGTTTGATTAAAATTTATTATAGTATGAATATATTTATAAAATTAAAATATGTTAAATTGACATGTTAGATTTTTCTACTTAGATTGGTGAAATACAAAAATATATATGAGTATCTGTATAATTATGGACTGCAACAAAACGAATTGGCCCCGTTCATTGAGATAAACGCATTTACAAAGCTATTTAATATATTTGAATCAATAATTTTGGATAGCCATTTGTCAATATTATGCGCGGCAAAATTAGTTCTGTCTTTTTTTTTCTTTCATTCAAGCATTATAAATATTTTATGAAAATTGCTTATATGGTCAAGTGTATATAAAAGAAGTTCGACTATCTTATATTTTCATAGCTTTGAAAATCTCTGATTGAACCTACAAGTGTTTATGTTTGCTTTTTTGACTTAGTTTATTTACTTTTCTTACCTAATATGATTTATTTAAGAGTTAAACTAATAGGATCATAAGTGAGCATTTTAGGTAAGTGGCAACCCTATTTATACATGGACTAACGAACAACTCGTTTTCAGACAAGAAAAAGCAAATGAGATAGCTGAAGCATTAGAATTGACCGATAAGATGAACGCCAACAAGAATCATCTTGTGCCGAGATTACCAGATCTCGATGAAACCCATATACCGATAAAGATATCACAGGTATGAATTGTATTCACTAAGAACTTAGAAAAAAACCCATTATCAGTTTTACTTTGCCATGAATTTTCGAAGAAATGTATTCTTAATACATGGAAGAAATGGTTTATTTTAAGAAATATGTTTTAATTATATTGATCATAAACAATGTGAATTTATATTCACCTTCAATTTTAATACACCTTTCTTAACCTTTTGACTAGTCGTCAATCATTATCAATTAAATGGCTCGTGACTTTATACCCGATCGGGTTAATGTGTAGTGCATAGGTTAAATGAGGTGATATTTTAAATCTATTCTTTAAGAAATATTATAAATTAACATTATTAGTAATATTAAGCTATAAAGTCAGTCTACGACATTTCGAGGAATACATACTTATAAATTAAAATAAACCTGAATAATAAAATCCATCATAACCTGACGTTGAGTTACGTATCTCCATCCTCGATCAATTTGCTGTGTCGTGGTGCAAATGCTGCCGCTGGGCTAGGATCACTATACTAAAATTTATGTTTAAATCGTGGTATACTACAGTAATTATATTAACGGTTGTTATAAATTAACTGATCGTATCTCACCTGTCTCATGTAATTATAATGGATATTAAATTAGTACATACTAAAAAGACATGATTATGCATCAAAATCTACCAATGCTTCGGAAAATTATTTCTGTTAAAAAGAAAAATGTCTTGATAGTGGCGTGGGTTGGCGGGCCCGTTTCTTGTTTAGTAGAACGTGGTTCGAATCCCAGATCATGTACCAATGAGTTTTTTCTAACTTATGTACATAACTAGCACTGAATCTGTGACTCGGGGAGCACGTTAAGCCGTCGGTCTTGGTTGCCATTAATAGATGACAGTCTTTAAAATCCACCAACCCGCATTGGAGCAGCGTGGTGGATTAAACTCCAGGCTCCCTCCTCCCGAGAGTAGACTTAAGCCCCTCCCGTGGGGAATTAATGGGCTCATAGTATAGTAGAGAAGAAAAGATGATAAAAATGAGACGGAAATCATAAAAAATGCTTAAAAATAATGTTTGTTCAAAATTTCAATTTTTTTTATTAAAGTTTCTCCTCTCATATATTTAACATAAGCCTTTCATGCCTACACATAATAGTCCTTGCGCAAAATTGTGTTAATAAATTTTTACCTTAAGCCCACCACGCTGGTGAGGTACGTGTTAAGGGCTGGTAACCTACATCTTTACAGAACTAAAACTATATCGGTGAAGCTTGTTATATTTATTTGCCTTAATTTTTTTGTTATAAACGATGATACGCTTTTGAAGGGAATTGTACCCAGTACTTTAGTGTCGAAGGTGTGGTGCTTAGCCGCTCAGCAACCATAGCTCTAACATATTCACCAGTATTGATGAAATATTTTTTAATTTATTTTCTATTCTAACAGTTCAAGGACTGCAGTCATTTCTGGGCGCAATATGATGACGAAAGTACTGAGCACGATCTGCAAGTTATCAAAGAAAATTTAAACAATGATAAACTAGTCGCTTATACAGGAACGCCGTGCGTGGGCGATTTGCTCGCTGCGCCATACGAAGACAGATACTTCTACCGGGTGTGCGTTCACAAAGTCCTGCCTAGAGATATGGTCTGGGTAAGTTATACATACAGTAAATCTAAGCGCACCAGGCCAAGAACTAAAAGATCTTGGGAATTGTGCTATGTTTACACGAACCATTTCGAACCGTTTTCTATTCGTTTTAGTGATATTTCAACTTCCCGCTAAGAATTTAAAAAATCGGGATGTTATTGTTTTCAGTCGATTTTCTAAAATTAAGATTTAATCTCATTTAAGAGGTTCTGAGAAGCTATTTTATCCATTTTGAGAGTGATGTCTGTATGCATGTACTGAAGCCTCTATAACTTTCGAAATTTACATTTTTCTCGGGGTGTCGAGGTTTTGCGCTAAAGTCCATTTTGGGACTATTTGGCGACATAAACTACCAAACGCTCGCGTGTCTTGATTGTCCATACGACGAGCATGCGTTTACCTATTAGCTAGTTTACAAGCGCATCGCTATTTTAAACGGGCCGAAAGAGTGTAAACGTGAGTCTTATCCCCACTACAATCGGCCAGACCCCAAAATCCGTTACTCAGACTGTTTGTGAAATGTTAGTTACGTAATTGTGTTAATATTAATTGTTTATCACAGGTGTTCTACGTAGACTTTGGCACTTATGGCCAAGTGAAAGTTAGCAATCTGTTCGAGTTGCCACCTGGCATATGCCAAGAGCTCCCGCCTCTCGCTATGGAGTGTACTTTAGCGGAAGTGGCTCCATCTCAGTTACTCGACGTGCACGGCAAGTGGACACAGGCGGCGAATAATAGGTTCAACGAATTACTTGCCAACAGTCGTCGTCTTTACGCTAAGGTATTTACAACCAGTACGATAAGTCTGTCCAATGTATTTTTTTTTTCTAGAATTGTTTTAGTTAATGTACCAGGTGTGTTTTAAATCTTCTACCAGGTTGATGTGAGTTTGTAAATATCAGCTTCTAAGACCGAATAATTTATAAAAAAATTGTATGTTCCCATATTAAATAAATAAAATTATTTTTGTAAATTAACGCATTCTCACCACTATTCAAGGTGTTACCGGTTTTGCGGTCAGTGGTGACCTTATATGAACGTTATGCGTAGCGTCGATATGACGCCGTTGCATGTGATGGAATGGAAAATTTAGACATTCAATAGAATCAATAATAAAAAAGGTTTTCATCTGAACTAATGAAAACTGCTGTCGAACGTGTGAAACTATTGAATTTTTATATACATTAATTTGGCAGAAGCGAAAAATAACACCTTGTATATTAAATATCGTTAAAAAAAATCTACTTTCAATTAAAATATTTGGTTGGAAAGTCTCTTCGTATTTCATATACAAATTCAACGCGTTTTTTTTTTTAATAATATCCATCCATCCATCCATCAGCCCACATTCGTCCACTGCTGGACATAGGCCTCTTCCAGGGCACGCCACACTCCTTAATAAATTTCTCCTCCTTACTCCTTAAATTACTTCTTAAATAATCTAATTAAAGTATATGTGCCATTTTGTTTGGTACTTAGTTACCAACCTACCACATAACAGATGAGGAACATTAAGAGAACTGATGCGTTGCTATTTCGTAAATGATAAAAATAAATACAGTAACATAATTAGAAAGTCGTATTGTTTTAATAAAAATTCTCTTTATTTTCTGATATAATTATATTCATAAAATTATTTTATTATGTATTTACTTATATTTTAATAATTATTAAACAACCGAGCATTGATATACCAGTAATATAACTGGATGGGCTGTCCGCATTCTAAAGTGTCCGCGCAGGAAGTCATCCAAAACGCAATAAGTCCACCAACCGGCATTTAGTCAGTGTAATGGCTCAGCGCCGAATAAACGTGCGCGATGCTGACTTGTGTCGTAAAATTTTGTAAAACTACTTGTCAAAGACGTAAAAAAGAACTGAATATCGTATTTGCGGTAAGTAAACATTATAATTTAACATTAGTGTATGCCTGCAGACGATTTTATGATTATTTTTAATTTAATTTGAACATTATCACGATTTAATTCTCGTCACATTCCCATAAACAGTGTGACACGTCCGACCCGTAATAAGTATTTGCATGCACTGACGCACACAACGTAGCCGGGCCGCGGCCATATCAGCCCACGCACGTTGCGGACTCTTTTAATTCGCTTTTGTTTACCGATTACAAATCCTTATTATTTAAGTGTTAAATCAATGCAACCGAGATTAAAATCAAATTGATTCGTTTTAAAAGATGTTTATTCGATTCCTGGATCATTTGTAAAATATTGATTTCTAAAGGAATTAATTATAATAGTTATAAAATACATTATCCAAAAAAACAGTAAAGATTCTGTAAACTTACACCAGGTGTATTCGGTCGCTCATGGCGTCGTGTCTGTGGAGTTACTGGCGGATGGTGGTTCGCTGAACATCAATAAGGACCTCGTGCAGAAAGGGTTCGCACAGCCCATGGAGGAAAGCTATGAGTCTAAGGTATACTATCAAATCTTTAAAATGCGGGTCTTATCGAACTCAGTTGCCGACTATGGGAGACTGTTAGACCTTTGTATTGCTAGATATCTTACGGTTGGTCAAGCTACGACTCGGTGTAGGTTTTTTTTTGACGAATTGGGACCTAGTGTCTAAGGCATTTGTGGCTACTTGGCTTTATTATTTAGCTAAAGCGAAGCGTGGATACAATATGCGAACCCGTCTTAATGAAGTTCCTCGTAACGAAACACTGTTGGATCTGTGTATTAAATACATGCGCAGAACATCGAACATGGGGGCTACGAAAACGTGACCTGTTATGTGAGAAAAGGCGGAGCATTCCGAATACCTCAATTCAGCATAAAGTATTTTATGACCACAAATATATATATATATTTAAATAATATCTGGGACAACGCACACAGCGTCATCTATTCCCGAAGTAAGTAAGTATTATGTTTGTATAATGGGATACCAGACAACTGATACATATACTTAAATATTCTTTGTAATATGTACATATATATATACTTATCTACTATCTAAATATTTACTTTAGATGTCATCCCGTTACATACGCCTCCCATATCACAGATTGCCGGTCCATATAACGACATATAAGTTATAGATTATATTTTTTTTATAACGTATACGTTACAACAACGTCTTAGCCCCAAACTAAGTATTAGCTTGTGTTTTGGATGCCAAGCGAAGACACAGCATACATATAACAACCAAGAGCCAGTGCCAGTATCAATATTCATCATATAAATACTGACCCGACCTGGGAATCGAACCCGGGACCCCCAGCTTTGTAGCAGGCAGACCCATTAGGCTAAGCGATCGACTTCATGACTTTCGTTACGCTCGGATATTCAATGCTGTAGGGGGTCGACCATTAATCACGTGATGTTTTTTTCTACGGTTTTACCTCCCCTGGTGATATGTGGTGAAGTTTAAAACTAACCCCCGTCCTTACCCAAAATCAAGTGTATTTTTTTTAGTACAAAGTATCATAAAATTTTAGAAATATTATTTTTAAATACAGGTGCATATTATTTAATTACATGTCCTGGCAGGTACATGACTCGAGGTCACACGCCGTTTTTTGATTGTTAGAAATCACGCATTCAACGACTAAATAAATACACGTGATATCTCACTACAACCCCACCCCCCACCCTCCCTCCTTGTGATATTTTGTGATTTCCTCGAACCCCTATCCCCCTTTCGAGCCTCACGTGATTAATGGATAACCCCTAAGCAGCAATGGATATAAAAACAAACTATTACGCTGTGACGTGCGCTGGTGAATTATGTTTCAACTGCGTAGCAACAGGTTAAGGCGAGCATGACATTTCGAATACCTGTTTATTTAAATTCGATATGCCTAGAAAACATTTAGCGCGGGTCCAAGTCGCATTCGTCCGGTTTTTATTTGTTTGTCTTTTTCACTTCAATATTTGACTTCATGCACTTTTTGGCATGGAGGTAGTAGTGATCGAAACTAATCACTAATGACGAGTAAACCTCGATTTGTAAGGTGGAATAATAATAATAATAATAATATCTGGGACATCACACACAGCGCCATCTAGTCCCAAACTAAGCAAAGTTTGTATTATGGGTACCAAACAACTGATATACATACTTCAATATCCTTTTTTTTATAATATGTACAATATGTACTAAAATATAGTTGTTGGTTTTCCTAACAAATGAATAAAATGAATTAATTAAAAAAAAATGTTTATACCCAGAAACATAACAAATAGACATGTTCATGCACATAAATATTTGTCTCGCGCGGGAATTGAACCCGCGACTACTGGCTCCGCAGTTAGAGTCTCTAACCACTCGTTACTCGGTCATCAAATAGTTCTGGGGGTAAATCTCAAGTAATTAAATAGAAGTAGTCCAGATGGGAAAGGAAATACGTATTTGTAGGGATATTATAAACACACATCAAAAAAGTCTAAGCAACACATACAAATTTCAATTCTACAATGTGTTTTCGCATTAAATCAGTAGTATTTTCTTATTTATATTATTTTTTTAATGCTTTTTTGATATTAAACAACGATTGTTTTTTTGTATTTATTTTTCAATAATCTTAATTAACAATAATTACGAGTAAGTACTGTATGTACGTAGTACAAAGTAAGGTGCCTAATCAACTAAAATTAAATGGTTGTACAAAAATTGCATAAATTGATACAAAGGGTGGCCTCCTCTGTTATGGATAACTTGCTGACACCGATTATTCATAGAATCGATGAGACTGTTAATGTTATCCTGCGGCAATTGCTCCCAATGAAATTTTAGTAAGTCTATCAGTTGTTGGATTGTTGTCACTCCATCCAATTTCTTTAAAACACGCCTCTGGAGCATGTCCCATGCATGCTCGATGAGGTTGAGGTCTGGCGATTGTGCAGGCCAAGGCAATACCAGGATGTTTTCCCTTGCCAAGTACTTCTGTGTGTGCAAAGCTGTATGCGAAGGCGCATTGTCATGCATCAACGTGAAATCGAAGCCAAGCGTTTGTGCAAATGGACGGACATAAGGCCTTAGAACATCCTCAACGTAATTTACAGCGTTCATGTTACCATTTACAGAAACGAGCTCAGTTCATCTGTTCTTCATAATACCCACCCATACCATAACTGTTGAGCCGTTGTATGGATGCCTTCCTGAACGCACCTCAGTCTTTCAGTATTTCCAGGACGACGGTACACCCTTACCCTTCTAGTATCAGGCTTGAACCCAAATCGAGACTCATCGCAAAATAAAATTTTATCCCATTGTTCCCGGGTCCATGTAATGTGTTCCCTACACCATTCATTTAGACGAGCGCGATTCCCGTTACGTATAGGTGGGCACTTAATTGGCCGTCGTGCTCGTAGGCCATACTCATGCAGTCGATTTCGCACAGTTTGGCAGCTAACAACAACACCACTTGAATTTTGTAGCCTTAAACCTATCTCTCGGGCGGTTAACATCGGCTGGCGTCTTGCAGTCAGTTCTATGTATCGGTCTTGCCGTGTGGTTGTACACCTTCCTCGACCTGGGTGCTGCTCAGCAGGATCTCCCGTGTTAGTGGAACGCTGATGAAGACGACAAATAACTCTTCTGTTGAGACCAAAATACCGAAATACCTGAGATTGACTTCTTCCAGCTTGCAACATCCCTACAGCTCTTTACATTTCATCCGCGTTCAAATGTCGTCGCTCCATGACGTAAAAAATGTTTGAAAATCCAAATTTGTTCAAAACTTTTTTCAAAATATTGTTTAAGATACAGATTACTAAATTTTAATAAGCAAAGAAAACGCTATGAAATTCGAACAAATGCATTCGCTTTTGAATTTGTGAAAAAAAAATACTAGATTTAATAAAATAAATATTAAAAAAAACCAATTGTTGTTTAATATCAAAAAAGCATTAAAAAATAATATAAATAAGAAAATACTACTGATTTAATGTGAAAACACATTGTAAAATTGAAATTTGTATGTGTTGTTTAGACTTTTTTGATGTGTGTAAGCACACGCGACTGGAGCCTCGCCTAAAAGATGTTTTGGGACAAAAATACATGAAGTTAAAATACCTCACATGTTTTTTTCAGTTGAACCATGACCTTCGTGTGACTTCTACTGACTTGAACTTGGCGCAAAAGCGAGCGTTCAACCAGGAGCAGATCCAGCAGGTGTTCCAAGCGGAGCGCGAACTCGAGCCGCCGTCTCCGCGAGATTGTGTCACAGATATATACCTCAAAGGGCCTTTCAGGTAAACATAATTATATGAATAAAAGAGTTTAGGTATTAAATAGAAGCTATCCTATTATAGCTTTGCCATCTTAAGCGAAAACTCCGCAGAGTGGTCCGTGTTACGAGAATGTACTACTGTGTACGTACGAAATAATTTTGAAAGTATCTCTCGATATTTTAGGTGGTAATAGATATTATTTCTAATATAATCATTTTTTCATTTGAATATTGATCATTTAAAATTTAAAATGTTATTTAAATTAAAAATTTAAATTAATAATACAATTTTAAATGTATGTGAATAAAAGTTGATGAAAAATGACATTACGAGTAAAATATTCAACATAAATTATGTATCACTTTCTTTGGACTAGTTTGATTCGGAAAAACAGCGGCAGTACGAAACGAAACGAAAATTTTAGTATTCGTACAATAATGTTAAAGGGCAATGCCCATTAAATGCCTGACATGAACAGAAAGTACGTATATTCTTAAATTCTAAATATAATTAAATATACGTAATAAAATTATTCTCAAGTTTGTAGAGGTCGGGTAAAAATACACAAATTATATTAGTATTTATTTTGTTTTCAGACAGAATGTTTTCGCAATAAAATCTTTCAAACTAGTTTCTCGTACTTTTTAGACAATCATTGTAATTGTAATGAGTTTCCTTCGATCAAAAGGTCTATGTGACGTATAATTTATTTTTGTTAATCTCTGGCATTTTTTGTTTGACCAATGGGCATTGCCCTTTGCTCTTTTTGCGTAAGCGTTGCATCCATTACTGTTTTGTCGTTGAATTACAACAGTCCAAAATATATTGTCGTAATTAAAAAAACAAATCTAGTAGATTATAGGTAATTAAAATAAATAAACTCGTGCGGTCGTAATTCGTATCCGGGCGTGTACCAATGAGTTGTTTCTGACTTAAGTACATATGTGTCACTGACTCCATGCCTCGGAGAGCATGTTAAGCCGTCGGTGTCGGGTGCCATCAACAGATGGCAATCATTAAAATCCACCGACCCGCACTGGAGCAGCGTGGTGGATTAAGCTTCGAGCTCCTCACTTTGGGGAGAGACCTAAGCCCCTGCAGTGGGGTATAATAGGCTGGTAGAATGGAATGAAAAAAATCCATTAATCGCGAGTAAGACACTGCTGTCACTTTTGAACGTCTCAGAGCTATGTTTCGTTTCGTACGCGACCACTCTTACGAAGAACACTCTAAGAAACTTAGAGTGGGTAAATTTTTTTTGTAGTGATGGCGCTACAAACCATTATCTTAAAAACTAAATTAATCTATTCAACCCCAAGGGTTTTTATCATTTATATATTCTTTAAAATTGTAATATACTTTAGATATAAGTCATAGTTTCATATTTAGTGTCGGTAGAATTATCGCGCAGAAAATACGCGCGAAAACACACAAACGCACACAGGCGCTTACACATTATCATTAGTCAAATAAAACTACCTATTCCCTTCTCCGTACAGTGTAATGAACATGGAAGTGCTACGCTTTATTTCAGATTTTTCTAGAAAATTGACATGCGAGACCTAAACACGAAGAATAAAAACAGTTTCAACATATTAAGCTCTAAATGTTTGTTATTTAGGATATCACGGTCACAATGTGAACTTGGTAACATTGGTAATATTTTATTCTCCTTACAGTCCACTGGAGGCGACGGTACACCCTCTGATGTATGGCAGTCGTCACAAGCAAGTTGGCATAGAATGGAACTCTGTCAATTCTGTTCTGCTGGACACCCAACCGCAGGAAGTATACGAAAGGTGATGATACCAATTATTATCTATACGTTTAATAGAATCGTAGACTTTTCGTGGCAGTACATTAATGATTTTTTGAAATTTTTTACTGTTTGTCGGTTTGTTTGTTTGTTTGTACGCTCGTCACTCAAAATCCACTTATTGGATTTAAAATATAATTACTGCATAACATGAAGCTTTATTTTAAGTAACATTCAGTGTTTATTTCATCGAAATCCACCCACAAAATCAAAACATATTGAATTTTGGATTTTAGTTAGAAAATTCATTGCACCATGCTACCGCGCCGTAGCGCGCTACGTTACGCGTGCCGGTGTTGCGGGGCGGTTATTTGACCATATACTTCTTGATGTGAATTCTCAAGTGGATCCAAATTCGGAATATTTACGAGCCACACGCTTTATTACAGAGATCACAGAGGACTCGAAGAAATGTTTAACACTTTTAGCTAACTCATTATCTTATCGAAATATCCAAGGAACTGGTAATTTTTTCAGCACATAGAATAATGTTTTCTTTCGATATTCTTCTGTACCCGAAACCCGTTCAGTATTTTTTTATTTACAATTGAATGGCCATCAGTGTATAAATAAATATATTAACCCATTACCTACACATTAACCGAATCGGGTCAGATTGAACATAACTAGCCATTTAATTGACAGAGACAATTGATTGATAATGATTGATGAAAAGTTAATGGGCTAATGTAGTTATAGAAGATACTATTTTTTACAGAGTCTCCATTTTATAACCTGTCTATTTATAAAGTATCATTTTTACGTAAGCCATAAGGGATAAAACAGAGTGAGATTAACTAAATGCGATAGAACAAAATAATTAAATCGTTAATTTTAATATTGATATATTGTAACCTCTAATTATAATATTTTTTTTGTTTACAGATTGTTGGTCGCGGGTGTCGTAGGCCAGAATCAAAATGGCGATCGGCTCACGCTGCGTCATACCACCCTGATGCCGCATATTGCCGGTCTACCAGCTATAATCACTATGATGTTCTGCCCTACGTAAGTTAAAATTTTCTATCTTTTTTGTCCCTAAGGCCTAAGCCTCTGCAGTGGGATATAAAAGAAGCTGATGGAATCGATCTCTTTTGTACATAGATACATTTAAGTAACATGTGACAGTTCACAGTACAAAGTAACGAATCTTTAAAGCAAGGTCTCACCAAAAGTTCTGTAATCAGGTTTTCAACAACTAAATTAGATAAGAAAATTCTGTAAAAATATTCATGGATGCTCATTGTGAACATATGCATTAAAACTTTATATTTCCTTACTAGTGGCTTTTTCTCTGAGACAAAATTATATTCGAAGTACCTTTCCATGAAGTAACTTCTAAATACTAATTAATCTTCTTGATAAAATTATTTTGTTACAATTGTCATCTTACATCATTAACTAATACAATTTTATCATCAATCTTATTAGGCATCCGCTGAATACTATATGTCAACAACTGTAAGCAAGGAACTTAATATCGAAAAACCGGTGCGTTTTTAAATTAGCGAGCTGCCAACCTGCTACAACACAGGAGCCGCTAGATGACAGTTGTCATATAGTCATTTTGTTTGGGACAAAAATTGTAATCGAATGCCAATAGCTTAACACGTTCCTTTGTATCGGTCGCAGCATGGAGTTGCGTCGCGACGAGAGCCAGATGCGTTACGTGTGCGCGCTGTGCGGGCTCGGTTGCAACGACGAAGGTCGGCCGCTGTTCCCCGAACACGACATGCTAGTTAATATCGACGTGGACCTCACCATCGAGGATATTGGGACGGTAACGCTGACTTCATGACATATCTGTAACGGTTTTAAATTTAATAGACATGGATATCAAAAAATATTAACCGTTTCGCTCCGTGCCCTATTGGAGCCAGCGTTCAATTAATTAGAACTTATGCAATAGCGTTTACATAATAAAATGTTACTGTACTAATGAGAATGTGCCCGTAAACATTGTAGTTACAGATCGAGGCAAACTTTATAATCGATCCAAACATAGCATTATGTAGCGTCACAGTAACTTATGTGTCAGTGGCTGTGAAAGAGGATACAGTACCGCCGTGAATTCGAAACCACAAAATAATATGAAGGACATAAAATTTAGCTCAACCTGTTAGAGATAGGTTGTTTTATTGATAATAAATTTTTGATTTTTTTAAATCCTCTTTTATGAATATTATGAAGAAATAGTTAAATCAGCTATTGATACTAATAGACAAATTCATTAATTATAGACTTAGACTTGTAATTAGTAAACACATATTGATATGAATAAAAATGCCTACAGTTTACATTATTACAAAGATTGATATCTGTTTACATCGTATAGCCATCGATGTTCAGAGATACCGCATTGTGACAATAAAAATATATGTCTTAGACCAGTTGATGTTTTGAAATAAGCGCTTTGAAGTAAAATTTTGTGTGGCAAACATTTAAAATTCACACTGGAAAAAATGTAAAGATTCTGAAATAACATTTATTGGGCATTATCCTTTAATAATGCAATCACATCTCTACATTCGAAACTTTACAGATGAAAACGTCATATGATAAATTAATGGCCATCATTTGGCTGTCACCAACTTTGATTTTGTAATTCATCTTAAGTCAGTGAAAAAAAAAATTATGAATATAATTTTGAATTACAAAAAAAATGTATAATTTTAAGATTTTTTTTAACATTTTATTTAGTTCAAAACATTTTTAAAGTTTTTTTTAATGATCATTACTGCTTGTCTGTTTTTGTATCAGATCAATCATATTCGCCATTTAATGGACTACATGATGTACTGCCGCGAGGGCCAAGACGGACCAGACGTGGATGACGCCATGCGGTCAACCATTCCTACGCATCTGCGCAAAGACTTGATGAAGTAAGATTTCTTTGATTTCCTAACACAAACCTCAATACACGTTACCTACATACCATCGGAAGAAACGTAGACCAGCACACTCATTACTAGATAAGCATGCCAAAACAACGAGACATGTCTAGGAGGAAGTAGTGAGACACGCTAGATGTTCAAACATGGTATATGGTATTACGTCTAGGCGTTCATCGGAGATAAGCACTCTTGGCTTATATGCGGTTCGCGGCTGCAAGGGCACCCGTGTCATTACCTGAACAGGGTACTAAACAATCAAAGAAAATATTTGTGATTAAATTTAAACCTCTATTTCATTGGATTCTACCCATCGATTTTGTATTATGTTGTTAAGAAATAGAAACCATATGACGTAATATACGGTACGGAGTCAACACTTTTGGATGGTGGGAAATTGGCAGTGTTGATGCCTATGCCGAGTTAAGTCAAGTTCTCACGAGGCGAGTTTTATTTAACTAGCGACTAGTTGAAACATGGTTGAATGAAACGCCGTTTTACGATTCAACTCGTCCGATGACTCATATTTTGGCGGTTCGAATAGCAATCGAAAGCAACTAAAGTTGGCCGGTGCCGACCTCATTCGATGCAATAAAATAATCGATCAACTTCTTTGATTTTAGGTTCCCACACTTGAAATCGCTTTCAATTTTAGCTAATCAACCAAAGCGGCCTCGTGAGAACATAGTGTTGTGTTAGCCTGCGTCTCGCTGAATACAAAGTTTATCGAAAGTGATCGATTTTTCGAAGACTTAAGAACATTCACTGCGTGAAGTTGGATTCGTTCGCGAGTGTGATTTAAATGCATGCATTTTCATCTGACACAATCGTTTGGAACATAGAGTTGCGTACATTGTGAAAATAGCAATAAAATATGTCCAGTAGGCGTGTAATGATATGAAGCGAAATCGTTGTCGCCAAATCGACGAATCGCTTTTCGCCTCTTGTAATTGAGAACAGAGTATCGGAATAGCACCCTGAAGTAAATTGATATTGTATATATAAAACTTTTAAGTCAAACTGATTTGTTCATCAACTGTACCAAACACTAGAAAATAATTAGAGAACAAACCCAGACCTTCTTGAGTTTTTGATGCCTGGTAAGAAGTCGTGCAATATTAGCAGTGCTGTCTTCTAGTTTCGGATGTCAAGGGGTACTTTATATCAGTGGACTAATTAGTATTCTGGGACTTTTAACGTACCTACTAAAATAAAAACGTGGGCAGATTAGCAGAGCGTTTTATTAAACGCGCCATTGGTCGATTTGTATTTAAGTCTTTTTATGGTGGGAAACTTGATCCAGAGATTTTATGTTATGATGTTTGAAAATAATTTAATGTTACCTGACGACCGCTTAGCCTAGTGGGTAGCGACCCTGCCTACGAAGCTGTAGGTTCCGGGTTCGAATCCCAGGTCAATATTTATGTGATGAATATTGATACTAGTACCGGGTCTTGGTTGTTATATGTATGTGGTGTCTTTGCTTGGTATCCAAAACACAAGCTAATGCTTAGTTTGGGGCCTAGACGTTATCATGTTTACGTTATTTATTTATTTATTTACCTTATTTTGATCGTGTTTTAATACAGTTTGTTATGGCGGCCCCGTAAACACCACGAGGGTCACGTGGTACCGGGCGCTTGGGAGTGGAACTCGGTTCCAGAGGAGGACCTATTGGACATCGATGAGCCCAGCATGTTGCAGCGCGCTGTCGTGTACCCGCTACACTCGCCTCTAGAATTGCATCCGCTCGACAGAGAGACCGCGTTGGCTTTGAAGAAGGCCAACGAAAAGCTCAAGATGGAAGTCTCAAGGTTAATACTAATAACATTCTAATTATGCGCACGCATATGACCCTCAAACCTTATGTATTTAGGTCGCAAACCTTATATGTCCAATTGATACAAGATTCCCAAAGATTCACCATGTGTGACCGCAGCAGAACAACATTCTCTCAGTGCGGTAATGGTGAATGCTATAAAAAAAATATTCTGTCTGTACTTCGTCGGTTTAATATTTGGTCCGTTTCCTTGATAAAGCATATATACGTCAGTAAGAATTAATCTTAAACTTCAAATTAGGATTCCTTGTAGAAAGACTAACTAACAACACATACCAATACATACAAAGAGCAGATTTCGTCGCCCAGACCTTGGCGTACGTAAAAAAATATACTTCCAATATGTACCGAAGCGAAAAAGCCGTCAAATTTTAGTCCTTCTTCAGGTTTGAAGCTTTCTATATACCAAACGTTAAAATCGGTTCAGTGGCTTAGCAGTGATAATGTATCAAACAGGCAGTTATATCTTCAAAATAATATGTAGGGAATATATATAAAAAAAAAGATTCATTGAAATCGGCCAACTAGTTTTTTAAGTTAAAGCTGAACAAACATTTTAAGATAAATAGCCTGTGGTCAACAGTGGAATTTTGAAAAAGTCATTTTGAAGAAATATTTGTTTAGTAACGCCCCTAACGGCTTACAACCGTAAACTAATTTTAAAATCTGCTCTGAGGTGATACACCTATAGATTGCAAAAATCACATCAAACTCGACCCAGCCGTTTAAGAGAAACACATCTACCGCAGTCCCCCAGGTGGCCCATAACCACACAAGAAGTGGAATCTTATGGAAACATTTACAAAAAACTTTCTTTGAAATCCGTCAAACATCACGAACATACGTAGAATAATTACATAATAACGCGAACATAATTTTTATGTATCTAGGTTTTCTTGTGTGAAAATTTACCAATAAACTCCATAATTTTTTTTTATTTGTACCAAATTAATTTGAACGTGTATTATGATTTGATGACACCGCAGGACACACATGTCTTCGAACAAGGAGCTGGCCTGTCCCCTATGCAACACGCCGCCCATGGCCGCACAAGCCATGCGTTTACATTTGTATTCGCGCGCGCACCACGACCGCGAAGAAATTTTCAGAATGTACGAATCTTAAATGACCCACCTTTGTATGCTATCTAAACTAAGTTTTTAAGTATTAAGAACGAGAATGTTATATTAATAGAAATAAAGTATTATTAAAATACTCTCTAACAGATGGTTTATGTACCTATATTGTATGTTGTAGTTCTAGAGTGCAAAAATCCTAAATCAATGTTTAAAAATGCATACTGTCTGTATGCTTAAAAAAATCCACCATTGTTAAAAAACGAGTTATATTTTTCAATATGTCACACAGTGAAATATTTTTGCAACCAAGCAAATACGTGAAACCCGAAACGTGAATATTTTTCAGCAATTTTAATAATAAATTTACCAATCCATAGAAAACATTATTATCTAAAGTTCCTTTGTATGTTCAAATGGTTTGTTTTTTTGTATAAGTATATATATTTTTTTTAATTGATTGTTGTGAGAAATAAATGTTTTGTTTGAATGTTTGCACATTCTGAAATTATATAATACATACTTGTATCTTTTTTATGTGTGACTTGTTTTTTAGTGCATCATATATTATTAGTTATTCTGACTGTAATGTTGTAAAACCTGTATTCATTAATAGTGATTGAATTCTTTTCTTTCAAATTTTCAAAAAGTATTCTTTAGTTCCTATATTTTCGTTACGTTCAATGTAGTCTAAATAATGCCAGTCAGCGTTGAGAATGTGCATTTTCTATTATTTTAGATTTTAAGAAACCAAAAATTAAATTTGATTTTGTATCAAGAGTGTTTTATTGCAGTCAATACTTACTTGCCATATATATGTGCGCCTCTGAAGCCCTTGTTTTTTCCGTACCCTTGGCTTTTCCCATGGTGGTACAGTGGTAGATCAATTTTAACTGCTGTATCCTTAGCCTTGAAACCCGATCAAATAAAATGAACAGGTGTCATTAATTAAAATTAACACCCTTGACGATCAAAAACAACTTAATATAAGAATTAATCGGCTACTTTAGATTAAAACCCTATTTTTTTATCGTCAAGGGTGTGTTGGGCTATTGTGGTGTGACTATAGATAAATAACCTTTTATCAAATTAAACGAATAGGTACTGTGTCGAATCATACCAAAACTTTATTTTCTACGTATACAACCGTTTCCATCCAGAAACCTCATTAAAGAAATAGCAAATTTTTTTTTCTTTATTATAATTTTAAAAACATGATACTTAACTTTTTTTAAATTTAAACTATGTATATATAATTTAATGAAAATCACCTCTATAATTTACATAATAAAATAAAAAAGGCAGAAAAATGTCTTGAATATTATAAAAGACTATTCGTATACTAAAAATTAATTTCTATTATTTCTGTTATATGTTATTATAGCGACCATGTGATACACATTTTATAAAAATTTCAAGCGTCTACTGATTAGGTACGGTTCGGACGATATAACCCTGTGACAGACGGACGGACAGCGGAGGCTTAATAATAGGGCAAGGGAACCCTAAAAAGTTATATTTTACGTTATTAATGAAATCTTTATAAGAATTAAGTAGGTAATATTTATTTTGAATGTATCAACTTTCTGGTTAATTCTGTTAAATATTGTATATTTAGATATTTATGTGTCGGAAATCATTTGGCCATTGTGTAATTACCTACTAATTACCTTTTAGTTAATAAATGAGTTATACGAAGTGGGTATGTCAATATCATTTATCACGTACAAGTTAATTTTATTATTTACTCGACCAGTAAGTAGGTACCTATGTGAAAGGAATATTATTGTGCTTTAAATTAATTAATCGCAACGTATTTACTATTATACGCAATAGCGATTGTATCAAAAGAAAATATATAAAATGGTTAAGTTGGATTGTGATGCTGTTACACGGTGAGTACATAGATATACATCACTACGTATATAGATCGGTTGTAACCATATCTAGGTATGGGGCAAATTTTATATTAACAAAAACAACAAGGGCTGTGTAAAAGACTGCTAAGACTATGTAACTCCATTGTAACGATTCGTCACAAACGTTTGCAGACCATGTGCAACTATGATGATGCATCCATGTAATAATATATCTAAGGGTGCATGAATAGTTAAATTAAGTAGGTATTTACAATAGCATGTCAATCACATTTCGACGAAAAAAGTAGGTAGTGTTATTCTAAAAATCGGTTTAGTGACTCTTGAGTATATAGTAGGTACAAATTGGGATAACTAACTACAATGTTTTGTTCTATGTAGCTTTATACATATAATTTACTGACAATCAATCGTCGCATTCGATCATCAGAAGCCCCCTTCTGCGTTTACCGTCTAACCATTTATCCTCTAGCTAGCTGGTGCAAGATGAGTTTTAGTCCGAGTTCCAGTGCTCAAGGTCGCCGCGCGCCCGTATGCACCGCCACGAAATCCCCGCGAACCAGTCTTCAACCCCGCAAAATTGCGTGATGTCACTACGTTATGACTTTATTAAAACCACACTGCTACCGCCCGGCCGCCCTCTGATAAATAATTTAAAGATAAGTATGTAGATGTAAATATATTTAACGTAATATATGAGTTGCATAGTTTATCGATGCTTTGACTGTTTGTTAATTGGCCGCGTCTGGTGGCGGGTTCACACAACCAAAAATTAATAGGTACTTGGGAGAGGTTTGTTTAAAAAAAATTATATCTACTACCTCTTGCCCTCAACATCACCCGCATGGACATAGGTATATAATGTCCCTATAATTTATAGTTTAGTTTAGACTATATAATTAAAATATGAGACGGTTTTCGATAGAATTCTAATGTATGTCAACTTATTGCATATACTTAACCGACAGTTCGTCTCAAACTTTATGGCGGATCGGAATACAACGCCATAAGCGTGCTTGCGCAGGTACAGTCATGTACTCCTCGCTCCACTGCGTCCCGCTCACCTAAAACTGGTTACTGCGACGTGACTTGTGCCTATGTTCACATCCGCCATAAAGTTTGATTAGAACTGTACTATAACGAAACATTTTATGCAACAGGTATGTACAATCGAGGAGAAAAATCGTTATATTTATTGTGACATTTTCCACAAATCTACAGTGGATAGATAAATCTATCGATATCGATAGATAGTTGTGCCCGTGTACTGCCTTTTCGGTAAGATTATCCTTTCGATAACTAACTTTAAAATGGTGAACAATTTTTTGACATCGGCTGTTACTGTAGACCAATAAAAACCATTTTTTTTTAAATAATTTAAGTATTATAGTTATTATTGCTGGGTAAAAATGGTAGGGAATATTACATAGCAAATCTACAAGATGTTAAATATTTAATAAAATTTTAAGTTTTCATGGTACTTGCAGGGCCAATATTTTTTCCCGGTATTTTACAGCTTTCAGCACTTTATAAAAATTGAAGTTTATAATATAAGCTTTCATTTGGTGTACAAGTGATTTTTATTGGATATGCCGGGTTAAATGACGCATCATTCTTTTCCAATAATTTTTTTGTTGGGATAGATAGAATTCTTGATCAGTTTTGCCTGATCGCCAGTAAGCTATGATACTTTGATTAATGCTACGAAACAAAAACCAAGTTTTCTTTTTGTTGTAATTTTCAAACATATATATAAAACTAGCGACCGCCCACAGCTTCGCTTGCGTAGAATACACATTTCAGTTTCAGGTAGTATTAACATTTGAAACGGTTTATACGTACATTATCCTGAAACTAATATTGAGTACACCCATTCAAACTTTCAGTCTTCATTCTCCCCACACCTTTAAGAAAACCGATACTCCCATACTTTTCACCTCCGGTTTCCCACCCTTAAAATGTGGAAATCCAAAAACTCTGAAACACGTTATTATTTATTTATGTTAAAATTTTTATGTTTCTAACTTTGAAGAACAAAGACTCTCATACAAAGCCCTTCTATCCCTCCCTCCTTAAATTTGAAATTTCCAAATATTCCTTTCTTAAAAAATTAATACGTTATAAAATAAACCTCTGTTTCAAATTTCAGCTTCCTAGACTTAGTAGTTTCGGCTTATCTACGTTGATAGATCATTGAAGACAAACGACAGACAGACACAAAAAGTAGCTGATTTCACTCTTGACAACCTTGTTTCACGTCTGCAAAGTTTCATTAAAATCTGTTTAGCCATTTTGGAAATTATCTCGAATAGACACATAGACGTACAGATAGACAGACGGACAAAAAGTAGCGTATGTCACTTTTGACTACCTCTTTTTCATACCCGTGAAATTTTATTAAAATCGGTTTAACCGTTTTGGAGATTAGCTCGAATAGACAGATGGACGTACATACAGACATACAAAAAGTATTGTATGTCACTTTTGACCACTTCTTTTCCATATCTGTGAAGTTTCATTAAAATCGGTTCAGTCGTTTTGGAGATTTGCTCGAATAGACAGACAGACATATAGTATTATTTTATACATATAGCCTATAGCCTTCCTCAATGAACAGACTATCCAACACAAAAAGAATTTTTAGATTCGAACCAGTAGTTCCTGAGATTTGCGCGTTCAAACAAACAAACAAACAAAAAAACAAACAAACAAACAAACAAACTCTTCAGTTTTATAATATTAGTATAGATAACTATTTTCTTTAAGCACCATTAATTCAGTCATTTATTTAGCAATACCTTATGTAGATATTGTTAGCACACACCCCTAAAACAATGTTTTCTTATTCCCGTTCATATCTACACTCGCACCACTTTTGTAGTAGGTAGGTAAATATGTTACTTTATGTCCCTTCAACTAGTTTCAAAAATAACATCGTTTCGTTGCTGCGTTACAAGATGGGAAAAAACACACTTTCGTATTTATAACACTAGTTAAGATTTAAATCTAAAATTATTTCGGGAACACTAATTTAGATAACATAATAATAATAAACATTATTAAATTATCTAATTACCACTAGATAATAGGAAACTGTTTACGCAAAGGAGCTCGTCTCCGTTTCTTGCGTCAGACTATGTCACTAAAGAAAACAACTCATTATTTATTAATAACTTAGGCGTTATATGTAATATACAAAATTTTGTTTATAAAATCATTGTGATAAAGTAATGTTATTTAATAAAATCTTTGAATATTTTAATGCTGGTGCTAGAAGAATTTCCAGCGTGGGTTTGAGGTACGAAGGTAAAAAGCTGTAAAAGTTTTATTTCAATTAATTTACCTCCTATGTGAGTAGGTATATCTCATGGAATTCTGGACTGTTCGTAACAAGCTTTCGCTTGTCTATTAGGTATTAGAATAATGCATTTTTTTTGTAAACATGTTGAATTCAGAAAAATTATAATGTATATAATATTAGATTAGATATTTTTGTCTAAAGCCAAAAAATAGTAAATCGTTTTAAATTTAACTGCTAAATTTCGTCACACGTACTTTCTATAACACTCAGGTGTTATATACGTTATCAAGTAGTCACTAAATTTCAAATAGGTAGGTACAAAGAAGGTCTATTAAACTACTATTACTTCAAAAATATTACTTAGTCAGATCAAATACTTAAAAGAGTGATATTTTTAATTACATAAATCTTCCGAAAATCAATACACCCATCACGAGTAATGGTTCAGCCGGGTTATCGGCTCCAGGGCATGGTGTGATAGTTCAATTAAGTGTAGAAGTAGCCGATATTCGGCCCAGTCGGTGTCCAACTGCGTACCAGGATGGTTGCTAAGGAGTTATCAGGAATAGCCGTCGCACGGTAAGGGTTGTAACATGTGAGCTTAATCGTGAAGTCTCACTGTCAACTACCTGCAATAAATAAATAAACTTTGCTTGTGTGGATTATTTTCAAAATTGATTATCACTTAAAAGCTAAAAATAACTTGTATTTCGAGTACTTAATTCTAGATGACTTCTTCCGGTAATACTTTATATTCGGAAATGAGGTCTAGTTATTTATTTAATTTTATGCATAATATCTCTCATTATCAATTAAAATGAGTAAATAAAAAGTTTGTCAATACTTTATTCAGTGTGCGCCTCCCCCCCCCCCCCCACTCTAAACTACACATTTTCAACTTAACTCGACAATTTTTAGGGCACACACACACGTCCATTGACATAGATTATGGTAGGTGACCATTTAAAAAAAAATTTATATGGAAGTGTTTTCTAAATAAGTATATTATCATAACTGTGAAACAATTTTAAACAATTAATCATTATTAACAAAGTTATGAATTTTTAATACAATATTATATGTCCTGTTAGACAGAGAGAGAGCTATTGCCGTCAAAATTAAACATTAAACAATATAAATTAGTAATTTTAAACATAAGACCGCATGGCGTACCTATGTGTGACGTCAGACCATTCAAAATAATGTTAAATATCGTTTTGCAAGAAAGAGACAGAGATCAAATTTTAATAGCTTATAAGTTCCAAATTTTTCAACCGGAAACAATTTTGCCCCCTGATCCAAATTTTTCAGTTAGAAACACATTTTCTATCAGAAACATATCCATTAATTAATTAATTTTTATTAAATAAGTAATAAACCTTTATGTTTAATTATTCATTCACTTTTCCATTAGTTTTCAATAACATAAACACAATAAAAGAAAAATAAAACAATTATGCCCATTAGTTAGGGGTTTATAGGGGATAGTCGGCGCCCGGTTGGCGGTACGAGGCTAAGACGACCGCTTAGCCTAGTGGGCAGCGACCCTGCCTACGAAGCTGGAGGCCCCGGGTTCGAATCCCAGGTCGGGTCAGTATTTATATGATGAATATTAATACTGACACCGGGTCTTGGTTGTTATATGTATGTGGTGTCTTCGCTTGGTACCCAAAATACAAGCTAATGCTTAGTTTGGGACCTAGACGTTGTTGTGATTGTATGTGTTGTTATTGTTATTGTTGTGTACCACCGGTTGAGGACCCCTGCCCTATTGCAACTAAAATGTGCTATAATATCTCAGAGCTAATATATTTCGTGTTGTAGCCGGCTTATTTGGTTTAACAATAATTAAATAAAATAATAGTACCACAATTTAGAATAATTTTACAAACATAGTAAACATTTAAAACATACATGAGTATTCCACTACACGTGTTTTGTAACCTAAACCTAACCCAACCCTACTTCAATACTCGTAATTTGAGGTGATTCGCAAGAAAGCTGCTTTAGTCGGTGTTACCTGAAGGCCATTAATTAACCAATCATATGACAATATATTTCAAGCAACTACGTCTCTCGAGGGGAGGCCTAAGCCCTGCAGTGGGGCACTAATAGGATGATGGTATAATATGTCAATATATTTGTTTTTCAATTTCAATTCAAGGCAAGTGATTTCTTAATAATCTTGCTTAAGTAGACTTAAGCAAGATTATTAAGAAGTCAATGATTGAATTTGTCTTTTTGCAATTCATCATTAATGCTTTATTCAGGTCGGTGCAAGATGATCTTCGAGCTCAAGTTCTGCGAATGCGCGCTCAGATCCCCACTTATGTGCCAAAGCTAGCCATCGTCCAGGTGGGTGGAAGGGAAGACTCCAATGTCTACATTCGGATGAAGCTTCAAGCTGCTGAAGCTGTGGGGGTAATAGCCGAGCATCTGCGACTGCCACGGGATATCACTGAGACTGAGGTAACGTAGAGGCTACTGTCCATTACTGTACTTTCATACTGCTCATGTATCGTTAGGAAATAAATTTAAACATTATCGTCATGTATTATTTGCCACCGATCTGTGCGGATCTGAAGTGCGATGCGTATGCCCGATTACGCAGGGCCGCCACACTTCGCGCCGCAACGTTTACGTATCTAAGAAACCTATGTTTCTGATATTTGACTTTGTGAGCCCACCGGTTTCCTCTCGATACGCCCAGATTGACCTGTAAAGATAAAGAGACCTCTGTGTGATATGTGATTGTTTGTAAGTTGAAATGTTTGTTACTTTATGGCTGTCCATGACAAAAATATGATGTAATATTGACGCAAAAGCATATTAACGTTCGTCTTGATCGGCATGGGTTATTGATAAAGAATTAATTATTTTATTAGGTAATAAATTACTAAATGAGTAGTCTTCACAATGAAAAGTTTATTTTCTAGGGTTCGATTCCCGCCCGGGACAAACATTTGTGTGCATGAACATGTCCATTTGTTCCGTGTATAAGTAAATATACATAGTACCTATGTTTTATGAAAAAAGCATATTTAAGTATGTATATCAGTTGTCTAGTATCCCATAATACAAGCATAATACATGCTTACTTTGGGACTAGATGGCACTGTGTGGGATGTCCCAGATATTATTATTATTATTATTTTCGTTTATCGTAGCTACCGGTTAATCTCATGATTACTTCATGTTTGCGTGCCAGTTCCAATTTTGTTCTTTCAAGTAACCTACCTACAGCGATGCCTAACTATATATTAATTACAAAACATTACAAAAAAACCTAGGAATTTTAAGTCAGTATCGTCGAATAGATCTTCTAAAATAGAATTGACATTTAATTAGATAATTTAATTTTTATGTACTTGGTCGTTTGCAATTTCACTAGGTATTTATTAAAGACATGAAAATATTAATAGTATCAGTGACTTAGAAATAGGTAAATATGAGAAAAAAAATTAATTTTAAAATTAAAATTTTATTTGATTTAAGTGATACGAAAAAAATTAATTTGTCATAAGTTCTATCAGTAACATTTTTAACCCGAAAATTATAGTCAATTCACGTCAAGTTTAGTAAAATAAAATTGTATGGTGTAAAGTTAACGTGATTATTTTCTTATACAGCATTCATATAATACCTACCTAATACCACGCGGACGAAGTCGTATGCGAAAAACTTGAGCCTCAGTTTATTTATTAAAAGTTGAGTACAGTGGTTTGCCCGTGAAAAAGTAACAAACATACAATACAGGCTCATTTCCGGGGTGAAATAGCCTACGTTCTTCCTCAGGGTTTATGCTACTTTAATACCAAATTTTATCAAAATCGGTTCAAGGGTTCAACCATGAAAACTAAAAAGACAGAGATAGAGATACTAATGACATGCTAATGACTGACCGGTTGGTCGAGTGGTTAGAGACCCTAACTGCGGAGCTGAGGATCGCGGGTTTGATTCCCGCCCGGGACAAATATTTGTGTGCATGAACATGTCTCCTTGTTCCGTGTCTGGGTGTAAAAGTGTCTATATATATATATATATATATATATAAGTAAAAAAAAAGAATATTTAAGTATGTGGGTATATCAGTTGGCTAGTACCCCATAATACAAGCATAATACTTGCTTACTTTGGGACTAGATGGCGCTGTGTGAAATGGACCAGGTATTATTATTACTATTATATTATTATTGTCACAAATGCATTTATAATATAAGTAAAGGATGATTTACCAATGCAGTTGCTGTCCAAGATCCAAGAGCTGAACGAAGCTCCGGATGTCCACGGTATCATAGTTCAAATGCCGCTGGACTGTGCGCACAAAGTGGACACTCACCGCGTTACTGATGCCGTCTCGCCCGACAAAGATGTTGACGGGTAATTGTATTTTATTATCACATAATCCATGTGTAAACAATTCGTCAATATTTTACAATGAGAAGCTACTGACCCGATTTTAATTAATCACGACTTCATCAAGCTCCAATTCCATTCACAGATCTGTTTTGGTTATATTGAAAATTAAGCAACTACTTATCTAGTTATTAAAACTCGACCCGATAGAGATTCAATTCAAGAAGTCATTATCAATCATTAAAATGACTAGATTTCACATATTCTGAAATGGGAGCCCCAAACTTTGATCCCTGTGATTTCTTTTTATTTCCAAGTGTCAAGCTTAGGTGTCCAGGATTTGTATGCGAGTCCGATTCGGAAGTGAGCGTCATTTTTGAATCAAATTAAAAAACTCTAATTTTTACGATAGACGTTTTACATTTCACTAATATAATAATAATACGTTTCAGCTTGAACACAGTAAACGAAGGCCGCGTAGCCGTGGGCGATATGACAGGGTTCATACCTTGTACGCCGGCTGGGTGTTTAGAATTAATCCAGAGGAGCGGCGTCCCCATTGCCGGAGCCCGCGCTGTGGTCTTAGGCCGGAGCCGCATAGTCGGGACCCCGGTATCTGAATTGTTGAAATGGCATCACGCCACTGTCACTGTCTGCCATTCCAAAACGAAGAATTTAAATCAAGTTGTGAGTATGAATTATACCCAATCCCACGAAGCGACACAATTCCTTGTTTTTGTTCAGGCTTGATAAATATGTAATAAGTTATTTTTCATTTCTCATACTCGGAAAGTAGTGTTGTTTTGATCTGATTATTGGGTAGAAAATGCTGCTTCCTTCCCTAGAGTGGGAAAAACTCATATAAATTACTTTCCACCTAAGGACCGGAATGAACTTTAAAAATAGAACTGCTGTCAGCTGTGAAGAGTTTTATGTAAAAAAAAAACTAATTAAAAAAAATGCTGCGGCCATCTGAGTTTCTAAACAGCCAGTGTGAACTTAGCGCAAACTTCTTTGAGCGGAATAAGCTGCAACAATTTATGCGATGCGTTCCATATTTAAAATTTAAAAAGTCGACATAAATTGGCGGGATATTAATCTGTTGTGTATCTGTGACGGAATTCAAAAAAATAGGTAATAATCTTTTAACTAAATTTACATTTAATTTATATAGATTTGACGTAAATATTTACCATCATCAATGATAAAAAATACTGGCTGTGTAGAATGCCACAAAAAAAACATAGATATTTCTATAAAATGAGTTCATCAGATTCATATATGGATTTAACGCTTTTTTTACTTTCCTCATATTCGTAATGAAAAGCAGAGTGCTTACCTCGGGTGAAAGACTTATTTAAGCACTCGAACTATTAGCGCCCTCGCTACGCTTGTGCGCCAAACCATCTCGTGCCTAAATAGATCACTTTCACCCCTTGTGTAACAATCTACTATTACGTTTCACGTGATAAGGAGTTTCTGGCCAGTAAACCGTGATGCCATGTACTTTAACTTGGCCAATCTAGCGAGAAGATTTTCCTTCTCTGAACTGAACCATTGATGCCGAAAGTAGATAGATCCTGCACGTACTCAAGCCTAGCTTGCAGGCTTAAAGCACACACACGAGGGGACTGAAGATATCTTCTTAGAATGTCTTAGACCTTTAGATTTTCATTGGTGAAGTGTAGTTTGAAGTGTCGTGATAGCCCGAGCCGCAGCGAACCTGTTTCAAATCTATAAGGTCAAGTGGTAGTGGTTCGAATCCGGGCATGTACCAATGAGTTTTTTCTGACTTAAGTACATTAACTGTAACTGACTCCGTGCCTCGGAGAGCACATTAAGCCGGTTGCGGTCAATAGATGGCGGCCGTCACAATCCGCCAACCCGCATTGGAGCAGCGTGGTGGATTTAAGCTCCAAACCATCTCATCTTGAGGGGAGGCCTAAGCCCCTGTAGTGGGGTATAAAAAAGGCTGATGGAATGAAAGAGTAGTTACTGTAACGTTAAATTATTATTTTTTTATCTAATAGACTAAAGAAGCGGACATTCTAGTGGTTGCGATCGGTCAGCCCGAGCTAGTGCGCGGTGACTGGATAAAACCTGGGGCGGTCGTCATCGACTGTGGAATCAACGCCATTCCAGGTATTAACTGTGTTTCTAAATTGATATATTTATGATAATACATCAGTAACAAATTATTGTCCTTCAAGGATGCTTTCTTGCTATGAACGTGTGGCGGGTCTTTTGTGTATTATGTGTGCGTCCTTCCATGCGTGCGTGTGATCCTTTTTGTCCTTTCTTTATGTCGTGACGGAGGCACGAAATGACGTAGTTTTTTGGACGGACGAAGAGTAACTACATAAAAGTAATGTGTAGGACTTATAAGATTCAAAATGAATGAGAAGAAATTTGAGTTGTTAAATTTAAAGACAGTGAGATTAAGTCTTAAGAAGTGAAATATATTGCCGTTCGATCGTCTTTAGGTTCGGCCAGAAATGGGAACACATAGTTACAAAGACGTTATGTGTATATACGCAGGTAGAGACGCGGGCGAAGAGTAGTGTAATTATATACCAACTAGTTTAAAACTTAATAACAAAAGGCAAAACCACGTAAAAACGAAGAGTACAAGAATCTTACACAGATAATCTGTTTTGTCTCATATCTTTACTAAAATTTAAAAAATCATCAGACATTTAGAATGCCCATGCTTGGGGCTTATTCTGAATCCTAAGAAATTCATGAAGAAGGTAAGAAACTTTTTCAACGATTTCAAAAGTGCATAAGTAAAGAAAAAAATTAAATAAACTTTCTGTCATTTGTAAGTAGGTAATTTCAAAATACTTCATAAAGCTAATTTCATTCAACATACTCCATTTCAATTAAACAGATAGAAGGAATTGTAATGTGATTTCTATAACAACAATATATAAATATTTCTATACTGCGTGGCTCTATATTTCTTATTTTTTTAGGACACAGGAAGGCCTCCTTAAGGAGGGACAACGCCTATGTAGTACGGTTATTTAATAATAGATGGAGCCACCATACAAAGAAATGATTAACATTTTTTCATGACTTTTTTTTTACGTTTTTTCTACGTTTCAGTTGCTAAAATATAACATGCGACTATAAAATATATTTCTCTTTAATGTTTTAATCGATTTTATTGATTGCTTCAACAGTTTCGAAGCGTTTATGCATAAGCTTAAAATTTAATTATTTTCCACAAAATTTTAGGTTTTTGCACAAACACTTCCGAACTGTTGAAACAATCAATGTTGTAGGGTAAAAACATTAAAGAGAAATATTTTTTATAGTCGCATCCTATGTTTTATCAACTGAAATGCAGAAATGAAATTAAAAAAAAAATCAACGGATCTCCTGCTTTCGCACGAACTTCTTACGACATTGGAAATGAACCAAACGGAATAAAGTAAACACACATATTTTGGATAATATTTTTCGAAATAATTTTTTTTTTTCGCAAAAAAATAACATAACTGTATCTGAATAAGCTTAAAATATAACATTCTGTGCGACATTTCGATCGAACGAACCGAATTAGTACGAAATGTAATGCCGACGCATATCCGACTTCCAACTAAGGGCACCCTTAACCACTACTTTTGGTTGTCCGATTCTAACAATTTTAGTCTCAATCGATCCCCCGTCTAATTGTCCCAAGCAGTTTTTTTATTTTTTCTTATTCGGACCTAGTTCTCGAGATATCGGGCTCCAAAAATAAAAATCGGGGGAAAAATTGCGATTTCTTTTCGTTTTTTGCCGAAAATTTTTTTGTTTTTAAATTTTTTCCAAATTGTCTTATGCTATCTTGTAGAGCTCGCCCAGCTGCGTCTTTTGACACCACGTTCATCCCGATATCTCGAAAACTCTTTGTGCAATCTGCCTGTCTCACAAAACTCCCAAATGACCCCCTATACTCCAACGAAATGAAAGTCATTTCCAATGACAAAATTAAATAATTTTTGTATGGCGGCTCTATTTAATATTAAATAGTCGTACTAGACAGACAGCGTCACACCTTAAAATGAACCACGCTCGTTCTGTGGGTTTTAATATAATTTATTTTGCGTTAAATAAAAAAAATATATTTCGTTTCTTTCATTCGGAGATCAGGTAAATAAGAGACAAAACGTGTGTTTCCTTAAAAACTATATAAACCATAGGTATAACTATTTAGCACCACGATACCTATCCTTTCACGGTTGTAAGTGGATATTACGAAAAGCAGTATAAAATTACTAGTGCTATAGAAATTTTAAAAAGCTGAATTATCACCTTTTGTTACACTGAGTCATTGGAATTCGATACAAGTCATGTTTACAAGAGGTTGGCACCGAACATAAAATTGTACCTAGTACATTGTTTGACACGATAACATAGCAGTGTTGTGGCTGAAATGAACTCCACGACTTCAATGCAAACTCAATCCTTTCGTTCGTTTAACAGTAGGTATTCTTTTAAATATTAATTGTGTAGAAAATTATAATTTCACAGTTCTAAATATATATAGAGTGTAATATACATCTGGTACTTTTTACATGTCCTTATTATATTATGTAAGCCTTTATTTTCTTCACGTAGATTCCACGAAGAAGAGCGGTCAGCGTTTGGTAGGCGACGTGTGCTACAGCGAAGCCCTGCAAGTCGCGAGTTACGTGACACCAGTGCCAGGTGGCGTGGGACCTATGACAGTGGCAATGCTCCTCAAGAACACGGTACAGTCGGCTGCGCGACGGCTCGCCCGTCTCACTGCTCCGGCGTGGCCTCTGGCACCACTCCCCATAACCCCGACCACACCGGTGCCTAGGTGAGTTTGTGATGACGATGAAAGAGATAAAATATCTTATAATGTGAAAGGAGGACGGGCATACTATGATAACCCATTTGGTTGGATAGGTGACTGGATTTCCTGTAGGTATCATGTTTTTTATAAGGCACGAGTTAGCAAGGTGTGCAAATTTCTTTTGTACCTATTTATATCTTAGCCCTTGTTGATCTTAGTAACAAAACGGGAGCGTTTGGTTTTAATTGAGTCAGGAATGTCATTTCACCGGTCGACCGACCGGCGCGCGGGGATCTCGCGGACTGAAACTCGCAATCTTGCATCAGTTAGCTAGAGTATGAGTGGTTAGGCGGTAAACGGAGAAGACGGCTTCTAGTCAATTCGTACTTTTATGACACCAGATGAAATATACGTAGAATTTAAAATGTTGACGAATCTCAAAATTAATTAAAAAAATTTATGTGATGAGTGTACATTACTTGGCACCATTAATTCACTTCGACATTTCCACTTGCATCGACTCAATATCGGACGTAAAGTTGCCGGCCAAACCCCATTTCAGGATAAACAAGTGGCGACATAGGTGATCAAAATTCCATTATTTATAAATCTCGTATCTCCACAGCGACATAGTCATCGCTCGATCTCAAAAGCCTAAGGATGTAACCGTATTGGCAGAGGAAATCGGGCTGTATCCTGGCGAGGTGTCGGCGTATGGCCGCACCAAGGCTAAGATCTCGTTGACCGTGTTGGACCGACTGAAAGATCAAAGCGAGGGGAAGTACATTGTCGTCGCTGGGTAAGTAATATCGGTAATAAACAACTTAATTTAATTACCTACGTTTATTTGATCGTCCAAAAATGCACTATATTATATATATAATAAATATGTTATGTATATTTGTAATTTGTAACAGATTAAAAATATGAAAATATGAAGTTTGTTGTAATTTTTGTGTTAACATCATTCAAGTAAGGGTTAGTATATGAAAACAAAACGTTTTCGACAGCATAACCCCAACACCTCTTGGGGAAGGCAAGAGCACCACACTGCTGGGCTTGGTGCAGGCGTTGAGCGCACACCGCTCACGGAACGCTTTCGCCTGTATGCGCCAGCCTAGCCAGGGACCCACTTTCGGAGTCAAAGGGGGCGCCGCTGGAGGGGGATACTCACAGGTACTCATATAAAAATAACGCAAATAATATACAGTACTTCCCACGGTTGTAGGATCAAACTTGCATGGTTTAATTTTCAAGTAATTTTATCGAAAAAATATTTAATTTTTTTTTTAAATTAATATGTACCTGGATTTTAAAAACAAAAGAAACATAAAATGTTTGAATACTTACTTCATTGGTAGTATAATATAGTTTAGTTAACTATAGTTTAGGAGTTACCTACATAGGTATATACTTCTGAGGTATATACTACTAAACTGTGTATTATGGTAGAAAGTGCGTTATAAGATTAGGTCGACCTGTATGTAAGATGTAATGGAATCTTAGGAAGCGAATTAAACCCACTTCCAATTATGGTCATGAAAATTGGTAGTTGTATGTGATTCTGATGACAATGGTACTGTCGACCTGATCTCATGATGGAGCCGGAAGGTAGGAACTGGAACTCCATGATAGCACATCGTATCATAGCCGTGTTTGGACTTGTTATAAAGGTCTCGCAGTGAACTTTGGCCGTGATTAAGTTTCAAAGTCTAATGATGGAGGCGGAAGGTAGGAACTGGAACTCTGTAACGGCACATCGTATCATAGCGGAATTTGGGCTTGTTAGAACGGTCTTGCAGTGAAATTTGACCATGATTAAGTTTCAAGATCTGATGATGAAGCCGGAAGGTAGGAACTGGAACTTCACAACGGTACATCGTATCATACCCGTATTTGGGCTTGTTAGAAAAGTTTTGCAGTGAACTTTAACCAAGATTAAGTTTCAAGGTCTAAAGATGGAGCCGGAAGGTAGGAACTGGAACTTCGCAACGGCACATCGTATCATAGCGGAGTTTGGGCTTGTTAGAACGGTCTTGCAGTGACATTTGACCATGATTAAGTTTCAAGGTCTGATGATGGAGCCGGAAAGTAGGAACTGGAATTTCGCAACGGTACATCGTATCATACCCGTGTTTGGGCTTGTTAGAACGGTCTTGCAGTGAAGTTTGACCATGATTAAGTTTCAAGGTCTGATGATGGAGCCGGAAGGTAGAAACTGGAACTTCGCAACGGCACATCGTATCATAGCCGTCTTTGGGCTTGTTAGAAAGGTCTTATTTAACACGATTATATTAGTGCCACCTGTATGTTTGTTTGTTTGTTTTTTGGTTTGTTTGTTCGTTCGTTCGTTCGTTTGTTTAGAAGACATATGTAACTTCGATGACAATACATTACAATTATAAACATAACCTGATGCTGCAGCCAGGATTGTCCCCTCATAAGGACACTCTTTAACGGTTAATAGCACGAACACGCAACTTTACATATACGTTGCAGGTTGATAATTAATCACAATTTTCATCACGAATTGATACTAAAGAAGAACTCCTAAAGAACTCCTTAGTGGTTAGTAGCACGGACATGGAACTTTGTATATGAGTTCATCGTTTTATAGGTAATTGTGAGTTCCACCAGTAAGTTTGTAAATTTTGATGAAATTTAGTTTAAAAAATTTTAAGACTAAAAATGAAAAAAATAAATTATAGTTTAAAAAAAAAACTAAAAAACATGCTTTAATAGCTAATCGAACTAAAAAGCAGAAAATAATCTTTAATATAATTATAAAGTGACGTCAGTTGTTATAAATGAAATTTTATCGAGCTTCCCCACCCTTTTTCGCAATAACATTAATTTTCTCGTTGATCACTTTCTTATACTAAAAATTATTTCCTGCTTTTTAGTCCGATTTGCTATTACAGCGTGTTGTTAATTTTTTTTTTAAACTATAATTTTATTGAAGAATTTTTGTCAAAGAGTACATATTTTTTCGCGATGGTTCCAGATGATTCAAACTTTATATCTTCTTTAATGAAGTCAATAATAACTGGGCTAAAAGTTAATAATTCACACATTTTTTCTTATTGACATACCAATTCTGGTTTTCAATCAGCACTTATTAGTGTGAGTTACACAACCTCTGAACTTCACTGCATCCTAACTACTGAACCGATAATAACTATGACGATTTAAAACGCTTGTAAAAGCCTGAAAAATCAAAGCATTCTGCATCTGCATCCAATAAAGAAAAAAACTGATTTACATATTTATATATATACATACAAGAAACATTTTATTTTATAGATTACATTTAAGTTATGAATTGTAAAATCACGTTTAGTGATATACTTTTCAAACAACAGGTGATCCCGATGGAAGACTTCAACCTCCATTTGACTGGTGACATCCACGCAGTAACAGCTGCCAACAATTTGTTGGCCGCCCAGATGGACGCCAGAATATTCCATGAGTTGACTCAAAAGGATGCAGCGCTGTACGACCGTCTTGTTCCGCGTGTTAAAGGAGTCAGGAAATTCTCCGCCATTCAGCTCAGGAGGTTGAAGCGATTGGGCATAGACAAAACGGATCCGGACTCTTTGAGCGACGTGGAAAAGGTCAAATTCGCGAGGCTGAATATTGACCCGAAGAAAGTAATGTGGAACAGAGGTTTGTTTTAGTTAACTGACAAGAGAACTCTTTTCTAAATTTTTAAGTCCAAAAAAATTTTGAAGAATATTATTATTTCTGAAAAAAAAATCGCAGATTCCCATCATCGGGACTTTTGCAATCGTCCTAGGAGTTCAACACAATCTATTTTTTCCAAATATTTTTTTTAACATTTATTAATAAGCACACGTTAATACACGTTGCACTACTTATATTTGCATTCTTAATATTTTACTTTTTGATAGATACTGGCCGGCGAGCGAGTGCGGTCCCTTACACCTCGTTTCAACCAAGTATAATATACTGTATAATACATTGTATAATTCACTGTATAATGCGCTGTATAATACACTGTATAATACACTGTTTGATACAGTGATACTGTATGACATGATACAGTATAATACAGTGTATTATACTTTGTGGAAACAAGGTGTTATATACCTCACGACAGAACGGTACATCATTTATATAGCTTTGGCAAGACGAAGTTAAGGATTAAAATTTCGAATTGGCGTCGACTTTGTATAATATTTTTCTTCCAAATATGTAAAACAATCAATATCAATTCTCGTGACACATGATTTTTGTTCTACAGTGGTAGATTTAAACGACAGATATCTCCGCAAGGTGACTATCGGGCAATCGCCCACCGAAAAGGGTTTTACGCGCGAAACGGCCTTCGATATCTCAGTGGCCAGCGAAATAATGGCTATTTTGGCCCTCGGTATCAACTTAGATGACATCAAGGAACGCTTGGCTAACATGGTTGTGGCCCTGGACAAGAGCGGCAATCCTGTTACCGCCGATGATTTGGTAATTTTGGATTTTCGACAATTTGTTTACTTACAGAATTTACTAAGTAGAGGGCAATGTAAAAGAACTTTAATTTTTTTAACAGTAGATACTAGATACACATAAATAATTTGGTGTTTTTCCAATAAAAAAGGGCACAGATAACACATTTTATAAATCATTATTGCTATAAAATTTATAGCTTAATAATTAAGGTCAACTTTAGCAAAATTTTCAATTTTTTATTGTTGTACAGGGTGTGACTGGTGCTCTGATGGTACTTCTACGCGAGGCAGTCGAGCCGACACTAATGCAGTCACTTGAAGGCACCCCGGTATTAGTTCACACGGGGCCTTTCGCCAACATCGCGCATGGCTGTTCCTCGGTGCTGGCTGATCGTGTGGCTGCTAAATTGGCTGGAGGTAGAGGTTACGTTGCCACGGAAGCAGGCTTCGGTTCCGATATTGGTAAGTGTCCACTACTCATGCAACGAATAAATAAAGTGAAATACTGAAATCGCATTTAAAACGTTCTTCGATTTTATCGCATTTTCGTCGTCATTCTAACTTTAAAACCTTTCATTTTAAAATTACTTCGATTTTGAATAATTATTCTCTACGTGATTCACCATCGCCAAGTCGAAACAACTGAAGTTAGTTTGATATTCATAAAAACGACTTTATTTTGTGTTGAAAACACTAAACAGAAAATGTTTTTCTAATAGGCAATCTGCTGTAGTGGCATCTTACATTTTAGGTACTGTGCTTATAACTCGAAAAAAGTTGTAAAAGATCGTGAGAAGTTGTAAACTGCAAAAATGGTAAATGTTACTGTTACATTATCAATGCAAATTGTATAGGACAGTAATTTTTAGTTTGTGAGATCGAGAGTGGTGACAGATATACGGATATAAAACTACGCCAGAGTAATCGAGTATTAGGTTCTGACCTATCGTTCTGACGAAATCTTGAAAAGTAAGACGATGTGCATCGCTTAGTTTTCCACGTTTCAAGAAGGTGCCTATGTTAACCTGTGCGAACGTCGAACTGAGGGCCAAGTGCGAGTTTTTTACTATGAATTGTTTCGTATGCGTTTTTCGTAATTTGTATGGAAACTCGTAGTTACATAAAACGACCGCAAGGGGAGCTGTACGAGTTTCCATACAAATCATGAAAAACGCATACGATACAGTTAATAGTATAAAACTCGCACTTGGCCCTCAGATTCTACAAGGAAAACTGAAATACTAAGGATTTAAAAAAAAATTAATGTGTAATGAATGAGATCTGATATCAAGATTGGCTCGTTCGATTTCGAATATAAGTGGTATTGGGTGATGAAAATGACATATTTGTAGGCAGCATGGTGACAGTGAAACTAAAGTACCTAGCTGTATTAGGCAAAATATCAAAGGAAACGAATAAAACCAAAAACTAGTTTAGGACTTGTATGCAATATTTAAAATTATCAATCCGACAGACACACATTAATTTTATCATTTATTTTATGCCCATTAATACGTTAAGCTTTCGTTTATTATATAAGTAATAAGTAAAATTATGCAAGGATGTGGGACTAGGAGTCGTGCCACTTTATTGTTTCATTTTGATAGCATTTGTTGCAAGTATCTACATAGTTATCTTCATTAACACGTAGATTTTTTTACCAAAAAAATGTTATATATCTAAGGTATGGAGAAGTTCTTTGACATCAAGTGTCGTGTGAGTGGGTCGCAGCCACACTGTGCTGTGATTGTGGCCACGGTGCGGGCACTCAAGATGCATGGCGGCGGTCCTCCTGTCACTGCCGGTGCCCCACTGCATGAGGTCTATGTCAAGGTTAGTCAAAGAATAAATTGGGATTAAAAAATTGAAGAAGAGTGTCACATTTTGCCTATAATGCAAATCGTGAGCCGTATGCCGGTAATATTGCAATGTTACATATTGGAAATTAGATTTGTTTAATTTCACTTTGAAAGTAAGTAATCTTAACCTAATATGACTGTAAATGCCTTTGATACGTAGAAACTGTACCCTGTGAAAAGGAGATCTTTCCTTAGTTTTATTACCAAAAATGAGTATAGTTATCAATATTAATGATTACACAAATTAAAAAAGATGCGTTTCAGTTAATTATTCTAACAAATAATAAATAAATAATCTTTTAAATTAAAAATTGTCTTTTACAGGAAAATTTGGATTTACTCCAAAAAGGTCTGTGTAACCTTGGCAAACACATCAGCAACGGGAACAAGTTCGGAGTGCCGGTGGTAATTGCTATTAACCGACATGGGTAAAATTTTCAAATATATCATAACAGTTAGACTATTAGTATAAACTAATATGATATTAGAACAGTTAGTTATTAGTAAACTAATATATTAGACGTTATCACCAACGCTTAGAGACTCACCTTTCTAACTCACCATACACTTTTGAGCAATATTGAAAACATGAACTTCACTTCACTTCTAAATCACTACGAAAGAAAATATTTAATTAACTAAAATATTTACCAATAATTTCTACGCGTTTTAGCCCTCTCTCTATAATAGAAGATCATTGCCTTTGCAATAGAACTGGGTACCAGATCTCAACAAATTTCCTACAGGCGGTTTTAACTGTTTCTCGGGAACTATGTTGGTTTTCCATGAAAATAGTTGTTTAAATCGCGGATAAAATGGTAGTCGGTTCCTATGAAGACCAGTTCCCGAGCCCGGTTAATATGAAGGGTTACGGAGTTTCCGAGTGTAGGTAACTTTTTAGCCTTAAAACCGTTTCTTGTGCAATGCAGTATGAGGCAACATGTTATCCTGAAGCAATAGTGGTGAAGATCGACTAACCAGACAAAACTGTTTTTTTTGTCATATATTTCCGCCATATTTCCATCATACCTGATTTAGGAGTAGCTTTCCATACATTGAATCAAAGGATGGAAAACATTTTTTTTGTCCACCTCATCGTAGGGGGTGTCATGAGATAGATCTTTGAAAATGTAATAAAGGGTCTAAAAATTTCTAAAAAGATGAAAATTTCACGAGATATGAGTTCCTATATTGTTTTGTTACGGGCTACTAGTCCGGATATCAAGGATGCACTAAAACACTGATTTTTACTTAACTTTATTTTATTAGAAAACGAAATCACAAACTAACTTAAGAACAAATAATACCGAACACAAATTATACCGTTATCTCACTTTATGCTTCACAACTAATAGCACTTGACTTATTCACAAACACTGTCCCGTTCGACGACTCATCATCGCTTTTATACCCTTACTCCCCTCTACCGATTCACACGTCACAAACACTCCACTTCTCGAATAATTTTATTTAATAATTCTTTGCAATGGAAGCGTACGAACGTTTTAAGCGCCGGCGCCACCGCCAACATTTGTGAAATAATAAAAAAGCCGTCTTAATTTTCGATTTTTTTAGCTTCTGTAGCATGGGAATAGAATGTTCGCGCCGTGGCGTCTAGTAAAAATGTGCGTTGATTTTTAGAAATATCGAGGCGCTGTTCTTTGTAAAGACCGTCTTACGAATTCAATTAACAAATTCGTGGAATTTATTTCTTTATCTGGATATTTCTGTGTTATTGAATGGCCGTGGGAACTTTTCCAGTAAGTTCGATGACATGTCGACGTGCTATTATAGACAGACGTTATAGTTTCATAACTAAATGAGAAAAACGGAAATCATATAATTTTGTCTTGTCGACCTTCATTCCGCCACATTTCGACTTATTCTGTTGAATTTTCGCAAACAGGTATTTCATATGAACTGCCGAACAAAATTCTATCGAAAAAAGAATAGTTGTAACTCTACATTCACTGATTAAGAGATGAAACATTTTTTTTTACGCGCGCAAGCGCAATGGAGTTTTTTTAGAGACTTTTTTTATTTTGATGCCTTGCAATATATGAGCTCCTAAATTCGTTAACAATGTGCCCCTCTCTATTTATCAACCAGTTTAAAAAATCAGAAATAATTCTAGGTAGCACTTAATTAGCAAAGAAATTCAATGAAAATTGTTTTGAACGTGGTACATTAGTGACAATTTTTTGAGATGTACGCAATTTTCACTTACCAACAAATGTTATTATGATTGCTTTTAGTGCATGTTACGACGGAATCCTGAATTGATGCATGGTCGGTACGCACTTAGCCGGTTTTTGTTTGGTCTCTTTCTACTCTATACGCGAGACGGAGCAAACATATTTTTTGCATGAAATATTTTTAGAAGATTTATTTACAGAATAAGATAAAGAACAACATTCACTTGTACAGTGTGTTATGCTAATTGTCAATTTAAGCTTAGATAATTATTTTAACGTGCTGAATGTTCTTCTAAATCCAATCATAAACGAATTTCTTAACTTTTGGCTTAAATATAATTAGTTAATCTATTCGTAACATTCACAGAAACGACTCGGAGGCAGAACTCAACATGGTGAAAAAGTACGCACTCGAGAACGGCGCATTCCGTGCGGTAATATGCGATCACTGGGCTAAAGGAGGTTTGGGCGCATTAGATCTAGCGGATGCTGTGATAGACGCGTGTGACCAACCGTCTCAGTTCAAATTCTTGTATCCGCTCGAGCCTTCAATTCAGGAAAAGATAAAAATCATCGCTACAGAAATGTACGGCGCAGGCAAAATCGAATATACTGACGAAGTATTGGAAAAGATCCAGGTGTACAATGAAAAGGTAGGTGAATGGAAATATCTTGGTATTCGTTTTCTTCTGTTCTGCTTCAGGAAATTAAAAATATTAGAGTTAGTGCCAGAGGATCTATTTCATAAACATAGTCGGATATTGCCACTTTATCTTACATTTTTTTGTTTTTATGTTTTCTGTCGAAAATAACTTCAAAATAATAAATAAAAACTAATTTCACCTTTTAATTAAAAAAAGAAATGAAAAGTGTAAATATGTCGCCATATCCGGTCTTGTCAATGAATATTTTGGAAAATTGAAAACTATAAAACCATATTTATTTTAAATTATATAAAAGAATGAAATTACTTGTTACAAAAAAAGGCACGTTAGAAACAGTGATCACGCCTAATTCTTATAAATCGAAACGCAGTCGTTAAAGTTTCTAGATTCTACATTGTTAGACATTTTATGTTGCAAATGCATTAATTATTTTGTAGGTCATTCAGCTATCATATATAACAACAGACGAGCCTTCTAGTTAATGCATTATGCAATTAATTTTTCTGTTTTCTATCTTGGACAATACTTGTCAAACATAAATTATTTAAAAAAAGATTGACACTGAAGTAAAAAGAGATAAGGCATTACCATGGCAACGAACAAATGATCCATATATATTAGTCAGTGACACAATTTAGACTATAAATTGCTATAAATTGAACGAATTAAAAAGAACGGATAAAGTGCTGCTACATTAGAATATAAAATGTTTTCATTATAAGGTAACATTTGCTTGTCGTCTCGACAAGGCGAAGTCACGGCGACATATTTTCTTGAGTGAGTCGTGCATGTTAAGGAAAACGACAGACGAGTCGAGATCGACAATTGTTCTCAAGTCGTGTGGCAGTTTTGTCGTGCGTCGCATGTTAGCCCACTGGGATTCGAACCCGGGACCTCCAGCTTCGTAAGGAGGGTCGCTGCCCACTAGGCTAAGCGGTCGTCAAATGAATGTACGTAAACAATATTGTAATATGCACTATTGGATCATGACCTTCCCAACATTAACTTTGTTGTCGTTCCAGGGTTACAATAAACTGCCCATATGCATGGCGAAGACATCTAACTCGTTGACCGGAGACCCCAGCATTAAGGGAGCTCCCACGGGTTTCACGCTCCGCATAAACGACATGTTCGTGTCAGTCGGGGCCGGTTTCGTCGTGCCCATGGTGGGGGAAATCAGCAAAATGCCCGGTTTACCAACTAGACCCAGCATTTACGACATCGATTTAAACACCAAGACGGGTGAAATCGATGGATTGTTTTAATTGTATTTTGACAAAATAGATTCATAAACAGCGTTTTTTTAATTAATTAAATAATGTTGTTTAACTACATTTTTTATTTCACCTCGATACTATACTGATAGAATTTAAGAATGTAAAACAATAGTAAATTATAACTTTTGATACATCTTTTTGACTTGATAATAATATCCTTCTTGCACCTCAGTTTCAAGAAAGTATGAATTACAAATTTTTTCTCTCTGGTCCATAGCAATGCATTCGTTATGATCGTCCAATCCTCGTAATCGAACTATTTTGTCCAAATGATTTGAAATTCACAAGGAATATAATCTTTCCTCGTTCAATACGTTAAATGTAGTTTTAATATACACTACATACGTTTAAAGTATTGATTATTCTGTGATTCTGTGATTTGCAAATTGTGTTAGATAATAAGTAGGTATATAGTACCTGCATACATTTGTACGATATAGAATTTGCATACATTCGGTATAATTAGCAATGAAATACTGACAGTGATTGTGTCAACACCATCAAGCCATATCACGTGACTCGTTATGACTAAACAGCAACCCTACAATCGGCGCAACCTTTAACCATCGTTAACACGTATAAATACAAACAGCCGCGTAGACAACCCGACCCATGCTATTTTTTTAATATGACACCAGCAGCGATCATTTCCAGTGAAGCGTCCCATGGTAGGAAATAACAGCGCACGGCCAGCGAAGTCTCTCATCTCAATCTGCGACTGCTGAGTTCACGTGGAACTTTTAAAAGACTTACATCATAGCTACCAGTAAACTTAGAGCTAATTAGTAGGCATGCAAGTTTAACCCTGTTTAAAAAAATTGTTTTATTGATAATTTAAAGAAACAAGGTAGTTACAGGCGTTGTCAGTAATAATAGTTATAGATGAAATGTCATGCGTCATCAAAGTATTCTTGAGTGCGGTGGTCGAACGATGAGGTTACATAAGCGACGTTCAGAAATTATCACGTAACTGGAATACGCTGGGCGTCTATAACGGTACAATATCAATAAACATATGTATTTTTTTAAATTATAAAACTTTCTGTGACATGACATATTCCTCTGGACAAAGCACGATTCAAAGATCTTTTTTTCATTTTGTAGACATTTGAAATGTGGATCTGGGACAGTGATAATAATAATAATAATAACACACACAATCACAACAACGTCTAGGTCCCAAACTAAGCATTAGCTTGTGTTTTGGGTACCAAGCGAAGACACCACATACATATAACAACCAAGACCCGGTGCCAGTATTAATATTCATCATATAAATACTGACCCGACCTGGGATTCGAACCCGGGACCTCCAGCTTCGCAGGCAAGGTCGCTGCCCACTAAGCTAAGCGGTCGTCTTGTGTGATGCGTAGGTGTGTAGGTAAAACAAAACGTTCATTTAAAAATTTTATTTTTCCATTCAAACTCTAACGATCATTCGTACACAAACAAAAACACTAAGATTAGATAGGATCTTGAATTTCGTTCACTATCTCCGTAGTTTGGAACGTCGGCTTATCGCCAGCAGCAGTGTCATCTTCATCCTCGCTGTCGGCCGTGGCGCCAGGGTGTGAAGGCACGAAGTATGACGGCTCCTGAGAGTGCGCAGCTGATTCTGTTCCCGGCGCCGAATAAACGCGTGATTGCTGTTACAATTATACATTGTTTTAGTTCCTATCTATATAAACGAAATAAATAATGGCTCGTTACTGATTAAATTATCATGAATGAACAAATTGTTTATATATATAAAGAACAGGTGCTTATAAGGGAACTATGAATAATTTACAAGTGGCGGAATAATGCAAGGCCGTCTAGAAGGATTTTGATATTGGAACTGCAATTTTCTTGTACAAAAAATGTGTATAAATAGGTAAATAATATTGAAATGTAAAGTGTATATTACAATACGCCATATTACCGCCTAACAGACGTTTTTAGTTTAACAGTTATAACGTAGGTATATTGAATTGTTTATTTCAATATCAATTAAATATTTAGTATGCAGTGCTTATGATGGCGACACGCGTCTCTATTAGTCGTCGTTTTGGTAAAAAACCTTTTGTCAATGGGTCTGGTCAAGAAATACGCGACATGTTTGGGTTAGTTGTTCAACCTTCAGGGCCATACTGTTCACAAATATGTGATTTGACTTAAATGAAATATTTAACTTAAAATGACGCGTTGTTTTACTTATAACATACATACGCATTTGAGATATATTTCTTCGCCGGGTTGTTAAAATAATAATTTTAAATTATGAATAAAAAAAAGCTTAGCTTACCTCATATTGGGCCTTGCAGTCTCTAACTCTTTCCAGGTACAAGTCATAAACGTATTGCGCCATATGCGGCATGTCAGTTATACGCAGCACCAACGCGTCAGGCACATTGGCCGCCGCCAGTCGCTGAGCTGGATGACGCTCGCCAGGGACGAGCTCGAGTTGTAGTGGCCGTTCTACTAACTGCACAAAATCACAATATATAATTAGTACCACACATTGTTTGGTTGTATGTTTTTGGCTCCGAATTATGTCCTCAACAATGAACAAAGCACTGATGCTTTTGACGAATGCAATGTTTTTGAGTACCCAGCAACTTTAACGGATACTTTGAAACTCTGTAAATCATCGTTAGCTACGCTTTCCAGTTTTGCAGAAACCTTACATAATTGTAATAGGACTGCACAAGGGATATCGTGACAAACACACACACACACACACACATATATATATACATATGAATAATTTTATATAACAGCATTTATCTATGTAATATACTATATATGTGATAGCTTGATGTTTAAATGCACCTACTACATAATATATTATCACCTCAAAGAAGAATCATCTTATTTATGAATTCTAACAAGCTTATATCACACCTGGTTGAATGTAGGCTGTAGTTCAAAACAGTTTCTGAACAGTTGAGCCCTGGCGAAGATATATAAGCCAAGACGTGCCCTCGAAGCGGCCACAACCAGCCGACGAAGGTCGCGCGCATGTCCCACGGCGCGAGTCCTCACCAACGACACCAGAGCAATGTCGTTCTGCTGGCCTTGGTATTTGTCTACTGTCGTCACCTGTAGATTTAAATATTGTTACTAATTATAACAGCCCTGCTTCAATTAAATCAATTCCGAACGCATCTCTTATTGTTTACCCATATACCTAGTCAGAGTAGCCACACTACGTAACATAAATATTATCAGACGTCACGGTCGGACGTCAATCCACGCTTGTCTGACTTTAAATGTCCCAGCCAGGCTAAAGTGCGTAGGCGCAGAACGAGTAGGTACATTTGGTATTTCAACGAATTCTATTTTTGTCTGCTCAAAATTTCAGATTTTCACTAGACTTCGGCTAGGCAACGTTAACAAGCCATTCAAGCGACAGCTTACGCAGCACGATTGTTGTTTGACCAATCGTGAAATTTACAACTTTTATATACATTAACCAAGCTCGAACAAATACACTAAACTAGCTTGCTATACTAAGGCTATAGTATAGGCAGGCAGGTAGTAAGTGTAGGCTAGTTCTCGGCTCCGATATTTTGAAGCTTACATTATCAGCACTTTCTACTGGGTAAAATCAGTAATAGCGTCGAATTATATACGTGGCAATAGAAATATTTAATAACTCTAGTTTACCTTATGCGGTCGACCGATGAGCGGGTTGCCAGCGCAACGTTTGTCGATGACGTCTCTTATGAGATGTTTTTGCCCGTTGTACGTTGTAAGTATTGAGATTCGCGAAGCCGGCCAGCCCAGTAGTCGCATGTACATGAACACCGCTACAACGTACTCCGCCTCGGCCAAGTTCTAGTAGAAGAATATTTCATTGTAGAATAACTGCATTTCTGATTATTGCTAGTTGTCACAGGAATCGTGATCCACATACGAATATAATATTTAGAATTGTTAAAAATTAAATATAAGCAAATATAAGAAAAAAAAAAATAAAATATAAATGTTTGTGTCAGACAAAGCAAACATTTGTACACACAAGCTGTACCAACACCCAAGGACTACACAAACTTTTGTGCAGCCTATAAGTATGACAGTAAATTTGACCGTTGACAATTTTTTTTTCAAAGTTTATCAACCGCACAAGAAGGTCGTATTACGCAGCTTTTAACATTATAATAGCTGTATAGCATCTAAATAAATGAGGGAATACTAAGTTTCTGCATAATTAGGTTTTTTTTTGCAGTTATATAGCTTGTATGTTAGTTGGCATCATTGGTGAAAAATGTGTGAGACGTTATGGGACGCCTGGCAGTTGAAACATCAGGATTTATTAATATTTTTACATTGAAATATTTTTAAATATTAAATTTAAAATAAATATCAATTGACTTTTGTCATGTTAAATTTGATAATAATTAATTAATAATCATATAATTATTGATAACATTTATATAGATATATAGTCGATGTTGGAGAGTAAAGATTTGGGTGAGAATAATTCAATTGTATTTTTAAAATTTTTGCTTAAGTCCAAACGCGACATCACGCGCAAACATCTGAATGTTTCATAGCAAAAAAATATCGTAATAAATAACTAATTTATGTCTTATTTACAGTGTAGTCTCCCGATGTAGACATTTTTTTGCTTATAAGGCGACTCCGAACAAAGTTAGTTATATCTAAATTCTGTAATTACTTGAGCCAACAAATATTATTATATAAATTAACTGAGAATATAAATTAATTGGTGATACACGTTGAAATATTCGTATAATAATAATACCTGGGACATCCCACACAGCGCCATCTAGTCCCAAAGTAAGCAAGTATTATGCCTGGGGTACTACGCAACTGGTAAACATACTTAAATATTTTTTTTTAATATACACATATATAGATACTTTTAACACCCAGACACGGAACTAATAGACATGTTCATGCACACAAATATTTGTACCGGGTAAGCATTGAACCCGTATACCCGTATAAAGTATAATAGTTATTCTGACCTGGTAGAAGTAGGGACTAGGTTCCGTTTCACCAGCACCGTTGAAGTCTTCTACGTTTATTAGTTGAAAATCGTATCGGAATCCTGCGTTGGCCGCGCGGTACTCGGGCAACCGCGTCACGTGCGCTAGATCGCCCAGTGCACGATATCGCCAACGGTATAGGTTGCAGATGCTTTATGGAGATATTAATACATGATAAGTACAATGTATATAATAATAATACAATAATACACGGGACATTCCACACAGCGCCATCTAGTCCCAAAATTAGCAAGCATCATGCTTGTGTTATGGGTTATTAGACAACTGATATACATAATTAAATATCTCTGTTAAATTAATAAATGTACATAAAATATATAAATATTTACACCCAGACCCGGAATGAAATAAACATGTTTATGCACACAAATATTTAGAACGGGCGGCAATCGAACCCTCGGTTTCGTAGTTAAGGTCTCTAACCACTCCGCCAATCGGTCAGTATAATATGGTTTAACTTTTTTAGGGTCCCGAACCTCAAAAACAAAAAAACGGAACCATTGTAGGATTACAAATCCGTCCACCCATGCTATTTGTCAAGACCTCTTTTCTCAAGAACGGGTTGAAAATGTAAAAAAATGAAACTCGTAGATCAACGCAATCACAAGGTACGGCTATTTGTTCATCAAAACCTATATAGGGTACTTCCGCTGACCTAGAATAATGAAACTTGGCAACAGACAAACTCCGAAAATCGTTAACTTATAGTTTAATTACATATTTTTAAATTGAAATAAGCGTTTACGTGCCATCTGGCGGTGAGTAGCGATAAACATGTTCAAATACGTTTATACTCGTAGTCTACAGGTTCTTTCTTAACCACCGGCGCTAATAGTTGGTTACTTGTCACGATAGAACTGAATGGATTAGGATTAAGTTGAACTGAATCGGAACAAGAGTAACATTTTAGCAATATTTATGACCCTGTTATGTAGCCAACCCTGTAACTCTGCAAGTTGATATCATTTTGGCGCGGTGTAGATGTTGTAGCACGGATGTTTGAGTGATTCATAGGTATTTATATACATTAAAACTTAACTGAAGACTTTTCAACCTACCTAGGTCTTGCTCGCCCTTGTGCGTCCAATTCTACATAAGGAACTCCTAGGCGTACCATTCTCGTGAACAGACTCTGTTCCATGTTACAGTATTTCTGGAAAGCCATGTTTTTGACCACAGGTGGCAACTGGTGATGGTCACCGATCATGATCCAACGCTTGAGCCTCGACCTTCCGTCTTGGGGGTTCTGTAGCAACAGCGGTATGAATGTTTCGATTTCTAATATCTGAGCCGATTCCTCCATTAGTATGTTGTCGTATTTGAAACCTGTGAAACGGTACAGATGTCATATATTAAAAAAACTACAAGATTATGTATTTACAAACCTCCACAAGGTATAAGGTGATATTAGTTTAATTTATGTCATGATTATAAATACTTATGAAAGTTAGGTTAGTTAGGTTACTTGTGTTGGTAATGACGAAGGTGGGACGATGATAAGGACGCATAAGTAATTGTAGCTTTGGGTTGATTAAAGGGTTGAATTTTGAAAAACCCTTTCTGAATGGATGCCTGTACAAGGAATCTCAAGTGAAATTTCAAGTTTCTATACCAGCGGTTAGGAGTATGCGTATATGAACCATAACACGCCTTTTATTTTTTACTAGCTTTCCGCCCGCGGGCTTCGCTCGCGTTGTACTGGGACAGTTAAAGGAACGCGACGCTCTAGAACATTGTAACACTTTCTAGAACATCTGAAACTTAAGTGCCTACAAAATCCCTATACCTAATTTTATAAAAATCCATTTAGCCATTTTAGCATGAAGAATAGCTATCCTACAAATCGGTCCCAAAATCAGTCAGACATTTTGGAGATTAACTGGAACAGGCAGATAGACTAACAGACAATACGATTTTCTATATGTATATAAAAAAAATTGCTTTTCACTCTTGACAACGCCTTCTTTATATTTGCAAAATTCCAGTAAAATCGGATCAGTTGTTTCGACTATTAGTCCTAACAAACAGACAGACAAACACACAGAAAAAAACCAACTTGTGTAACTCCTGACAACCTCCTTTATCACTCTTGACAACCTATTTTTAATGTATGCATAGTTTTATTAAAATCTTCAAAAGTTTAGCTTGAACTACATAGATAGACAGACAGATAAACAAACAAACAAAAAGTAGCGTATGTCACTCCTCACACCCGTCTTTTAACGTCTGCGAAGTTTCATGAAAATTAATTTAAATGTTTAAGAGTTTAGCTCAAACAGACAGAGAGACGGCCAGACAGAAAATTAAAAGTATTGTATGTCACTCCTAGCAATATTTTAATCACATATTTGAAAATTTCATTGAAATAAGTTCAGCCCTTTCGGAGATTAGTTCGAGCAAACAGACGGAGAGACAGACAGACAGATAAACAAAAAGTGTTGCATGTCATTTCTGTTAATCCTTTTAACATATCTGTGAAGTTTCATTAAAATCGGTTCAGCCGTTTCGGAGATTAGCTCGAATAGACAGACAGATAAAAAAATTTGGTAATGTAGTCACATAGATCTCGTCAAAACATCAAGTTTGAGTACCAACACGATAGGTCTGGGATTGATGGTTTCGAAAATATAATCATTTAAAAATGTGGTCACGTGGTCACATAGATCTCGTCAAAACATCAAGTTTGAGTACCAACACGATAGGTCTGCGATTGATGGTTTTGAAAATATAAGCATTTAAAAATGTGGTCACGTGGTCACATAGATTTCGTCAAAACATCAAGTTTGAGTACCAACACGATAGGTCTGCGATTGATGGTTTCGAAAATATAAGCATTTAAAAATGTGGTCACGTAGTCACATAGATTTTGTCAAAACATCAAGTTTGAGTACCAACACGATAGGTCTGCGATTGATGGTTTCGAAAATATAAGCATTTAAAAATGTGGTAACGTGGTCACATAGATCTCTTCAAAACATCAAGTTTGAGTACCAACACCATAGGTCTGGGATTGATGGTTTCGAAAATATAATCATTTAAAAATGTGGTCACGTGGTCACATAGATCTCGTCAAAACATCAAGTTTGAGTACCAACACGATAGGTCTGCGATCGATGGTTTCGAAAATATAAGCATTTAAAAATGTGGTCATGTGGTCACATACATCTCGTCAAAACATCACGTTTGAGTACAAACACGATAGGTCTGCGATTGATGGTTTCGAAAATATCAGCTTTTAAAAATTTGGTCACGTGGTCACATTCTCGTCTAAACATCAAGTTTGAGTATCAACACGATAGGTCTAAGATTGATGGTTTCGAAAATATATGCATTTAAAATTTGGTTACGTGGTCACATAGATACGTCTGCAAAGTTTCATTGAAATCGCTTTAGTCGTTTCGAAGTTTAGCCGGAACAGACAGACAGACAGACAGACAGACAAATAACAGCTTATGTCACCCCCGATAATGCCCCCTGCACGTCTGCCAAGTTTCATTGAAATCGGTTCAGCCGTTTCGGAGATCAGCTCGAACAGACAAACAGACGGACAGACATACAAACAATAAGTAGTCTATGTCACACCTGACAATCCCCTCTGCACGTCTGCCAAGTTTCATTGAAATCGGTTCAGCCGTTTCGGAGATCAGCTCAAACAGACAGACAGATGGACAGGCAGACAAACAAAAAGTACCCTATGTCACCCGCAGTAATGCCCTCTGCACGTCTGCAAAGTTTCATTCCAATCGGTTCAGCCGTTTCGGAGATTAGCCGGAACAGACAGACAGACAGACAGACAGACAGACACTCCAATTTTATTAATATAGACTAGCTTTCCGCCCGCGGGCTTCGCTCGCGTTGAGCACAGTTGTACTGGGACAGTTAAAGGAACGCGACGCTCTAGAACATTGTAACACTTTCTAGAACGTTCTGAAATTTAACTGCCTAAGAAATCTTATGAAAATTTTATGAAATTAGGTAATATGACATAGTCACATAGATTTCGTCAAAACATCAAGTTTGAATACCGACACGATAGGTCTGCGATTGATAGTCTCGAAAATATAAGCCTTTAAAACTTTGGTCACGTGGTCACATTGATCTCGTCAAAACATCAAGTTTTAGTACCAACACGATAGGTCTGCGATTGATGGTTTTGAAAATATAAGCATTTAAATATTTGGTCACATGGTCACATAGATCTCGTCAAAACATCAAGTTTCAGTACCAACACGATAGGTCTGCGATTGATAGTCTCGAAAATATAAGCATTTAAATATTTGGTCACATAGATCTCGTCAAAACATCAAGTTTGAGTACCAACACGATAGGTCTGCGATTGATAGTTTCGAAAATATAAGCATTTAAAAATTTGGTCACGTGGTCACGTAGATCTCGCCAAAACATCAAGTTTGAGCACCAACACGATAGGTCTGCGATTTATAGGTCGAAAATGTAAGCTTTTAAAAATGAGGGTCACGTGGTCATATAGATTTCGTCAAAACATCAAGTTTGAGTACCAACACGATAGGTCTGCGATTGATACTTTCGAAAATATGAGCTTTTAAAAATTTGGTCACGTGGTCACATAGATCTCGTCAAAACATCAAGTTTGAGTACCAACACGATAGGTCTGCGATTGATTGTTCTAAAATGTAAGCTTTTAAAAATGTGGTCACGTGGTCACATAGATCTCGTCAAAACATCAAGTTTGAGTACCAACACGATAGGTCTGAGATAGATAGTCTCGAAAATATAAGCATTTAAATATTTGGTCACATAGATCTCGTCAAAACATCAAGTTTGAGTACCAACACGATAGGTCTGCGATTGATGGTTTTGAAAATATAAGCATTTAAATATTTGGTCACATGGTCACATAGATTTTGTCAAAACCTCAAGTTTGAGTACCAACACGATAGGTCTGCGATTGATAGTCTCGAAAATATAAGCTTTTAAATATTTGGTCACGTGGTCACATAGATCTCGTCAAAACATCAAGTTTGAGTACCAACACGATAGGTCTGAGATTGATGGTTTCGAAAAAATAAGCATTTAAATATTTGGTCACGTGGTCACATAGATCTCGTCAAAACATCAAGTTTGAGTACCAACATGATAGATCTGGGATAGATGGTTTCGAAAAAATAAGCATTTAAATATTTGGTCACGTGGTCACATAGATTTCGTCAAAACATCAAGTTTGAGTACCAACACGATAAGTCTGAGATTGACAAAAAATAGCCTTTGTCACCCCCGATAACGCCCTCTGCACGTCTGCGAAGTTTCATTGAAATCGGTACAGTCGTTTCGGAGATCAGCTCGAATAGACAGACAGACGGACAGACAGAAAAACAAAAAGCAGCCTATGTATCCCAGTACGATTGAGCACAGTTGTACTGGGACAGTTAAAGGAACGCGACGCTCTAGAACATTGTAACACTTTCTAGAACGTTCTGAAATTTAACTGCCTAAGAAATCTTATGAAAATTTTATGAAATTAGGTAATATGACATAGTCACATAGATTTCGTCAAAACATCAAGTTTGAATACCGACACGATAGGTCTGCGATTGATAGTCTCGAAAATATAAGCCTTTAAAACTTTGGTCACGTGGTCACATTGATCTCGTCAAAACATCAAGTTTTAGTACCAACACGATAGGTCTGCGATTGATGGTTTTGAAAATATAAGCATTTAAATATTTGGTCACATGGTCACATAGATCTCGTCAAAACATCAAGTTTCAGTACCAACACGATAGGTCTGCGATTGATAGTCTCGAAAATATAAGCATTTAAATATTTGGTCACATAGATCTCGTCAAAACATCAAGTTTGAGTACCAACACGATAGGTCTGCGATTGATAGTTTCGAAAATATAAGCATTTAAAAATTTGGTCACGTGGTCACGTAGATCTCGCCAAAACATCAAGTTTGAGCACCAACACGATAGGTCTGCGATTTATAGGTCGAAAATGTAAGCTTTTAAAAATGAGGGTCACGTGGTCATATAGATTTCGTCAAAACATCAAGTTTGAGTACCAACACGATAGGTCTGCGATTGATACTTTCGAAAATATGAGCTTTTAAAAATTTGGTCACGTGGTCACATAGATCTCGTCAAAACATCAAGTTTGAGCACCAACACGATAGGTCTGCGATTGATTGTTCTAAAATGTAAGCTTTTAAAAATGTGGTCACGTGGTCACATAGATCTCGTCAAAACATCAAGTTTGAGTACCAACACGATAGGTCTGAGATAGATAGTCTCGAAAATATAAGCATTTAAATATTTGGTCACATAGATCTCGTCAAAACATCAAGTTTGAGTACCAACACGATAGGTCTGCGATTGATGGTTTTGAAAATATAAGCATTTAAATATTTGGTCACATGGTCACATAGATTTTGTCAAAACCTCAAGTTTGAGTACCAACACGATAGGTCTGCGATTGATAGTCTCGAAAATATAAGCTTTTAAATATTTGGTCACGTGGTCACATAGATCTCGTCAAAACATCAAGTTTGAGTACCAACACGATAGGTCTGAGATTGACGGTTTCGAAAAAATAAGCATTTAAATATTTGGTCACGTGGTCACATAGATCTCGTCAAAACATCAAGTTTGAGTACCAACACGATAGGTCTGAGATTGACGGTTTCGAAAAAATAAGCATTTAAATATTTGGTCACGTGGTCACATAGATTTCGTCAAAACATCAAGTTTGAGTACCAACACGATAAGTCTGAGATTGACAAAAAATAGCCCTTGTCACCCCCGATAACGCCCTCTGCACGTCTGCGAAGTTTCATTGAAATCGGTACAGTCGTTTCGGAGATCAGCTCGAATAGACAGACAGACGGACAGACAGAAAAACAAAAAGCAGCCTATGTATCCCAGTACGATTGAGCACAGTTGTACTGGGACAGTTAAAGGAACGCGACGCTCTAGAACATTGTAACACTTTCTAGAACGTTCTGAAATTTAACTGCCTAAGAAATCTTATGAAAATTTTATGAAATTAGGTAATATGACATAGTCACATAGATTTCGTCAAAACATCAAGTTTGAATACCGACACGATAGGTCTGCGATTGATAGTCTCGAAAATATAAGCCTTTAAAACTTTGGTCACGTGGTCACATTGATCTCGTCAAAACATCAAGTTTTAGTACCAACACGATAGGTCTGCGATTGATGGTTTTGAAAATATAAGCATTTAAATATTTGGTCACATGGTCACATAGATCTCGTCAAAACATCAAGTTTGAGTACCAACACGATAGGTCTGCGATTGATAGTCTCGAAAATATAAGCATTTAAATATTTGGTCACATAGATCTCGTCAAAACATCAAGTTTGAGTACCAACACGATAGGTCTGCGATTGATAGTTTCGAAAATATAAGCATTTAAAAATTTGGTCACGTGGTCACGTAGATCTCGCCAAAACATCAAGTTTGAGCACCAACACGATAGGTCTGCGATTTATAGGTCGAAAATGTAAGCTTTTAAAAATGAGGGTCACGTGGTCATATAGATTTCGTCAAAACATCAAGTTTGAGTACCAACACGATAGGTCTGCGATTGATACTTTCGAAAATATGAGCTTTTAAAAATTTGGTCACGTGGTCACATAGATCTCGTCAAAACATCAAGTTTGAGCACCAACACGATAGGTCTGCGATTGATTGTTCTAAAATGTAAGCTTTTAAAAATGTGGTCACGTGGTCACATAGATCTCGTCAAAACATCAAGTTTGAGTACCAACACGATAGGTCTGAGATAGATAGTCTCGAAAATATAAGCATTTAAATATTTGGTCATATAGATTTCGTCAAAACATCAAGTTTGAGTACCAACACGATAGGTCTGCGATTGATACTTTCGAAAATATGAGCTTTTAAAAATTTGGTCACGTGGTCACATAGATCTCGTCAAAACATCAAGTTTGAGCACCAACACGATAGGTCTGCGATTGATTGTTCTAAAATGTAAGCTTTTAAAAATGTGGTCACGTGGTCACATAGATCTCGTCAAAACATCAAGTTTGAGTACCAACACGATAGGTCTGAGATAGATAGTCTCGAAAATATAAGCATTTAAATATTTGGTCACATAGATCTCGTCAAAACATCAAGTTTGAGTACCAACACGATAGGTCTGCGATTGATGGTTTTGAAAATATAAGCATTTAAATATTTGGTCACATGGTCACATAGATTTTGTCAAAACCTCAAGTTTGAGTACCAACACGATAGGTCTGCGATTGATAGTCTCGAAAATATAAGCTTTTAAATATTTGGTCACGTGGTCACATAGATCTCGTCAAAACATCAAGTTTGAGTACCAACACGATAGGTCTGAGATTGACGGTTTCGAAAAAATAAGCATTTAAATATTTGGTCACGTGGTCACATAGATCTCGTCAAAACATCAAGTTTGAGTACCAACACGATAGGTCTGAGATTGACGGTTTCGAAAAAATAAGCATTTAAATATTTGGTCACGTGGTCACATAGATTTCGTCAAAACATCAAGTTTGAGTACCAACACGATAAGTCTGAGATTGACAAAAAATAGCCCTTGTCACCCCCGATAACGCCCTCTGCACGTCTGCGAAGTTTCATTGAAATCGGTACAGTCGTTTCGGAGATCAGCTCGAATAGACAGACAGACGGACAGACAGAAAAACAAAAAGCAGCCTATGTATCCCAGTACGATTGAGCACAGTTGTACTGGGACAGTTAAAGGAACGCGACGCTCTAGAACATTGTAACACTTTCTAGAACGTTCTGAAATTTAACTGCCTAAGAAATCTTATGAAAATTTTATGAAATTAGGTAATATGACATAGTCACATAGATTTCGTCAAAACATCAAGTTTGAATACCGACACGATAGGTCTGCGATTGATAGTCTCGAAAATATAAGCCTTTAAAACTTTGGTCACGTGGTCACATTGATCTCGTCAAAACATCAAGTTTTAGTACCAACACGATAGGTCTGCGATTGATGGTTTTGAAAATATAAGCATTTAAATATTTGGTCACATGGTCACATAGATCTCGTCAAAACATCAAGTTTGAGTACCAACACGATAGGTCTGCGATTGATAGTCTCGAAAATATAAGCATTTAAATATTTGGTCACATAGATCTCGTCAAAACATCAAGTTTGAGTACCAACACGATAGGTCTGCGATTGATAGTTTCGAAAATATAAGCATTTAAAAATTTGGTCACGTGGTCACGTAGATCTCGCCAAAACATCAAGTTTGAGCACCAACACGATAGGTCTGCGATTTATAGGTCGAAAATGTAAGCTTTTAAAAATGAGGGTCACGTGGTCATATAGATTTCGTCAAAACATCAAGTTTGAGTACCAACACGATAGGTCTGCGATTGATACTTTCGAAAATATGAGCTTTTAAAAATTTGGTCACGTGGTCACATAGATCTCGTCAAAACATCAAGTTTGAGCACCAACACGATAGGTCTGCGATTGATTGTTCTAAAATGTAAGCTTTTAAAAATGTGGTCACGTGGTCACATAGATCTCGTCAAAACATCAAGTTTGAGTACCAACACGATAGGTCTGAGATAGATAGTCTCGAAAATATAAGCATTTAAATATTTGGTCACATAGATCTCGTCAAAACATCAAGTTTGAGTACCAACACGATAGGTCTGCGATTGATGGTTTTGAAAATATAAGCATTTAAATATTTGGTCACATGGTCACATAGATTTTGTCAAAACCTCAAGTTTGAGTACCAACACGATAGGTCTGCGATTGATAGTCTCGAAAATATAAGCTTTTAAATATTTGGTCACGTGGTCACATAGATCTCGTCAAAACATCAAGTTTGAGTACCAACACGATAGGTCTGAGATTGACGGTTTCGAAAAAATAAGCATTTAAATATTTGGTCACGTGGTCACATAGATCTCGTCAAAACATCAAGTTTGAGTACCAACATGATAGATCTGGGATAGATGGTTTCGAAAAAATAAGCATTTAAATATTTGGTCACGTGGTCACATAGATTTCGTCAAAACATCAAGTTTGAGTACCAACACGATAAGTCTGAGATTGACAAAAAATAGCCTTTGTTACCCCCGATAACGCCCTCTGCACGTCTGCGAAGTTTCATTGAAATCGGTACAGTCGTTTCGGAGATCAGCTCGAATAGACAGACAGACGGACAGACAGAAAAACAAAAAGCAGCCTATGTATCCCAGTACAATTGAGCACAGTTGTACTGGGACAGTTAAAGGAACGCGACGCTCTAGAACATTGTAACACTTTCTAGAACGTTCTGAAATTTAACTGCCTAAGAAATCTTATGAAAATTTTATGAAATTAGGTAATATGACATAGTCACATAGATTTCGTCAAAACATCAAGTTTGAATACCGACACGATAGGTCTGCGATTGATAGTCTCGAAAATATAAGCCTTTAAAACTTTGGTCACGTGGTCACATTGATCTCGTCAAAACATCAAGTTTTAGTACCAACACGATAGGTCTGCGATTGATGGTTTTGAAAATATAAGCATTTAAATATTTGGTCACATGGTCACATAGATCTCGTCAAAACATCAAGTTTCAGTACCAACACGATAGGTCTGCGATTGATAGTCTCGAAAATATAAGCATTTAAATATTTGGTCACATAGATCTCGTCAAAACATCAAGTTTGAGTACCAACACGATAGGTCTGCGATTGATAGTTTCGAAAATATAAGCATTTAAAAATTTGGTCACGTGGTCACGTAGATCTCGCCAAAACATCAAGTTTGAGCACCAACACGATAGGTCTGCGATTTATAGGTCGAAAATGTAAGCTTTTAAAAATGAGGGTCACGTGGTCATATAGATTTCGTCAAAACATCAAGTTTGAGTACCAACACGATAGGTCTGCGATTGATACTTTCGAAAATATGAGCTTTTAAAAATTTGGTCACGTGGTCACATAGATCTCGTCAAAACATCAAGTTTGAGCACCAACACGATAGGTCTGCGATTGATTGTTCTAAAATGTAAGCTTTTAAAAATGTGGTCACGTGGTCACATAGATCTCGTCAAAACATCAAGTTTGAGTACCAACACGATAGGTCTGAGATAGATAGTCTCGAAAATATAAGCATTTAAATATTTGGTCACATAGATCTCGTCAAAACATCAAGTTTGAGTACCAACACGATAGGTCTGCGATTGATGGTTTTGAAAATATAAGCATTTAAATATTTGGTCACATGGTCACATAGATTTTGTCAAAACCTCAAGTTTGAGTACCAACACGATAGGTCTGCGATTGATAGTCTCGAAAATATAAGCTTTTAAATATTTGGTCACGTGGTCACATAGATCTCGTCAAAACATCAAGTTTGAGTACCAACACGATAGGTCTGAGATTGACGGTTTCGAAAAAATAAGCATTTAAATATTTGGTCACGTGGTCACATAGATCTCGTCAAAACATCAAGTTTGAGTACCAACACGATAGGTCTGAGATTGACGGTTTCGAAAAAATAAGCATTTAAATATTTGGTCACGTGGTCACATAGATTTCGTCAAAACATCAAGTTTGAGTACCAACACGATAAGTCTGAGATTGACAAAAAATAGCCCTTGTCACCCCCGATAACGCCCTCTGCACGTCTGCGAAGTTTCATTGAAATCGGTACAGTCGTTTCGGAGATCAGCTCGAATAGACAGACAGACGGACAGACAGAAAAACAAAAAGCAGCCTATGTATCCCAGTACGATTGAGCACAGTTGTACTGGGACAGTTAAAGGAACGCGACGCTCTAGAACATTGTAACACTTTCTAGAACGTTCTGAAATTTAACTGCCTAAGAAATCTTATGAAAATTTTATGAAATTAGGTAATATGACATAGTCACATAGATTTCGTCAAAACATCAAGTTTGAATACCGACACGATAGGTCTGCGATTGATAGTCTCGAAAATATAAGCCTTTAAAACTTTGGTCACGTGGTCACATTGATCTCGTCAAAACATCAAGTTTTAGTACCAACACGATAGGTCTGCGATTGATGGTTTTGAAAATATAAGCATTTAAATATTTGGTCACATGGTCACATAGATCTCGTCAAAACATCAAGTTTGAGTACCAACACGATAGGTCTGCGATTGATAGTCTCGAAAATATAAGCATTTAAATATTTGGTCACATAGATCTCGTCAAAACATCAAGTTTGAGTACCAACACGATAGGTCTGCGATTGATAGTTTCGAAAATATAAGCATTTAAAAATTTGGTCACGTGGTCACGTAGATCTCGCCAAAACATCAAGTTTGAGCACCAACACGATAGGTCTGCGATTTATAGGTCGAAAATGTAAGCTTTTAAAAATGAGGGTCACGTGGTCATATAGATTTCGTCAAAACATCAAGTTTGAGTACCAACACGATAGGTCTGCGATTGATACTTTCGAAAATATGAGCTTTTAAAAATTTGGTCACGTGGTCACATAGATCTCGTCAAAACATCAAGTTTGAGCACCAACACGATAGGTCTGCGATTGATTGTTCTAAAATGTAAGCTTTTAAAAATGTGGTCACGTGGTCACATAGATCTCGTCAAAACATCAAGTTTGAGTACCAACACGATAGGTCTGAGATAGATAGTCTCGAAAATATAAGCATTTAAATATTTGGTCACATAGATCTCGTCAAAACATCAAGTTTGAGTACCAACACGATAGGTCTGCGATTGATGGTTTTGAAAATATAAGCATTTAAATATTTGGTCACATGGTCACATAGATTTTGTCAAAACCTCAAGTTTGAGTACCAACACGATAGGTCTGCGATTGATAGTCTCGAAAATATAAGCTTTTAAATATTTGGTCACGTGGTCACATAGATCTCGTCAAAACATCAAGTTTGAGTACCAACACGATAGGTCTGAGATTGACGGTTTCGAAAAAATAAGCATTTAAATATTTGGTCACGTGGTCACATAGATCTCGTCAAAACATCAAGTTTGAGTACCAACATGATAGATCTGGGATAGATGGTTTCGAAAAAATAAGCATTTAAATATTTGGTCACGTGGTCACATAGATTTCGTCAAAACATCAAGTTTGAGTACCAACACGATAAGTCTGAGATTGACAAAAAATAGCCTTTGTTACCCCCGATAACGCCCTCTGCACGTCTGCGAAGTTTCATTGAAATCGGTACAGTCGTTTCGGAGATCAGCTCGAATAGACAGACAGACGGACAGACAGAAAAACAAAAAGCAGCCTATGTATCCCAGTACAATTGAGCACAGTTGTACTGGGACAGTTAAAGGAACGCGACGCTCTAGAACATTGTAACACTTTCTAGAACGTTCTGAAATTTAACTGCCTAAGAAATCTTATGAAAATTTTATGAAATTAGGTAATATGACATAGTCACATAGATTTCGTCAAAACATCAAGTTTGAATACCGACACGATAGGTCTGCGATTGATAGTCTCGAAAATATAAGCCTTTAAAACTTTGGTCACGTGGTCACATTGATCTCGTCAAAACATCAAGTTTTAGTACCAACACGATAGGTCTGCGATTGATGGTTTTGAAAATATAAGCATTTAAATATTTGGTCACATGGTCACATAGATCTCGTCAAAACATCAAGTTTGAGTACCAACACGATAGGTCTGCGATTGATAGTCTCGAAAATATAAGCATTTAAATATTTGGTCACATGGATCTCGTCAAAACATCAAGTTTGAGTACCAACACGATAGGTCTGCGATTGATAGTTTCGAAAATATAAGCATTTAAAAATTTGGTCACGTGGTCACGTAGATCTCGCCAAAACATCAAGTTTGAGCACCAACACGATAGGTCTGCGATTGATAGGTCGAAAATGTAAGCTTTTAAAAATGAGGGTCACGTGGTCATATAGATTTCGTCAAAACATCAAGTTTGAGCACCAACACGATAGGTCTGCGATTGATTGTTCTAAAATGTAAGCTTTTAAAAATGTGGTCACGTGGTCACATAGATCTCGTCAAAACATCAAGTTTGAGTACCAACACGATAGGTCTGAGATAGATAGTCTCGAAAATATAAGCATTTAAATATTTGGTCACATAGATCTCGTCAAAACATCAAGTTTGAGTACCAACACGATAGGTCTGCGATTGATGGTTTTGAAAATATAAGCATTTAAATATTTGGTCACATGGTCACATAGATTTTGTCAAAACCTCAAGTTTGAGTACCAACACGATAGGTCTGCGATTGATAGTCTCGAAAATATAAGCTTTTAAATATTTGGTCACGTGGTCACATAGATCTCGTCAAAACATCAAGTTTGAGTACCAACACGATAGGTCTGAGATTGACGGTTTCGAAAAAATAAGCATTTAAATATTTGGTCACGTGGTCACATAGATCTCGTCAAAACATCAAGTTTGAGTACCAACATGATAGATCTGGGATAGATGGTTTCGAAAAAATAAGCATTTAAATATTTGGTCACGTGGTCACATAGATTTCGTCAAAACATCAAGTTTGAGTACCAACACGATAAGTCTGAGATTGACAAAAAATAGCCTTTGTTACCCCCGATAACGCCCTCTGCACGTCTGCGAAGTTTCATTGAAATCGGTACAGTCGTTTCGGAGATCAGCTCGAATAGACAGACAGACGGACAGACAGAAAAACAAAAAGCAGCCTATGTCACCCATGATAACACCCTCTGCACGTCTGCCAAGTTTCATTGAAATCGTTTCAGCCGTTTCTGAGATCAGCTCAAACAGACAGACAGATGGACAGACAGACAGATAAAAAGTACCCTATGTTACCCGCGGTAATGCCTTCTGCACGTCTGCAAAGTTTCATTGAATTCGGTTCAGCCGTTTTGGAGATTAGCCGGAACAGACAGACAGACAGACAGACACTCCAATTTTATTAATATAGATTTAAAATGGACAATACCCATTGTGTTAATCACTACCGCACCGGTGCCCACCTGCTGCCGTATGAAGACAATATATACCATTAAGTGGATATTTCGGAAAAAAAATAAACGTACCGATTTTTTAATTTAAAATCTCTTTTTGTTATTGGAAATGACTTTCACTTCGTTGGAGTATAGGGGGTCATTTGGGAGTTTTGTGAGACAGGCATATTGCACGAAGAGTTTTCGCGATATCGGAATAAACGTGGTGTCATAAGACGCAGCTTGGTGAGCTCTACAAGATGGCAAAAGACAATTTGGAAAAAGTTCAAAAACAAACAAATTATCGGCAAAAAACGAAAAAAATCGCAATTTTTTTCCCCGATTTTTATTTTGCGAGCCCGATATCTCAAGAACTAGGTTTGAATAAAAAAAAAATAAGAAAACGGCTCGGGGTAATTAGACGGGGGATCGGTTGAGACTAAAATTGTTAGAATCGGACAACCGGAAGTAGTGGTTAAGGGTGCCCTCAGTTGGAAGTCGGATATGCGTCGGTGTTACATTTCGTACTAATTCCGTTTGTTCGAACGAAATGTACAGAATATTATATTTCGAAATTTTAAGCTTATTCAGATACAGATGTGTTATTTTTTTTTGCGAAATTTTTTTTTTTTCAAAAATATCTATACTAATATTATAAAGCTGAAGAGTTTGTTTGTTTGAACGCGCAAATCTCAGGAACTACTGGTTCGAATTGAAAAATTCTTTTGGTGTTGGATAGTTTATTTATTGAGGAAGGCTATATGCTATATGTATAAAATAATACTATCTGTCTGTCTGTCTATTCGAGCAAATCTCCAAAACGGCTATACTGATTTTTATGAAACTTCACAGATATGGAAAGAAAGTGGTCAAAAGTGACATACACTACTTTTTGTATGTCTGTATGTACGTCCATCTGTCTATTCGAGCTAATCTTCAAAACGGCATAACCGATTTTAATGAAATTTCACGGGTATGAAAAGGAGGTGTTTGAAAGTGGCATACGCTACTTTTTGTTTGTCTGTCTGTCTGTACGTCTATGTGTCTATTTGAACTAATCTCCAAAACGGCTGAACAGATTTTAATGAAACTTTGCGGACGTGAAAGAAGGTTGTCAAGAGTGACATCAGTTACTTTTTGTGGCTGTCTGTCGTTTGTCCTCACTGATCTATCGGCGTAGATAAAGCCGAAACTACTAAGTCTAGGAAGCCAAAATTTGAAACAGTGGTTTATTTTATAAAGTGAGTATTAATTTTTAAGAAAGGAATATTTGGAAATTTAAAATTTAAGGAAGGAGGGATAGAGGGGCTTTGTATGAGAGTCTTTGTTCTTTAAAGTTAGAAACATAAAAATTTTAACAGGAATAAATAATGACGTGTTTCAGGGTTTTTGGATTTCCACATTTTAAGGGTGGGAAACGGGAGGTGAAAAGTATGGGAGTATCGGTTTTCTTAAAGTAGTGGGGAGAGTGAAGATTGAAAGTTTGAATGGGTGTACCCAATAAAGCGTGTATAAAAATGAAAATGTGCTTTACTTACAGCGAAGGTGTCTGAGCAGTATTGTAAGATAATGATTTACACAGGTATATATGAAAACCGAATTCTTCCATACATGTTGATTAAACTCTCTCTTTTCTCTCGAACTCTTCGTTAAATGATACGATAGATACGAATATAAGTGATCTAAGTTAAAAGGTTACAACCACAGACCAGTCAACCTATATACCACGCTTTCATAAACGTCAGTACGAAAACGAAATCGCCAAAAAGTGGCGGGGTGCGGGGAGAGGTCGGCTAGTTTTCATTAGCTCGTTCAAAATTGACTATTTAATGGCTTCCGACGTGCTTCCAACTGACCGCTCACAAGAGACGTAGTTATGTAGTGTCAGGCGCGGGTCTTCCTTGAAAGCCAAAAAGCCATGCATGTCTAAAATTTTCCATAAAAAACACAGAAATGAGAGTTAGAAGAAGTGAAAGTATTTGAATTTCGCGCCAGCTTGTAATGGCTGCGCTATTTCGACCTATCACGACACGGGACCGAGTGACCTCGCCGAATTCGGACGACACGGCCCCGCGAATGCCAGAAATAGATGGCTTTTCTGTTTTTCTCTTTCTTACTCGTAGGGATATATGGCATCCATCCCTCTCACGTTTTTGTCGTATTACATTGATATTTATCGAAATACCATACGTGTCTTAAGCCAGGCTTACAAAGTGAAGTTCGCGCGTGTTATTAACTGAGATGAGACAGTTTGATGTAAACACCTAACTTCATTCAATTGCTTTGCTGTGTTGTTATCTGCTGTTAAAATTGTGTTAAATTCATTGTGATAAAATAAATTTGTGATGAAATGGAAATTTCGGAGAATAGCAATGGATTGAAGTGTGTATCGCAGTTATTGCATAATAACAAGATAAGTAATTTAACCTATACAGAATGTAAATTCTTAGTCGATAGGATAAGTAACCGAAAACGTAATTTTAGTAAAATAATTTACAAAACTAATTGGATAGTTGGTTGTTCCCACTTAAACAGTTTTTATTGTTGGTATTGTAGGTATTTTATTTTCATTAGATTTAAATACTCTTTGGACCAAATTAAGTGGCTATAAATATCTTAATAACATCCATAACTCTATTAAAAAACATGAAATATCACAAAATCATTTGAATTCTACTATAAAATTTCATTCTTTTGGTAAACAAATACCTAATGTTCTTTCAAATTTTAATTGATTTATTATACTTATGAAACAGCGCCATCTCTGTTAATATGGATAAAACTAGATAAACCAAATATCAATAATTATTTAATAGTTCCACCAAATGCCCGCGCTCATATATACAAGTTCCCACGAGATGGAGTGGAGCTTCAAAATACGTTTCCTGAAAAATTTGATGAATTATATTCCCTAGTTTATGACTTTATGAGACTTGCGCTGCTCCAAAACTAAAACGAAAACGTGGGGTCGATTGCATTAAAACTTATTACAAGCGCATTTTTTTTTAATAATAGATAACGTATCTGCCGAGATTCGTACTCGTTACAGCGATATTAATAAATTAGTTTTCTTGCATCTAATGGAGCCGTCAAAATTTGAATATTATAATAATTGTTTTCCATTACAAGAATTTGACTCGTTAACTCAACATTACGGGCATTTTTTTGATTTAGAAAGATTAAAGCGTCAATTAATTTGTCTATACTCTACCGCAGGACTTAAAAATTTACATGTGTTCAAGTTGCTGGATTTTTTAAACGATAATGGTTTAACAGATTCGTTTGGTGATATTGTTAAATTAGCTCACTTGATAATTACTATTCCGACGAGCACAGCCTCGGCTGAAAGATCATTTTCGGCACTGAAACGAATCCACACCTATTTACGCAATACTTCCGGTCAGGAACGAACTTCCAATCTTTCTATTATCGCGATAGAAAAGGAATTACTTTTAGAACTGAAACGATCAGGTTTATTTTATAATGAAGTCATTGATGAGTTTTTAAAGACGGAAAGACGCATTGATTTAATATACAAATAATGTTTTTTTTTTCTTCTTACACATCAGTTCATTGCAATAGCGAAAAATCTACTGTTTTTTTTAATCATTTGTTAACAGCAGCAGTTACAGCCTTCAAAACCAACACGGCTTTTTTCAAAGCCACTACATGTATGATTTTGTGGTATCGTGCTTAAAACTGCCATTAAATACATGCTTGTGGTGAGCTTAGAATAATTAACGGCGGCGGGGCGCGGCGGCGCGGCAGCGGGCGCTTTGAAGATTCCACCAAAATGATTTTAAACTTCACATGTCGTGTTGGCGTAGCCATGTTCCGAACCCACCACACGCCACTGTGTAGTGTCACTACATAGCCTTGGCGAATGCTACTCCCTGTCAAAGCGTGGTCTATAAGGTTGACTTGTCTGTGGTTACAACAAAACAAAGTATTTAATAATATATCTCACCCAACTGAACAAGTTCAGAGCGTTTGAGCGCGGCGTGTGTGCACGTCATCGCGATGATTTTGGCTTCCTTCACCAGCAAGTATTTGGAGCGGTCCAAGCCCGAACGAAGCAGTTCAAAAGCGCGGAACTCTTCCAACTCTTCGAATATTCTTTCTATGTACCTATGTTAACATTATTTTTCGTTAATTATTTGATGTTATTCATAATTTTCAATGTTTTATAAGTGATTTGCTTCGCTGCGTCAAAGCATTGTAATTTTGACCCGTTTCCTTTGGATTTGTCAAATTATATGTACGCAACGCGAAGAGTAAATTATCAAGATTTATTCATCAATGCGGATTACCACACTTGAGTTCACTATCAAGGACGCTAGTGAGCGATGTGGTCAGGAAATGTACATTTACATGTACAATTTAAATGTACAAATGCCAAAACATTTTTATACTGTCCCCGGTACGATTGTTAAAATTAAAAATATATAAAAACTTATAGATAAAAGGAGATATTGACAAATATATCGACAACCGTCGCAATCACCCTAAGCGGTGAATTCAAGCCCAACTACTGGTAAGGCTGTCCACGGTGACGGGGGGCGGCACGACGAGCGGAATCAATAAGATGCCACAGTACAGCGGTGACAACGGCGAAATCAAAATTATTCGTTTCCACCGCTCGCCGCTAGCGATGCCGCTAGCGATGCCGCTTTTTCCGCCGCTCGAAACAAACTGATACCGTGGCGTCGTAGAACTTTTTAGAACATTTGTTCGTACCGCCCCCACCGCTTTCTTGCTACCCGAATGCCGCTGGGCGCACCGCTGTGATACTCGCTACCGAGGCGTCATTGAATGTTTTTCATCGATTTGTTTCTATCATTCACTGCGCCGCGTCACCGTGGCGAGGTCCGTTAGAAGTCAGTACTGCGTCATAAGAAGTTCGTAATTCCCAAGGAGAGGGGATGGTTTAAGAATGCACTCGTCGTTTGGCTCATGGCACAGAAGTGTGATTAGCTATGATGATTGGGCGAGCCGATTGTCATACGCGTTATTTTGGGATTAATTAATTGTAGGCCAGTATTAAAATTGTGTGAACTAACGATAATTATTTTCCCAGTGATACATAATGGACCTTATATATAAAATATATTGAATGCAACGCCAATAAGTAAACCACGCATATATGAAGTATAGGGTGCATATAATCCTTTTACGACTTTTTTTTTTAAATCAACGAGCATAAGGAAGTTTTTAAGTCGTGAATTAAAAGTACCTGTAACAGCTGCGGGCAACTCCCATATCGGCGTCGTAACTCTGGCCGGGGAAGAGCGGTTTGGGCGCGTCGTCGAAAAACTCGTGAAACGGAAATTCTTTGCTGATTTTTTCTATCGATTTACTCTGTAAAAATATATATGTTAATTATATCAATATCTATTCGGGACCACCCATAAACTATGCTAAGTACGCTAATGATATTGCGGGTTCGATCCCCGCCCGGGACAAAAATTTCTGTGCATGAATAATGTCTATTTGTTTTGTGTCAGGGTTTAAAGTGTCTATAGCGGGTGTTCGGCTGAACTTAGTCCAAACTATTACAGCATGTAGAGCTCACAGAAATAAAAAGTGAGCAGATGGCGCAAATAAACGGTTACCGAGAAAAAAAAAAGGTTAAAGTTTTTTTTAATATTCTTTTTTATTGTTTAGTTCGGTAAGCTCTACATGCTCTGTAATTTTGGACTACGTTCAGTCTATAAAATATAAAAATATTTAACATGTATATCAATTGTTTACAGAGATTTATTATTACATGAATGCGGCATCACCATAGTTGCACATAGTGCGCTAATTTTTGGAACGAATCGTCAGATAACTCCATAGTCTTTTTCATAGCATTGCTATATTTTTGTTCGAATACAATTTAGCCTATATAGTATGACAACCGATCTATACGTAGCGATGTATATATATATCATTGTCTAGTACCCATAATACAGGCCCCTGCCTACTTTGAGACTAGATGACCATGTGTAAAATGTTCAAAGTATTATTATTTCAGATGCCCTGTTCCTCTTCGTAATACTTTGCCACATTTCCGTGGACTCCCCAAAATATTATTTAAACAAACATAAAACGACGACTGCTTAGCTTAGTGGGTAGCGACCTTGCCTACGAAGCTGGAGGTCCCGGGTTCGAATCCCAGGTCGGGTCAGTATTTATATGATGAATATTGATACTGACACCGAGTCTTGGTTGTTATATGTATGTGTTGTCTTCGCTTGGTACCCAAAACACAAGCTAATGCTTAGTTTGGGGCCTAGACGTTGTTGTGATGAGTTATTATTTATAAAAAAAAACATAAAAAATATATTTTATGTTCTATCATGAAATCGAATGAGTTTTCAGTTATTTCGTGGCAAAAATAAAGTCTATAAATATTTAATAATAAATCGTAAAATTGAGCGTAAATTAAATAAAAAGACGTGTCATCGACGTTTAGTACAATTTTTATAGTTAACTAAAATAAAAAATGTATCACAAATTTGTACTTAACAAAAGCAAAAATATATGACCTACTGACAATGAAGTTCAATTTACATATTTTAAATTTTGCCTAGGTGCCTTGGTTGCCTTGTAATATAAATACAATTTTCCTAAGGTACGAAAATCTACAACAATAGGTACATTAGCAAATTAGGCTTCAAACATTGCAACGAACGTGCAAACCAGTATAGTCTATATAGAGAGAGCGCGCCCGCACCGTTCGGTCGACACAATATTAAATTATATTAGATGACGCCTCCATTTGTTGTGTGTTAAAACGACCGTGAAAGATTATGTATACCATACCTAATTAAATACTCTATCGTGATATTAAACCATGAGTTATACTTGTATATATTCAGTGTATGTTAGAATTCGATAGCAAGTGATCAAGTGTCTAAGGAAAATAAAATACCTACTTCCGTCGACTGATTTCAAGAAGTCATTATTACACATTTTGAACGCAATCAAATTGTAAAACCATGCAAATAAAGAAACGAATTGAAAATGGCGTTGTTTTAGCTTCACACAGCACAACCATACTTGCGAGTACGACGAAACGAATTCGTCTCATACAACAGCCACCATTTTTAATATGTTGTTTTATATGTGCGGATAAAATTTTTTTCAGTTTGACAACACATACCTTATCATCGTCACAAGCTTTACAGAACGCCTGCCAGCGCGGGCGCACGTGGTATACGTGAAAGTGGTGCGCCAGTTCGCAGGTGGCACCCGCGTCGCTCCCACCCGCATCCAGAGTGCGCTGCAACCGGGCCACCGCGTCTAACAGTTCTAAACGCTTCGAAAGTACGAAGTTCACGCGGCCGTATCTAAAGATAATAGTTTTATTTAAAATGTGAACTATATTATGTAAGAAAATAAAAAGTTTGATGAAAGTAATTTACAAATAATTAAAAAAACAATGATGCAAAAAAAAAAACTAAAGATATAAACAACTCCATTCACTTCCACACACAATTTCGCTCTACGCCTCAATATTTCCATATTGTCAATTCACCCATTTTGATATATATATATATATATTTACGAGCGTAAACAAAGAAGTCCAGTGGTGTAAGATCAGCAGACCGGGATGATCTGCCAACATCTCCACGGCGTATCTACTCATTATTATACCGGCAGTTTAAATAAACATGTATATTACGCTGAAAATCATCAGGGGCGCCATCAGATTGAAAGTATTATTCTCAATGACGCGAAAGATATGTCCCTTAATGACACTTTCACACCCGAGTCTATCCCAGTATCCCACCAATTTAAGAATAGTAATATCTTACTAATTAACCTACCTACTGACAACTACCTTCAAATTACCAAAAAGCCCAACTTGATTATAGCATTATTAAGAAAGACGTTATAAATAGTCATATAAAACTTTATATTAATTGTATTTCTCGATTTTACTAGTCATGAACCGTGCTCGGGCAACAAAAATTATGCACATTTTTCACTTCTCATCTAGCGAAATTGTCGTAATATTAGCAATTACTCAAACTTTTAGTTATATAAGTATCGAGTAACAAAAGTATTGATTACAACAATTAATTTAAAAGTATTTTATAAGGCTACAATCTTATATAAAAAAATATGGCGCAAGTTAATCTTTATACGACAGCTATCCGCCTAATTTGTTATCGCGATAACTTTAACACGACCTCTATACGAATTGAAGTTGAATAATATGCGTCTTTTTCTCGTCGTGTAAAAGTTAACACGATCATTACGCAACAAAATTTTGCTAGTTGGGTTGGTCCATAGTCTACGCATAGTCATAATCATAGTCACCTAGAAAAATCTTTATCCGTCTGCAGCGCTTCTTCACCATGACCGAGACGCAGCAAATGTCGTTCGTCTACGTCCAATTCCGCTACTTTCTCGAAAAGCTGATTCAGCGCTTGATTACTATGCGTTACTACTAAAGTGCGCTGCCATGGGAAGTTGTGGTACAAGTTCGATATTATCTGTACCGCGACGTCGGTTTTACCTGAATGAATAAAATGTATATTTGTAATATTTTATTAAATCAATCTATCACAGTCGAATATGTAAAATCTTCACATAGTAGGTATAACATTGTGTCTAATCTATTTATAAGGTAAAATATAATCCTTGAAAAGAGCTAGGTACAATACGTGCCATTGATGTAAAAGACCGCTGGCTGTACACACAGAGTGGATGCGAGCGCTAACCTCCGATCGGCTAGTGTACATCCGGCGGCCTTTTACATCGGTGGAACGTATTGTACATATATTAAAACCGTGCAAATTCAATCTTACGCTTGGCAAAACATTTTTAAGAACTTATGTCATGCGAATAATTTTAAAAAAGTTCTAATTGTAAGTATATTTACCTGTACCAGGTGGACCTACAACTAATGTTAGGCCCGGTTGCATACCGGAACGAATTGCCTCCACTTGGGTCGGGGTGAATAGAATAGTGTTTCTGCAATAAAGACAATTTGCGTTTAGCGTGTGAAAGGCCTTATAGTTTATGTCTCCAAGCTAGTTTCTATTTAAGCCATAGACAGTTGCCATCTATTATGGTGCATAATTATGAGCAGCATTTGAAAAATCTTTGATCTTGACTTGTAATTTTTGATCAGACTCAAACGCGATCATTCCAGTTTGTAAGTTATTAGTTGGATTTATGCACACCATTTTTCATAATTCTAGTATAAAAAGTTATAGCGTCATGATACATAAGTATATTGATACAGACCACTAGTTCATTTTAGGTAAAAGATTTAAAAAAATACACATTATTTACAACCCATGAGGAATATGAAATACAAATGTACGAATATTTTACGCAGTTGTCAGATATTATTATTTTTTTAATCTGTTTGGCTTCCCGAACCATATTCAATGAACTGCCGCTGATATATAGACATCGCTTTCATTCGCCGGATTTCATTCAATTATTGGAATACAAAAAGAAGTAAAAATAATAATACGGGGATTCGGTCTCTGCTCGCAGTTTAAGTTCTAACGAAATCAAGGCAATTGAATATCGTTTTTGTTCAGCAAAATCTATCGTTTAAGACAATATGTAATAGACTTACTACTACGAAAGCAATAATTTCATTATAGGTCACAATGTACTTCATGAAAAAAGGCGATTATTGTCTTGACATGTAAATTTTAAATAACCTGATAATCAACAATAAACGTGATTCGTTATTGCGCACAACGTAGGTATACGTACTTTTTGGGTTCGTTGTATAAATATGGTCCACGCCGTGGCTGGACGTGTGGCTCCACCACGATTACCTTCCGCTCTTCGTCCTCGTCCATGGCGTCTTCACCTAACTGTTGCTTTCGTACGACGTTCTCGAAAGTTAACCTTTAAATAAAATCATGTTTACAACCAATACGTAAACTTTACACACTTTCGTTCATATTGTTAATGAACTCAAGTTAAGAAAGGGACTGACCATAAATTTGGACATGACATTTGAGTATTTTGTTATGAAAATATAGGAGTATTCCAATATATTTTTTTTAATTTTATGGATCGATTGTCAAAGAATTATCGATAGTTAAAAATTGATAGCCGTTGAAGTCACTACTTATTACACTTGTTTAAATAGTCGTCAACTGCTGTACTATATCAGTGTTAGTACGCATTAAAAAAAAAATCGGTTGAATAAGGACACATATTCCTATAAATATAAAAAAAATATCGATCATGTTACAAAATTTTTACCAATACCCATTGCTCGCTGTACATTGCCATGGATTAAAGTATTATAGTAATTATAAATAATTTAATTTCCAATGGTGATCAAATAAAACTAATCTAATAATCCACCCCTCGTCGCCGCTCGAATTGCAATGGCAATTCTTTGCACCAGAAGGAACCGGAACGGGGGTCGAGTCCCCTTTCTCTCAGACGACGGCTGATGTCCGCGACGAAACGCTTGGCTTCACTCCCCCAACAGCCAGCATCTTCCACCGCAAGACGGACGAACAAATTATAGTAATTAAATGAATTATGTTAATACCTCAAAAGCAGTCTTATTCTATAATCTATGGCCGAAACAGCATCAACACGTTAAGCAGTTCACGAATTATGTAAACGAATAGACAAACTGAACGTAAAAAAAGAAATAGAAAGAAATGACAATAAGAAATTGCATACTTGAACGGTCTGACTAGTTTCCTAGGATCGTCGGTCTGTACTTTGATCTCGTAACCAGGGAAGCTGTTTCGCAAATGGTCCATGTCCATGAACGTATCGTTGAAGTCCAGAGTCGGGATTTCATCTGGCATCCTATGCACATAAAACAAAATTATTAAAACCGAGCAAAGGATGTGTGCAAGAACAGAAATACGAAAACGTCCGCTTACATTTGCAAGTAACATTATTTAAATCAACTATATTACAAGTATTCTGAAAAATATTACGCATTGCATCGATAAACACCAATACATTAATTGACTAACACTGAAATTATTATATTGACCAGGGAAATATAGAAATAGACTTTATACGATAATAAAATTTTTAACAAAATTATAATCGCTCGAAGAGTATGAAACTTATATATAAGCTATTAAAAGTCTATCTCTGTCTCTTTCTTAGGAAAGAAGTTTAACATTAATTTTAAATGGCCTGACGTCACACCGTGACACCGTTCCGCATTGTCCTCTCTATCTGACAGGACATTTTAAACATTCATAACTTTGTTATTAATTATTTATTTTTTGAACTGTTCATCAGCCCATTTTTACCCCACTGCAGGGGCTTAGGCCTCCCCTAGGGTGAGAAGGGGGGCTTGGAGCTTAAATCCACCACGCTGCTCCACTGCGGGTTGATCCAACTATTTTACCGTAAATAAATATTGAAAAAAATTTTTCATATAAAACAATTTCAAATAAATAATCAACTACCGTATTGTACACATCTTCATACACAATCAATTAGTATGGAACTAAAAAGTATATTACCAAAGATCATTGAAATTCTTAGAAGATTATATTTCAACTACATACCAACTTAGAATAATCACAATACATAGCGCATCGAAAAATGTGCTGTCAAAAGTGAGCTAATTGGCTTACTTTGGGCTTTGGATAGGTTAAATAAATCGACGGCGACGTCGATTGTATTGTGGCTATTACACTAAGTAAAAATTTATTTGTTTACAATATATGTATGTGTGTGTTGACTGCTAACAATACTTATATGAACAAGGACTTGACTTTATCAGTCAATTTCTACTAAGATTACAAGTATCTACTGTCACGTTAGGAATGAAAATGGAGAAAGACTCCGGGGTTGTGACATAAAAAAAGAGATAAAGGAAAAATGAGACGAAATTTAGGTCAGTCATTTACTACAGTAATTTAACGCACATTTAGATACAGACAGAATTCACTAATTTAAATATTAATTACGACCATGATACGACCTTTTAAGACGTAAATTTATCTTCATCCGAGTCGAATTTCCTATCGCTTCTCAATTTTTAAGCTCTTCATATATTATACATAATGAACATTGAAGGTGTGAAGTGATGTTCTTCGGGCACTTCATCATTGAACTGAAGGCCAAGAGGTGTTTTGCAGAAACTTTCAATCGAACCATTCAATAGCTTTTTGTACAATTAAACAATCGGGTACGGCTTTCCAAAACTCCCACGCATTTTATACAAAATTACATTATAAACAGATCACTGTGTATAAAAAAATTCCTAAAATATCGATTTTGATTCCAAACCATTTTTCTTCCACGACAGCTGTCAAATCCTCTCCAATTTTCATCATTACCATTTTAAAATTCCAGAAAATTATAAGCTACTCCACAGAGGTCGATCAGCCCATACATATACAGTAAACAAAGAGAACAAAAACAGGAACACGAACAGGAGTAGTGTGACACTACGATAATAGTTTAAGCATACAAATCAATAAGTAAAAATCTTCTTACCTAGTATAATGAGCTTGCCCAGGGTCTCCATAGCCTAATACAATATCATGTAGCCATTCTGGCACTACACATTCAGTATTCATCAGCTCCCGGATCGTCTCCAGAACAGCCTTAAAGTTATTCTCTTTAGGCTTACGGCGCATCACTATATTGAATGTCTCGTAGACGTCCTGAAAAATTTATAACGAGTTAGCAAAATTACTATATGATCAGAAATGAGGTATTATAACAAAAATTTTGATGTGTTTAGTTTTCCTGTATCCCGCTAGGTTATGCCTTCAAAACAACTATGACAATAATAAATAATAATAATACCTGGGACACCCCACACAGCGCCATCTAGTCTCAAAGTAAGCAAACATTATGCTCGTAGGTATTATGGATATTAGACAACTGATATACATACTTAAATATTCTTTATAATGTATTCATATACGGATGTTATACACCCAGACATGGAACAGATACACATGTTAATTCATGCAAACAAATATTTGTCCCGGGCGGGAATCGAAATCGCTACCTTTGGTTCTGCAGTTAGGGTCTCTAACCACACGGCCAATCGATCAGCTGGATATATATATATATATATATATGGGCGTGAGTGTACGTATCGCATTTATTTTATGTACTAGAAAATTACATCTACGCATACGCATACGCATACGCGTTCGTTTAGTAGGTTTTTGTGCTAAAATGTCAAACATAACTGGTCGTGTTTCTAGTTTGTTTTACATAATTGGTTGACGAATTATCGACGTGATATTAGCGGGTTGCACTTAACGTAACTAGTTGGGCATCGTGGTTTGGACCCATGTTTTCGCTACAGTATGCTTATTGTAACTTATGCAACACTGGCACCATTTAGTTCACGACGACTGTACGAATCTTTTATTTGATTCCTTACATTTTAGAAATTCTGATACTATAAACATATATTTTATATTGAAATAGTATGAAGACTCGTGATGAGAAGTCGTGATAGCCCAAAGCGCAACAAACCTGTCTCAAATTTATAAGGCCCCATAGGGCCATGGTTCGAATCCGGGCGTGTACCAATGAGTTTTTCTGACTTAAGTACATAACTATCACTGACTCCGTGCTTCGGAGGGCACGTTAAGCAGTCGGTCCCGGACGCTGTCAATAGATGGCGGTCGTTACGGTCCCCAACCCGCAGTGGAGCAGCGTGGTAGATTTAAGCTCCAAGCCCCCTCCTCATCCTGGGGGAGGCCTAAGCCCCTGCAGTGGGGTAAAAATGGGCTGATGAAGTGAAGCGAAGTGAAGTATGAAGACTTTCAAAAGCCAAATTAAAGACAATAAATAACCTCTTTCCCTTTGCTTGCGTTGTCCAAATCCAGCCCATATTGATTTGGATCTAAAAGCAGTCTGAAAGTTCTCTGGTCTCCTGGCAGCTCAGGTCTTGGTTCGGGCCCTTCTTCGATGACTCGGCCGGTGGCATCCAACATACCCTCGACTTCACAGCCACGCACGTAAACTATGCCTGCTTGTTCAACCATCGAGCGACGGTAATCATATTTTGTACCTGCGTTGAACAAAAATTTATGACTTACTTAATGAATCATTTCAATTAAAATATGAAAAAAAAATCTTTATTGGTATTAAAATCGAAAGTGTACAAATTGGAATTGAAGGATATAGCTAAATATATTGACTATTTATAGCACGGAACTGGAACGTTATTAAATATAAATAAAACAATACCACAGAATTGTTATTATAAGAATTAAAGTGTAATAAGTACAACAGCCAAGCCCCCCCCCCTCCCCCCTCTTCCCTAGGGGAGGCCTAAGCCCCTGCAGTGGGGTAAAAATGGGCTGATGATGATGAAGAAAAAGTACAACAGTTAAAGTATACATATTAAGTGAAATTTTAAATGAACTACACAACAATATCTATTCCATCAATGACTTCATTGATGGAATAGATATCGTTGTGTAGTACAATAAATTTTCAGCAGTATTTCCCGCGTGTGGAAAGAAGTCTCGAAAATTGTCTTCTTACAGCTAAAGTTACAAATATTAAAATCATCCTGCCTTGTATACAAGGTGTCCCACTAATAGTGCGCAGACTCTCGGGTGCCGATAGCTGGGTTCATGCTCTATCAGAATAATACAAGGTATGTATAGTAAAAGTATCATGGCTTTCGAGTAATTCGGACTTTTCTGAAATTGCTTAGAGTCTCTACCTTGCATCAATAGTTTTGCTGTCATTTCCACAAATTTACGAATTTTTGAAATTTACTTTTTGGAAAATACTCTACATTAGTTGCCGCATCGAATGCATTAACTACATTTATATAATTATTAAACAACTCGAAGAAATAATGAAGGTCTGTGTTGAAAAAAAATGTGCTGAGCTCACTTGGCATTATGGGACCATAAAAATCAATATTAACAAAGGAGGTTTAGAATACGACGACTTAGCCATCATCGCAGAGTCGCTGGAGGAGTTCAGTAGAATGGTTAACGGCCGCAATGGCGCCTCTTGGCGCGTGGGACTCGGGATGAATTCGGACAAGACGAAAGTCATGTTCAACGAACATATTCCACCGAGACCGGTAACCGTAGAGGGTGCGACTCTTGAGGTGGTGCAAGACTATGTCTATCTAGGACAGACGGTCCAGTTAGGAAAACACAACTTCAACAAAGAGGCCGACCGAAGAATTCAGCTGGGCTGGGCTGCTTTCGGGATGCTCCGTCGTCTGTTCTCATCGCCACTACCACAATGTTTGAAGACCAAGGTCTTCAACCAATGCGTCCTGCCTACAATGACATACGGTGCCGAAATATGGACTCTCACGGCAGGACTGGTCCACAAATTTAAAGTCGCTCAGCGCGCTATGGAGCGGGCTATGCTCGGTAATTCTTTAATGGACAAAATCAGGAATACTGAAATCCGTCGAAGAACTAAAGTTGCCGACATAGCTGAAATGATTAGCAAGCTGAAGTGGCAATGGGCTGGTCACATTTGCCGTAAAACCGACAACCGATGGGGTAGACGAGTTCTCGAGTGGAGGCCACGCATCGGGAAGCAAAGCGTTGGACGCCCCCCGGCTAGGTGGACTGATGACTTAAAGCACCATACCGAGTGTAATTGGATGCGGAAGGCGGAGGACCGTGTTGGTGGCGAGCTTTGGGAGAGGCCTATATCCTGCAGTGGAGAGACACGGGCTGATGATGATGAGGTTTAGAATATCAACAAACATCACACTCACCTATAGGCTGCGTAGGCCGAACAGTGATCAGGAAACACACGTCGTGCTTCCTTAAACTTTCCCATTCATGCTTGATTTCGTTTCTAACGCTTAGAGTCACAGTCACGTCGGCACGGACTCTAGACGGTGCCTTTTCGCCTATGTTGGGTTTCGCAACTTCTACCACGGCAAAGCTCTGTATCGGGTGAGCCATACGCGCCCACCCGCCGAAGAAAACAGTGTCGTCTTCTGCTCGCCTGAAGAAGAAAATGAAAATATTTTTGATTTAAGAATGTCTACAAACCAAGAATGTATTTTTGATCTAACTTACTGCCTGGATTTTAAATTTCTTTGTACTTATATTTTTATTCGAATTAAAGGAACTTTTGTAAGTATTGTTTTTTTCTCCGTGTCTAAATATCATTTGGGATCGGCCCTTTCAAAACCGATCCTTTCATACATCGGCCCTTTGGCTATTTGGCTGCTATTCACCTTGCTGGTATACGTATAATAGTTTTGGGGCGTAACAACTTTTGTACGTATAAGCTAAGCATTAATTTCCAATTCAGAAAGTTTTCATTTCATTTTCATTAGCGAAACTCTTTAGGGTTCAGTAGCCCATGGGAAAAAGACAAAACCTGTCTATCTGTACGTTTGTCACAGCCATTTTACTCGGAAACTATTGGCACTACATACACGTAGATGAAAGTAGGTGTAACGAAGTCACGAAAATAATTCTTTCGATGTGACTGAGATCGAAAGAAAAATTTCCAGCGCACATTAACGTGTAGGGTATTTATAGACAGATTATTAAAAAATAAATAGACGGTTAAAAGCGCCTTTTTTATTTAAGTCAATCATTGTTGAGAAATGTACTCCTGGAATCCTAAAAATGTGTCCCTTTCTTTAAATTTTACGGATAAATTTTAATATTTACAATAACGGAGGTGTTTCAGAAAAAAATTTGGTTAGCATAACTTAAAAAACACTTCCAACAAAAATTAGTCTGAATAAAATATATTGAGTAGTTTTTCACATGGGGTTATACTTTTATAGATGATAAAAGACCTATCGATTAACAACTATAAAAGATAATTTATAAAATCGATACGAGCTTAACTCGACATAACGACTATTTATGGTTAATAATTAAAATTGTCTCCGTTTGGCGGGCGGAAGCCAGCACGGCGATAACTAGCACATTAAACTAGGCCAATGCGGTCGTTGACCTAGTTAGGGACTAGGTGGCCGAGTATTAAATTCCCCAGTTATTATTATTATTATCGCTGTGCTAATTGCATAATTGGCGCGGCGTCCACGCGATGTACAGAGACAATAAAGTGTTAACCTAAATAGTCGTTATTTGCAAGAAAAATCATCTCTATTATGTTTTTAAAATAGTTTTAAATCGATCCCGTTTTTTATAAAGATGGAAAACTGAAACCAGGAACCAACTATGAAGATTATTAGTTCTAGAAATGTAAAAAAAATTTTAACGCATTATCAAAAACTTACCATGGCGCTAATCTGTACACAGCATCCTCTATGTCCTGTCGAATTTCATCTGTGAAAAATGTACATAATGGTTAATATACTCCACATAAATTGTGAGGTATTCCGATACATAGTTTAGACATCCTTGGCCAAGAGCGTTAATCAAGAATTTATCTCCATACAAATTCCAGTGTACGCTATTGACTGTTAACGATAATAATTTGAACTTTGAATTTAATTAAGTGTAGTACATACATATAATAGCATCTTGAGAAGTATATTTATGCTTATTAGGAAGAAAAAAATTCTGTTTCGCTAACACTCATTTATTAACCTAAAAACTTCAACGATTTCTACTAATTTGACCGACCGATTGGCCGAGTGGTTAGAGCCTCTAACTGCGGAGCCAAAGGTCGCGGGTCCGATTCCCGCCTGGGACAAATATTTGTGTTCATGAAAATGTTTATTTGTTCCGTGTCTGGGGGTAAAAGTATCTATATACGTATGTATTATATAAAAAAAAATGTTAAAGTATTTATATCAGTTATCTAGTAACATATAACACAAGCATAATACTTGCTTACTTTGCGGCTAGATGGCGTTGTGTGGGATACTCCAACTTTATTATTCATCATCAGCCCATTCTACCCTACTGCAGGGGCTTAGGCCTCCTCCAGGGTGAGGAGGGGGTTCGGAGCTTAAATCCACCACGCTACTCCACTGCGGGTTGGGGATTGTAACGACCGCCATGTATTGACAGCGTCCGAGACCGGCTGCTTAACGTGCTCTCCGAGGCACGGAACTTTATTATTATTAATAATTAACCGGTGGCTTTAAAAAAAGAAGCAGGTTCTATTTTCGAAGGTATGTTTCTTTTTGTGTACGTTCACCGATTGTTCGGAAAAAGTTTGACCGATTTGGACAGTTTAACTACATTCTATTTAAGATAGATCTCGAAGTGGTCCCATTTATTTTTCTATGACGTAGAGCATATTGTTTTCCCAGGAAACAGAAAAAAAACATATTCTTTTATGAATGTTCAGCGATTTCTCGGAAATTTCACCACTAAACCACCATGAAGTAAAAATTAACTATTTTGTAGGTACAAACGGCTTATAGGTTTATGAACTCGAAGCTAAGTCAATTCACATTAGTTTATTGTAATAATAATAATTTCTTGCAGTTGCAAATACTATTATTATCATTATTGCCATTTCGAACGACGCGGGCTTCTCCCGCAGTTCGTATGATATAGTGGACTGGCAAGGTCGTGTGTTTTTGAAGGCTGTCCATAATGTTAGCCTCTGTAATTTTGTCTGAAATTTGCTGAATACATTCATAGATGTACATTTAATGTATGATGGAAACATTTAAAGGGATATAAAAGAATACAATTTTTACTCACAAGTACTTTCAAGTCGGAAAAGGTTGAAGTTCCTCAGCAGGTAGTCATGTAAAGTTAGGAATTGTAGGTTCAGTTTGGGTAACGCTAAGCAACTCTCTCCGCTGTATATTTCGGTGGGAACAACGTTCTCGTCCCATATCACCTGTTCCGTTGGGTACAAGGGCATCGAGTTGAGTTCTTCTAGTTGCGATATGCGTCGCTCATGTCTTGATATCTAATCAATAAAAAAAATAACGCAGTTAATAGATTTTATAAATGAAATATATACAATTGCACTGTGGGCTTAGGTAAGTATCGGGGAATCATTCATTTGGATCTATTTGCCTTAACAAGTAGATTCGTCGATGATTTTTCCTTCTCGATCCACTGGTGGATCAATGAATATATGTCAAATATTGTGGATGGTTCAGAAAAGCCACATCCCCTATAGATCGAGTCAAACATCTTCTTCGTTCTGAAGATGACGCGGGTGCGTTTTGCGCAGGTGTGGAGCCTGTTCTCAACCTTCTGATATTCATTTTTCGTCCTGCGACGCAATTCGCTTGGACTTCAGAGCGAACAAGAAATTCGACAGGAACTACAGTGCATTTACCAAAATTAAGTCTCATTTGATAATCGGTACCTTTCACAATGCGTTGTGGACGCTGTTTTCGTTTAATGATAGATTTCGATGTTCGAGCATAACACATTCACGTACTTAAGCAGTAACATATAATTACCAATAATTCTTTCAGAAATTCCTTGTCGTATCGGTGCCAAGGCGCCTCATCTTCTTTGCCTTCGGGTGGCACCAGATACAAATGTGTCGCGATAGCACGCAGAGCTTTTTCACTGGAATAAAATTAAATTTATATAATTCACTAGTGACTGTAAAGGTTATTGCTTGTACTCCCCTTTTGGTTTGGGGTTCGTTTGGTTTTGGTTTGGCTTGTACTCCACGATTCGATTTTGCACAGATAGATGGTTAGTTGCAGGAAAACAATATTAATACTTTCTTTAGTAAGTCCATCAACACTGTTAAGTAGCCTTTTTGCAGCTCGTTGTAAATCAAACATGTGTTTCCCGACGTATAACGAAAATTAGATCGGTATATAAACATCTATTACAATGAAAAATGAACAGAAATCTTAAACACGAACGTTTAAGTTTTTATAATATAAATACGATTAGCAAAACGCTTGCAGTTCATACGACCACAGTGTTTTGGAGGAATTTACAGTTTTTGAACATTTTTAATATCAGGCAATATTTATAACATGTTCTATGGAGTATCAAGATGTAGAGCAGGAATGCAGGGGTTTCTGATACCGAACCATATGTGAACATGCAAGAAGGTCCCTTCCTATAGATATTTTTGGAGGACAAGCGAAAACTCACTAGTTTTATTTTCCATTTACAACGTATAGTTACTGAGAATGAGTTTCTTGTGCTAAAGTGACGACCGCTTAGCCTAGTGGGTAGCGACCCTGCCTAAGAAGCTGGAGGTCCCGGGTTTGAATCCCAGGTCGGGTCAGTATTTATATGATGAATATTGATATTGGTACCGGGTCTTGGTTGTTATATATGTGGCGTCTTCGCTTGGTACCCAAAACACGAGCTAATGCTTAGTTTGGGGCCTAGACATTGTTGTCATGTATACGTTATTATTATTATTATAAATTAAGATTAAAATAGTAATTCTATATTTCCCGAAAGTTTATGGTTATAGCGCTGCTAAGTTAACCAATATAGTGGGCTCGCAGAATGTCTAGAAATGTTCGAAATCAATTCTACTAGTGATATAGGACAAAGTATTTTTTCAGTCACAAAATAACATTACATTTAAACGTCCAGTTTTTATAGATTTTTTTGAATGGGTACCTATTTTTCCGAAAATGCGGATAAATATGTATCCCTAGGCGTTGTCGATAAAATCCCATATTTCTACACATCACTCAGTAAATGCAGTGAAATCAATAAATTAATGAGTGTAAATATCCATTCATTTTATTCAGTGAGCGTCAAACCAATGCAATGTAGGTACACGACCTATCGTATAGTTAACAATAACAGAGCTATTAATTATCGGACGTTATCGTTGTGCCCGTCCCTGACTACACATTCGAACTTTATGTTTATAATGCAGGGATTGTTAATGATACTTAGGTATTTAGGTACTTCACTTACGATGAAAATTAAAAAAATATATATACAATCAAAGTTTTAGCATATAAACTTTAAGTAAAGCGTAGTTCAACTCTGAAAAAAAAAAACATATGATTTTGGTTTGTGGTAAGTTATCGTTATTGGCATGATTACGGAACTCTATCTTATACTTGACTTGACAAACACTACACCATTGACTTTCATGTTAAGGGAAACTGTAGCATCGTATTTACTTTTGTGTTGCATTAAGAAATATATATGTAGCAGTTTTTTATACCTTTTTCTAATGAATTTGTAAATTACGTTTTGATATGTTCAAAAATATTACAAAAAAAACTTAACCCCTTCTGTACAAAAAATGGGGAGTCCAACGTTAGTCAGTAAGCCGGTAGATATCTACTGGTAGGAAACCGGTATAAATACCCGCTGATATTGTAAGGAAAGTGGTGGACGTCGACACTTGATTTTTCATGTCATTAAATAGATACAATTATAATTGACTGACCGATTGGCCGAGTGGTTAGAGACCCTAACTGCGGAGCCAAGGGTAGCGGGTTCGATTCGCGTTCGGGACAAATATTTGTGTGCATGAACATGTCTATTTGTTCCGTGTCTGGCTGTGAAGTATCAATGTATGTACATATTATATAGAACATTTAAGTATATATATCAGTTGGCTGGTACCCCACAAGCCTTGCTTAGTTTGGGACAAGATGGCGCTGTGTGGAAAGTCTCAGGTATTAATATTATAATAATATGAAAGGGCAAAAGGGGGCCACATTGCTTTTCTTTCACCTGCCTCGAGGATTCAGGCCATTCGGACGTGAAATCTATATCGCTCTGTGTTCTAAAATATTTTTTTTTATTCAATCGATTGTTTGTCTGGAATGCGGTATCGAACGCCCTCTTTGAAGAGTTTTAGGCTAGGCCATAAAAATATGACGTCCGATTTGCCTTCGTAGTTAACTTGTGAATTACAAGTTTTATATTTACATTTATACTCGTTTTGCCCGTGTGAAATCCGCTTTCAATACGAATAAACTCAGTTCCCAATACAATAGCTATTATAATAAAGAGTAGATTATTTAAACTTATTAATGTGAGAACGTAGTGTCACAAGATGTATATAAATAGATATATTTTATACGGTTGCCGTCACCAGATGGCGTCACCATCAACCTGTACTGGAGCAGCGTGGTGGATTAAGCTCCGAGCACCCTCATGCCGAGGGAAGGCTTAAGCTCCTGCAGTGGGGCTAATATAATGATGAAACTGATTGTTTTCACGATTAATGTTCTTTTTGGCTTTTAGAAGTTTTAGTCAACTTGCGATGTTTGTATATGGGTGGGTTGGGCTATTTATTTATATTTTTGAGCTTTGTTTGAGCTTTTTTTGTATAATTCAATGTTTTTTTTAATAAACGAACGAACGAATTTTAAAATCTTATTTTTAAAAAGGACTTCATCATCATATCAGCCCGTGTCTCTCCACTGCAGGATATAGGCCTCTCCCAAGGCTCGCCACCATACACGGTCCTCCGCCTTTCTCACCCAACTACCCCCGGTGTGGTGCTTCAGGTCATCCGCCCACCTGGCCGGAGGGCGTCTAACGCTTCGCTTTCCGGTACGTGACCTCCATTCGAGAACTCGTCTACCCCATTAGTTATCAGTTCTACGGCAAATGTGACCGGCACATTGCCACCTCAGCTTGCTGATCGCTTCGGCTATGTCGACAACTTTAGTTCGTTGACGGATTTCAGTGTTTCTGATTTTATCCATCAAAGAAATACCGAGCATAGTCCGCTCCATAGCACGCTGAGCGACTTTAAATTTGTGGATCAGTCCTGCCGTGAGAGTCCACGTTTCGGCACCGTACGTCATCGTAGATGGGACGCATTGGTTGAAGACCTTGGTAGTGGCTTAGCACACCGGCTTAGCAAACAGGGCTTAGACATATTTTTAGTGACATTAGTTTTGGTACTTTGTAAGCCCACCACACATATGAATTATTCTAGTAATTTTGTTATGCCGATCGTCGTCGTTAGAATATACAAAGTTTTACTACTTATTTTATACAAGCGCCATTATGTCGGCAGCGAGTTAAGTTTCATAATGTCGATCAAGCGAAGCTATGTTACTAGATTTTTACAATAATTAAAATTTCGTATATGTGCTAGAAACACATAATTCCTTTCATAATAATAATTGAAGATCGCCCATGAGAATAGCTTTATTCATTCTTTAGCTAAAATAGACACAACTACATACCTCAAGTTTCCAAAATGTTTCTGGAGCGCTTCCCTAGTATCCACACTCGCCACGTTAGCCAAGGCGAACGGCATCAGATCGGAGAATTTGGCGAAAGCGGCTTTCTGCATAATATGAATTAGCAATTAATGTATTATGCAATATTAATCATATGCTATTGTGAAAATCAATCACATCCAACTTTATGAATTAACTAAAGAGGGCATGAGTGTCACATCTTCACTTCACTTCATCAGCCCATTTTTACCCCACTGCAGAGGCTTAGACCTCTCAAAGGGTGAGGGGGGGCTTGGAGCTTAAGTCCACCACGCTGCTCCACTGCGGGTTGGGGATTGTAGCGACCGCCATCTATTGACAGCATCCGGGACCGACTGCTTAACGCGCTCTCCGAGGCACGGAGTCAGTGATAATTATGTCAGAAAAACTCATTGGTACACGCCCGAATTCGAACCATGACCCTATGGCCTTATAAATTTGAGACAGGTTCGTATCGCTTTGGGCTATCACGACACATTGAGTATCACATTGATATTCGTAAATAAATAAATAAAAATTGTTTATTCGGCACAAAAAAATTTGTAATAGTTATAGATTAAATTTGCTTTTTGTGACGTGATTTCTTCAATGACTGTTGAAAGTGGCTGTACGTTGTGAATAATACATTGTCTATTATACACTACACATTATGTATTACTCTTCAAAGATTAGTATAGGCCTAATTCCCAGAGTGGGACGTTTTAAGGCTGATGATGGAAAAACCGTTTTGAAGAAGTATGCCTACTGCAACGACTCAATAATACATAAAAACGCGGCAAAATCGGCGCGGACGTTCTAGAAAAACAGATCTACTGTCTACTGCAGTGCACCTTCGCAGCATATAACTATAAAACTTGTCTAAGAACCTACTCTGAGGTGGTACGTGTAATGTAAATTGTTTATTAAAATTGGGCAAGCGGGTTTTGGGAAATACATTTATTGCAGCGCCCTTGGTGGCCTTTAACTGTAAAACCTATTTGAGGACTTGTCTTAATAACTACTTAATGCAAAAAACTGCAACGAAATGGTCCTGCATTCGTAATCATAGCCATGTCACTTCTAGATTCGCCAGAAACAATTTAAAAAAAAAAAACAATAAAATCCGTCGAATAGTTTTTGAGTTAAATCGTAACAAACATGCATACACACACAAATCATATATTAGTATGAGGTGCGTGGGCTGTAAGGCTGTAAGGGTGGGCGTGTGTGTGTATGTATGCATGTTTTTTACGATTTAACTTAAAAACTACTTGACGGATTTTAATGACTTTTTTAAAATGTTTCTTACAATCTCAGAAGTACTACAGGCACAGACCAGTCAACCTTTAGACCACGCTTTAATAAACCTCAGTACGAAAACGAAATCGCCAAAAAGTGGCGGGGTGCGGGGAGAGGTCGGCTAGTTTTCATTGGCTCGTTCAAAATTTACAACTTAATGGCTTCCGACGTGCTTCCAACTGACGGCTCACTAGTGACGTAGTTATGTAGTGTCACTACATAGCCTTGGCGAATGCTACTCCCTGTCAAAGCGTGGTCTATAAGGTTGACTTGTCTGTGACTACAGGCTATGTTGCAGGATTATAGGCCATCAGACAACAAATACACTAAAAGCGAGTTGCACCAACAGAGATAACGTAAACGTATAACGCATAAAGTAAAAATTGACAGCTATACTTTGATTAGAACGATCATGACTTTCATACGTAGTACAATCAAATGCGGACATGGAAGACATCACGATTCTGATCATAGTATAGCTGTCAATTTTCACTTTATGCTATATACGTTTACGTTATCACTTTTGGTGCAACTCGCTGTAACCGTTAAAACAGCGTTTGCGTAATACCACCGTCTATCAGCAATCGATGTTAAGCACCTACTGCTTATATGGATGGCTCTCAAGAAGTCAATAGAAAAATATTATGATTAATAACCTGCAGCGACGTAATCAGGTTGTAGTGTATGAGGGTCATGTCGCGGTCGGTCCGCGGGTCGCCCGTTTCGTCGTTGATCTCGAAGCGTGCGTAGAAGCGCAGCATTTCCAGCAACTGTCGAAGACAAAGTACTTCCATTAAATCTAACTAATCTACTGTCTACTACTACAACTAGTCATTTCCTCAGATATCAGAAAAAGCCGGTCAAGTGCGAGTCGGCTTGCACATCCGTACCGTACAAACACACAATATATGCATTATTTAATAATTCTAATAATAATACTACATGAGACTTCCCACAGCGCTATCTAATCCCAAATTAAGCACGTATTATGCTTGTGTTATGGGTTACTATGTATATGTATACTTAAATATTCTTTATAATATATTTTTGCGAAGACACCACACACATATAACAACCAAGACCCGGTAACCATTATCAATATTCATCATATTAATACTGACCCGACTTGGGATTCGAACCCGGGACCTCCAGCTTCGTAGGCAGGGTCGCTACCCACTAGGATAAGCGGTCGTCATTTAGGTCATTGATGTATAAATTAAAGCCACATGCCGTTATGCAAGAACGTCAATAAACAACACGTCATGTATGGGTACCCCCTTTAATTTTTAACTTTATTTTATTTTTATTATTTGTCGTCATAGCGATCATAGTAATACAAAATATGTGAAAATTACAAGTGTCTGCCTATTAATGTTCAAAAGATACAGCCCTGTGACAGACGGACGTAAGGACGAAGACACCACATACATATAACAACCAAGACCCGGTGCCAGTATTAATATTCATCATATAAATACTGACCCGACCTGGGATTCGAACCCGGGACCTCCAGCTTCGCAGGCAGGGTCGTTACCCACTAGGCTAAGCGAGGCTAGGCTAAGCGTAATACTAGTAATGGCATCATAGAGTAAATTAATTTGACAGCAGCTATGGTTTTAATACAGTCATTAAATGTCTCTTCACAGTATAGAAGTGACATTACGCAATTTCGCGGGGTCGAATACCGGTGCGCGGGGAATTCACGGGGTGCAGACCTTGCGCGTTGAAACTCGGACTAAAACTTGTCATCTTGCACCGGCTAGCTAGAGTATGAGTGGTTAGACGGTAAACGCAGAAGACGGCTTCTAGTCAATTCGTACTTTTAATGAACGGCACAGATTAGTATAATATTTGTAATGGGCTTGTTTTAATAGCATATCGGATGTTGCAAAATATTTAGAAATTGATTCGTTTGCATTATGCTTGGTGTATCTTTTAAACGATCGGATAGAAAACCGATCAAGTGCGAGTCGGATTCACGCATCTTCGAGACTTCCGTACCGTCATACAATATTATATGTTTTATGTAATTACCAAAACGAGCTAGACATCGGTTTGTTATAGTTTACAAATTACATTATGAATCGGAATTTTCAGTATTTGTTTAAATACAGTATATGGTAGATAATATAGAGAAATTCCAAATTCGTAACGAGATTTGGCCGTCAAATTAATGAGATATAGATAATAATAATATTTGGGAAATTCTACACAACGTCATCTAGTCCCAAAATAAGCAAGTATTATGATAATAATATATTCTATATGTGGAAACGTTTAAATGGTGTTTAGATATAATTAGTTTCCATTATTTTTGTTATATATCACTGTATGTTTCTCGAATAAAATAATAAAAAAAAATTTAGTTTCTTTATTTTTGAAGATATAAAAATAAACATATATTTCTCCTTTACTTTATGAGCTCTAGACAATGATACCCCATATGTTAGAGTAAGAAGAAAACATTTTTCAGAAACTTTTTTCATGCTCAGGACTCCATGAAAAATTATTTGATTGAATTTCTGATTCGGTATGTTTTTTGGGTCAACATTTTTCACAAACCAAATTTTAAGTCTACAACTCATTCCGATTACGAGTTAAAAACCCGTGACATACAGACGGACGGACGGATGGACGAACAGACAAATACCAGAGTGACGGCAATAGAACTCCGTTTTATCCTTTGTGTGAGGAACCTTAAAAATGTGCATATTCTTAAATTCATTTCCATTAGATTTTCTATATTCCAAGAACCATCGCGCAAACAAGTACAGTTCTTGCCATATATATGTGCGGCTCTGAAGTGCGATGTGCGTAAAATTATATCTCTGTGAAGAGCTACAAGGGCACTTACAAATATATGAAACGGGACAAAAGCACAACCTGTTTTTTCTTGCTTAATTGGTTGCAACTACGGAAATCAGAATACGTTAGGAATGTTAGGTAGCCGTGGTACGCCTGATCTCAAATGTACTTATTACGCTGGGGGGCCTATAATGTCTGTCATCTTGGGTCACTATTTATTTTTTGAGACACACGAATATTATATATATCCGTCCTTCCATCCGCCTAAACCTGCTCTGGAAACCTCTATCCTGGTCTTCCTCCGATAGGTCAGAAATTGCTGATTAGTATAAGCAGCCATCGCTTCTTCGCCATTTGAAAAAAAAAACTCCACTTTTATTTTATTCTTAACAATGGGGAATAAAAAGAAATCACAGGCAGTCAAGTCGGAGTTGTGAGGTGGATGAGGCAGGGTTGCAATACCACATTCTTGAAGACGCGTTGTCGTAGTGCAGCATGATTTCTCAAAGTCCAGTTTAGTCTTTTTCCCTACTCAGCTTTAAAAACTTTTGCACTGCGATTGTCCTGTAGGTACTATTCTGTGTTAACTGATCTACAATTTCCTAGCATTTTTATCGCAAGATGTCCACTCCCTGAAAAAGAATCTGGCTACCAATTTTTTCCCAATTAACCGAGGGGTACGCAATTTCATTGGCAATTGGCCGTCTAAAAACATACCGAGGAGCGCTTTTTGCTTTCCGGATCAACTGATAATATCTGTCTTTCATCGTCTAAGTTCATCTTAATAATTTCAGAAACGCGCCTTGATGTCCAACTTTCGAGAGTAGTCGCATTTGGCGGCACCGATCGATACGGACTTATTTTCCTGTTTCGCAGAACGCAAGTTGTATCAAACAGCAACAAAATTTCCTTACGACAAGACGTTCATGTGAAATGGTATAACCACTAACCGAACTAACGTCTAACATTCTCTCTATGTCCTTATAAGCGATTCCTGAGTCTCCCCGCACCAGAATTTTAGTAGGTAGCCCACATATTTTCTGCACTGATTACCGTTGGCGGGCGTCCACTTCTGTTGTAATATTCAAGGTTAGTCCTGCGTGTTTGAATTCGTTACACCATTTAAAAATCGTTGCCCGAGAAGGAGCGAACTCGATTCGTATTTCAGATTAACCTAATTTCAAATCATAATTTTATGGCAAATGTTCTCGCTTGAGCACCATTGTAGGAGATGAAAAGGCGGGAAGTGACAGAATAAATACCAAAAAATATTGTGTCTTTAATTTTTGTAAAAGACCTTTCACGTTTGATACTTAAATTTTCGTGAACCTGTTTCAAATTTATAACTTCATGTGGCCATGGTTCGAATCCGAGTGTGTGCCAATGAGTTATTTTTTAACTTAAATACAATAACTATCACTGACTCCATGGCTCGGAGAGCACGTCAAGCAGTCGGTCCCGGTTGCTGTCACTAGATGGCGATCGTTACAATCTGCCAACCCGGATTGGAGCAGTGTGGTGGATTTAAGCGTCAAGTCCCCTCATTTTGAGGGGAGGCCTAAGCCCCTGCAATGGGACATAAAAAGAGCTGATGGAATGAAATGGAAATTTTTTTAAATTTTGTTATTTAAAAATATAGGATGTAGAAACATTCCATTTTTCAATTTTGAGCATCTCAAAAGTTACAGTGACCAAAAAGTAAATTTCTTGCATACGAACGTATCAAAATAACATTTCCAGCCTATATTAATCACTACGTTGGTCGTAAAACGACACAAAAATTATCTATCATTAAAAATAAAAAGATAGCCTTTAAACGAAAATGTATTATATTTGTACAAATAGTTATTACAGCCAATTATGTTTTTGATAACGTTACACTTGTAGCGGCAGCAACGTATGTTGGCACAACATCGTTTGCATGCTCATGAAGTTATGTACAATACTCGTACATATTGACAGTTAAATGTGAGAGGACAATTGTCGTACTTTATTGTTCTATAAGTATACGCCCCGCAATAGTGACTTGCTGTCGGAGCTATAATTTATTGAATTTACGGTTATTTTGATATCGATAACAAAATTAATATGCACTAAGATCAATAATTTTTTTTAAATTTGGACCTTATAATATGCACCAATTAACAAATGATTAAACTCTTTAAAATAAAACATACAATATGTATCATAGGATAAAAAATGCATCCTTATATGCGGCGTAGAAAAATTGAGCTGATGGTAGAAACGATAATGCCCCCTACGCCCATATGCTGTAAACCCAAATTATTATAAATACTATGAAAAATATTTGTGTGGATCAACATGTTTATTTGTTTCGTGCTTGGTTGTTAAATATTTATACATGTTATAAAAAATATCCAAATATGTATGTCAGTTGTCTAATACACATAATACAAGCTGTGACTAGTTTGGGACTACCCTGAAGAAAGTGTTTATCACCAGTCGAGCAACGGATGACTCTCATGAAATTATGGTTCCTGTAACGTAAAGTTATAACGACGTGTAGTTTTTTTCCTCGGTTTCCTCGTATTTATGATGATTTCGATCATCAATTGCTCTACTGATAGTGAAACCATCATAATAAAATCTGAATTCACTATAGTACTTTTCTCAGTGTAAATGGTCTTATGTGAGATATCCTAGGCATTATTATCATAAAGAATAATAACTCGTTAGAATAGGGTCATCAGTGGTAAAACACAGCAACCAATTCGATTTAAAATTATTTCATTGCGCCTTTTGGATATTCGATCAATTCCATCGCATTTTTATTCATTTTTCACTGTATTAAACGCTGTTGAATAGAAAATCTCTAAATCTAAATTATAAATATTTTCGCGTAACTTAATTTTTGATACCGATTTTTTTAAAGACACAGTCATTTAATAAAAAAAAAAAGTAATTTCAGAGTGGGATCAATACTGCAATACCGGGCTTCGTTCTTTGTCCCTGTCAGTCCACGCAATTAAAAAAGCGGTTGTCTTGAATGAATTATGTAAAAATCTTGTATTTAAAGTAGACGATAGCAGCTGCAACGACGATACTTCAACGAAGTGTTATTTAATATAGATGAATCGATTGAAAATTATTAGATATTTGTATCTTAGGAAAATAGTTTTTTATAATAGAGTAAATTAATTTGACGGCAGCGTTTGGTTTTAATGGTCATAAATATCACTTTACAGTATCGAAGTGACATTACGAAATTTTCCGGGGTTGAAGACTGGCGCGCGGTGATTTCACGGGGGTGAAAACCGGCGCGGGGACCTTGCACACTGAAACTCGGACTAAAACTCGCCATCATACACAAACTAGCTAGAGTATGAGTGGTTAGACGGTAAACGCAGAAGATGGCTTGTAGTCAATTTGTACTTTTATAGTTTTTATTTATATATTTAAACTTTTTATGTACGAATACGAAGACTTTTACAACCTTGATCGCAATTTTTTCGATAATAATTATTATCGATAAAATAATAATTTGAAATGTGTAACAAGTCACAACACTATTATAAGCTGTCAAAAGCATTATACGTACCTAACACTCGGTCAAGTGTTGTAAGGTTATCAAAGGTGACTTAGGTCATTATAGTTACGGGACATACTCGAGTAATGATAAAAAATATGTTTTTTTAATTGGACTTATCTACAAATATAGTGATTTTATGTGTCTGGCTGCACTCGGTTTCATTTCAGACTTTGATATATTTAATTAGGGTTCAGTACCACCAAAACGGAAAGTGAACCAGGTTAACTAACAAGTAATTATTTGGAGCTAGAACGTTTTAAATTAAAAATTTCTCTCTCTCTCTGGATAGGCTGAAATAACAATGAATAACTGTAATTTTGAAAGTACTTTTAACCTTATTAGATCGAAAAACAGGCATTTGTTCTTTTAAACAAGTGAGCAAAAGTAATTTTGCTCACTCAGTGAAGAAAAATGTTTTATGATTAGGAACGCTATGATTTAGCATGTCTAATTTCATTAACTCATGCAACGTTCAGAAATTTTTTGTATTTTAGGTTTTTGATTGATTTTTAGTAGTATATAATTGGGGAGTCTGGCTCACTTTGTATGGCTATAAAATTGGGGAGTCTGGCTCACTTTTTCGTTATTTGCAGAAAATCGTTGTCCGTTTTAAAAGTCTCGCTTCGCTCTCACGGACCACGATTTTCAGCAAATAACGAAAAAGTGAGCCAGACTCCCCAATTTTATAGCCATACAAAGTGATCCAGATTCCCCAATTATATACTACAAAAACCGTTGTCCGTTTTAAAAGTCTCGCTTCGCTCTCACGGACAACGGTTTTTCTGCAAATGCTAAATGAACCAGAGTTCTCAATAATTTTTCCTGGCTCACTTTTTCGTTATTTGCAGAAAATCGTTGTCCGTTTTAAAAGTCTCGCTTCGCTCTCACGGACCACGATTTTCAGCAAATAACGAAAAAGTGAGCCAGACTCCCCAATTTTATAGCCATACAAAGTGATCCAGATTCCCCAATTATATACTACAAAAACCGTTGTCCGTTTTAAAAGTCTCGCTTCGCTCTCACGGACAACGGTTTTTCTGCAAATGCTAAATGAACCAGAGTTCTCAATAATTTTTCTCGGAAAACACGATCTCAGTAAAAAAAAAAAAAAAAAAACGACAAATGAACTAGACAGATAATTTCTAAACGTGTAAAATTTATGCTCCATCAACCTACAAACGCATTTCATTTCTTGACTATAATACAAACATAATTCATATTTTGATATTTACGAATAAAAAATACATAATTAATTGAAACTATGTAGAGAAGGTTTACAAGAAATAAAACAAATTATTGAATGTAAAATAGGTTTATTTTTCATTTTTATAAAAAGAATTATACCATTTCTTAATTTCTATTACATTTTGTAACGCACAATTAATATTTACTTGATTAATGTATCTGTGACAAGCCTGATGATGTCCATAAACGTCCGTACGAAGTTCTCGTAAAGGTGGACATTCTATGTCTTCTATATTTACAATTCGTTTGTCTTCGAGTTGCTTGATATAGTCTTCAAACCATATTTTTTTTTGTAAGCCTTTAACATATATACATGTAGCTTCTTTTATTAGGTTATTTATTATTGTGTTGAGTTGTGTATAATCTATTTCTCCAGAGTCCCACGAAATACCATGATAGTTTCTTGTTAGCCATGAATTCGTGGATCGACATTTTGCAGACAAATTATACCAAGGATATGGTGGTTTAAATAGTATACAATATTCTTTGTCTTCTTTGTCTTCAACAGATGCAACCGCTAGTTCTTTCACGATCAATTCATTTTTTCCATTTACAAAACATTGTATATCCATAATAAGTTCCATAATTGTTTGAGATTTCTTAAATATTCGAATACGTGTAGATTATTCAAGTGCTCGTGAGCGACTAGCCAGCAGAATGACTAACCTACTCTCGCAATAAAATTACGTAATTTCAGCGTTGAAACAAGTTTAGACAAGTATAATTTACAAATCATCTATATTTATCCATGAATTGTGTGTACCATCAAATCCCAACCATTTTACTAATATTTTATTTCCTCTTTTTTTTATAACTCTTTCAATTAGATAAATATCAGGATATTTCGTTTTTGAAAGCTCTTCTTTGTAAAAGCAACCTTGAACTGGTGAATTTAAATAATCTTTTAGTTGATAAGTAACAGGTCTAGTATTATTAACTTTGGTTATAGTAAAAATTTCAGTAGTCCAGTTAGGTGTATAACCTTTTTCAAAAACATGTTTATATTTACTTATTCTCACTTTATCGCCTATTTTTAATTTTTGAGACTTTTTAAACATCATCTTATCGTTGTTATTATAAATATTTCTTAATATTGATTTCTCGTTCGATCTATTTACATTTATTGGTTTCAGTGCTATAGTTCTATGTGTACTGTTGTTGTAGGAATCTAATAATTCATTTAAAATATCTATCCATCGATAACTACCTCTCGCTGTAAATCGCTTCCACATTTTGTTTTTTAAGGTTCGATTAAAACGTTCACAGATTGAAGCCTTTAAATTACTATAAGTAGAATACATATTGATGGAATATCTATTCATAAGTGTTTTGAATAAAGAATTGTAGAATTCGGTACCATTATCAACTTGAAGATTTTTTGGTATTCTACCAGATGTAGTAAATATTGATAACATTGCTTGGGTAACATTATTACTATTTTTTGTTTTTAAAGGCACAGCCCAACCAAATTTTGAAAAATTATCGATTACCGTTAGAATGTATTTATAATTATCGTTTACAGAAGCATATGATTGCATATCAACAATATCAGCTTGCCATGTCTCATCTAATCCCCGTATATCAACGTGACGTCGTTGATAATTTCTACGAGCAGCACGATGTAATTCTTCAGCAATTAAAGTCTTGTAGGAGTTATTCATAATTTATTTGTATTTTCCAATGCTGTTAATCTTTGATCTATGTTTGTTAATGTATTAGAATGTGTTTTAGAAAGGTTATGATTGATGGTAATGTCTTTTTCTAAATTCTCTTTTACTGTGTCTAAGTGAGTTTTTAAATAATAGTATATTTGTTTCATTTCATTATTATCGATAGTCAACTGATCAAATCTTTCATTATATTCACGTCTTATAATATTTATTTCATTGGACAATAATCCTGTCACAATTTTTAAAGATACACCATCACTGTCTCCTAAAGCATCCCCCACATTGCACAATCGTTTATTTTCAATATCATAATTCCCCTCAATATTAATTTTAAATCCTTCTCCTTGTGGTCCACGGCGTCCTGTTGAAGATTTAGATAATTGACGTCCAAATACGTCTACACTCATTGTACTTCCTCAAGATACTTCGAGAGAATGATTAAATAGTTGATAAATCTTGTTAATAAATAATGTTAGCTTCACGCAATTCCTCTAGGATTGAAATTATTTCATTGGAATGGGTGACATAACCGCTAGCCGCTCTTGATGCTAATAGAAGTCGTAAACGATCTACCAACTCATTAGGATTATCCCAATACACATAATTGAAATTCAAACCAACTCTAGGAGTTGACATATTGGTGGGTAATAAGGTATTATTGTTAGAAACCCCACTACCTATCTTTTCATTAGCGAACCTCGAAATTATGTTAATATATTTTGGGGTATTGTTTATACGGAGAGCACCATCATCTTTAAAATGTTTACGATGCGCATTAGTAGCTGTAATGATTTCTGCGTAATTTTCAATATCACTATCTATTATAGCATTATTGTTAGGTACTTTTTTGAAAATCAATTCTAATAAACCAACTGTAGCGGGATAATTTTTGTTTGCTATTAGAATTTTGTCTTTTTCAAAATAGATAGGTGTATTTCCTAACATTAAGCGTTTTCCCTTTAATTGTCTCACACCATAAATTTGATCTAAATCTTTATGATTTTTAGATTTTAATAAAGATAAATATGATAAAATACTGTGATTTGGTTTTTGTAAAGAATCGTTTTCTTCTTCTTCTTCATGTTCTTCTACGTCAAAGAATGAATCATCATCATCACCATCGATATTAGTAGTTTTTTCATCTTTTGAAGTTGTATTCATGGATTCTGTTTCTTTTTTATGTGTTACATAGTGCTCATCATATTTATTATTTTCTTTATGCTCTTCTTCCTTCTTAGGTGCAATATTCGGTGTAGTGACACTAATTTTCTTTAAAGAAGTAGTCAAAGGTCTAAAGACTTCGTTTAAAGTGTTTTCTGTGTTTTTTCTATGCAATTTCAATAATTTATGCTTTTTTCTTATCACATTGCCAAGCTTTCTGATTTTACGTAAAGTGTCCTGTTGTTTTTTAATACTTTGAACTTCCATGGTGTTTGTGTTTAGTACGACAAACTGCAACTGGTTATAACTAATGTGGACTCTTTATATTTATAAAGGTGTCAAACCCTTTCCTATATCGACCGTTTTCTAAAGAACTCTCCTTATCAATGACAACAAAGCTATATTTTACGTTCCAACATTTAAAACATAGTTTCTTAAATTCTTTAAAAGTCATGTCACTATTTACATGCTCATCGTAAATGTGTTTTAAATTTAAATCATCTTGTTTAAATATTACTAATAAATTAGTATTGTCACGAATCAAATGCTTAGGAACACAACAGTAAGTTTGTGAAAGATAAAAACAATCAACATCTTGATGTCTCCCCATGCAAAAGTATTCCTTTACATTATTCTGTTTTTCACAAACAATATCATCAAAAATAATGATGGAACCAGGGAGAATATCTTTAGGTTTCACTATTTCATCATTTTCTTGAAAAATATAGTAACCAATATCACTAACAGTAGCAATTACTTTCTTAAGAAGTTCGTATTTTAATTGATGTATGGATTTTGAATAAATGTAAATATTCGAAAATCTTAATCCATTCATGTGTGTAATAATCGCTAACAAAGCATTTGTTTTCCCACAGTTGGAGGGACCGCAAAAAATCGATCTTATGCTATTAGGCAATAGTTTACCATGTCGACGGTTTTTTTCTGATGTGGTAGGTACAATAAGATTATCAAGGTTCTCTACAGGTAATACGGTTTGTTGCTTTATGAACCTCATGATGTAGCAAACTGAATAAGAAATCATTTGTATATAGTTTATGTATATAAAATTAAAAACATAAAATATGGGTAAAAAATTTATTAGGTAATTGTTAACAAAATTAGAAAATAAAAATTATCAATCGGTTTTGAATACTTTTTTCTTCGTACACAATTTACAATACGCTTGCATGAAAAGTGGACTATCGAGTTCATCTTGATCGTTTGATGTATTATCACCGTAAGAATGAATAGTGCAAGGAGTATAATAAGGCTTCACATCATCATTATCCAACACTGATTTGGGTAGTCGATCATTATGATACAATAAATGAATGTAGTGACCATAACGTTTGATTAATATATCTATAGGTATTTTTTCAATGTCTTTCTCACATAAATTGAATATTTCCATTTTGATTTAATATAAAATAACACACAACCACTCTACTTTACAACAATTTGCGTACTGCGCTGCTGATTGGATTGTACTCAATTATTCTATCGTGTATGATTAAACAATAAGCAGATGTTTGCAGAGGAAATTGTTTTTCTGATTCAAATTCTATACGTATGTCTACAGGTCCTGTTTTTAATGTTTCATTTTGTTTGGAACAATCTAATACAACAAGTGGAGCCATTTCCTTGAATTCCTTTTTTGACAATAATGGTTTACACCTGTTCTTGTCAAAGTAAGAGCTTTGAAATTGAGCATACATATCATACAACAGTGAATATTGGTTTCGTTCGAAATCAATATTAAGGTTAACGTAAGGGTATGTTTGAGAATTTAAATACAATTTAACGTCACGAATGTCACAATGATCGAAGAAACTTGCATCTTTTGTGTGTATATTCTTTCGACCCGTTTGGAATCCTAAGATAACGTATCGAGGTTTCTCTAGTTGTGTAGATGTTTTTACAACCCATACATGGTTTGTAGTCGTAGGTAATAATGGATATTCATATAGTTCCCAAGTCCGAAAACTTATTTGTATAGGAGGATCTTTGACGATATAATTAAGTAAATTTACTTTTGCAAAGTCGGACAATTTAACATATGGCATTAACCATTCTATTTTGGAAATGGATATTTTTACATCTTTATCAACATTTTTTTCTGATTGTACGATCGCATTTACGTCTGTATTAGCTCTGGTAAGAATAAGTTCATGTTTTGCATTCACTATTACTCTATTATAATCTTCTGCAAACCCGAGTAACAAATTGAGTGGAATCGAGACATCAAAATATCCTTTGGTATCAACAATGTCCTTAGTTGTATTTGTGTTCCATCCAGCATTATCAAGATATGTAGTTTGATTTGGGCTAGCGGAAATGAATGTTTTTATAAGGCTTGTTAAACCAACGTTTTTATTGCGATCAATTTCAACAGCATTTAACTCATAACGTAATTCTTCAAACAAAAAGCATAATCCCATATTTACGAGATTCGTGTTAACGCTAACCTCACCATTGCTCTTCATAAGTTTTCCGGTAAGATGTAGAAAGCTTTTGCTGGGTAGTATACAAGCATCTTGATGTTGAACAGTAATGCGAATTTCATCATTGTTGTTGAAAGTGGTTAATGCATATGGACGATGAGCATGAAACTCGTAATGTTCTATTGATTCATCGAATAATACACTTTTTTGTATATTTAAAATTTCTTCTTGTTCTTCCATGGTAAAATGCAGATTAAACAGAAAAATTTAAGTTTTATTTTGTTTTTATTGAGTTTGAAACAAGTCTTAAGCCAAGCCCTTTTAGAAATTGTATGTTCCGATGTGTTAACCGATTCAATGGTCGAACTCGAGTGGGTGGATAAACCCATTTTCTGTTGTTATTATATGAATAGGTTTTACTGTTATAAACCACACCCATTCTATGCTATTGACTTAAGATGTAATCGCACTGTTATAATTTCTCCTCGGAAATTTACTAGATCTCCGTCTTGATCGACTATTTTCAACTGAATATTATGTATTGCCTTAACCATAACAGGAAGATAAATGACTTGCGATGGTACTTCTACTATTTTATATCCAGGTGGAACCGTGGGGAAAAATTCGTGAATAATGTGAGCTTGATTAGAATTAATATACGCCCCTCCTGTTATGTTACATTCTACTCGCAAAGCGTTTACTTTGATTATGGAAACAGGTATATCTGATAAATAATCAACGTTTGGATCTAGAATTCTAGGAGAATATCCTAACAAATTTCCCAAAGAATCTTTATGGGTAAAATCAACTTTTTTACTACATCTCACTTTACATCGCAATTGATTTTCATCAGGCTTTATCGATATGAAAATATTAAATTTATCTAATGCATCAGTTAAATATTTTTCAATGTTTTCGATTTCGTAACTACCTGGTGGAATTACAATAACTTTGTCATCGATATAGAATTTGTTATTTCTTTCATCGATATTGGGAATGGAATTAAAAGTCAAGAATTCTACTAAACCAAGCACATAGTTTTTTGATGATAATTCAATAGGAGGAAAATATTGTGCTTCTAAAACGGGTCCAACACCGCTTAACGTTAATGTCCATGATTCACTCATGACTGAATCTATAATGAGTTGACGTTCTGATATATATTTAAGTTAAATTATCACTAAGAAATTTAAGACACAAATGTCCACAATTGAATGTATTGAAGCTTTGATATTTTTTATAATTGTATTTTACATTTTGCACTTTTAAATATGATAATAAATTTGATGGAGGTGGTAAATTTCCAAAACTATCAAAATAAAAGACACAATTGTTTTTTTTCTTATAAGCTACCCAGTGAGTTCCAGGACCATCTTTACTATCTAAGTTTATTATACCAGATTCATGTGTCCAAGGAGGTGAGTTAGGTAAATCATTTCTCATAAAAACACCTCTAAAGTTAGGAATATTTAAAATTCTAGCATATTTTGTTAAATCAATATTTGTAAGAGCTCTGTTTGGTAGTGTTAATAGTTTTTTGAAGGTTTTATATAAATACCTAAACCTTTCTTATAAGGTTTAAGAAACATTCCTTTTCCTAAAGATATCGCTTCCATTTTTTCATTATGTCTTTTTTGTTCTTTAAGTTGTTCTACAGCATTTTTAGCATTGTTGACTGCTTTCGCGATTCCAGCAGCTCCACCAGCCAAAGCACCTGTTGCACTTAATCCAGCAAAAAGTGGTATTAAAAAAGGAAGTACTCCACCAATTTTTTGTGGCAGAGGTAAAATTCTAGGACAATTGATATTTTTTTTCCCTCCTACTTGACGAATCACTTTACGAACACCATTCAGTGCAGATTTTATAGGATCAGATCCTTTAGACATAGATGATTTAGCTATTTTAATAACATGCTTGAAAGGTTTCTTTGATCTTTTAATTTTTTTCTTTGTTTTATTTTTATTTGTGATACCAAGACCTAATTTTGACTTGGCACCCATCGCGGACGCAATGCCTAACGCAACTGCTCTTTCACTCATTGATGCATCTCTATTAAATACTCGTTTCATCGCTTTTGATGCTAGCATACGATCAGCCTGATTTCTCATATGAACATTATCTCTGTTTTTCGAATACGCTATATCATGTTCGCGACAAGCTGAATCAAGTGGATTAATACCCATATCACCTCGTGCTAATCGATCTTTGAGTTTAGTTCCAGGACCGCAAAACTGATAACCGGGTACATGTAGCTCAAACGGTAATTTATTCAGCATATCATTGAAAAATCCAAAACCTTTTTTTCTCTTTCGATAATAATATTTATTATTATTATTATTATGGTGAATCATTATTCAGCATAAACGTTGTAGTCTCTTAAAGAATTATAGGGTTATGAAATAAAAACAGAGATGAACTCAGTAATATACTTAATTTAATGGTAAAAATACATACATATTTTTATAGATGTACACTTTGGTTATAAAAAATATCAGATATATTTGTACATAGCATACTTAAAATAATTTGTAATGTCCCCAAGGCAATGTGTTATATTTATCAATTATTAATCTTTTATCATCATTAGCATTCAACACGGATTTATTTACTTCTTGCGAGAATATCGTGTGTTTGATTGATTTAAATACATTCATACATGAGCGCAATGTATTGTTAGTTTTAAGAGTAGATTTGTATTCGTCTGTAGTTAAAAGATTTAACACTGCTTTGCTAACTCCCTTTGCCTTTTTGATTTCATCGTTTTCGGTTTTTATACAATATAGTTTAGATCTTAAACCTACAAATTCATCAACGATTGTCCCTCCTAATTCATCTTTAAACAGACCTGGTACCTTTTTATTTACTAGTGGTAAATCATAAATATTGTTCCTACTAAAATTGCTTGTATCAAATAATTCAAGATTTTCTTTTAGATCTTTATAAATACAATCATTTGTAGGTATTATGTAATATAATAAACTGTCAGTGTCGGTGTAGCACAGTTGTGCTCTATCCCCATATTTTGGTTTAATAAAAGAATAGTGAAAGCTATAAAGATGGGATTTACTTAATTCTAGTACAGTAAATCCTATGTATATAGGACGGTCAAGTAAAATTTCCGACTTGTCCATCTGAACTGCTGCGAAATTTTCAGAAAAAATTGATACATTATGAAAATTTGGTTGAGCAATCAATTTTTCAGCACCTATGTATTTATTTGTGTAATTTTTTTCATCACTCCATCGATCAACTAATTTTACAGATATTTGCTTCCGCTTGTTTTCTAAAGTTTTTCCAAATATTGAATTATTGAACAATTTAAAAAAATCTTGTTCAAACGTAGATTGTGAGGATTGACGCAAACTTGTATTCAAATCTATATATTGTTTTAAATAATTACTTTGTTTAAATGAAAGAATTTTATGAATTTTATTCAATATCAAACCATGATTTAAACACTGTTTTAAATGCATATAATGAATAACATAGTGATATTTATTGTACAGATTTGCGATCAATTTATAAGTCTTTCCTCCAGGAGGTTTCATTTTTTCTGGTGCAAATGGTAAATCTTTGTGAGAGTCATGTAAGTCCTCGTTATAGATTAAATCAACCTCTAATATAAATCCAATGTCTGAATTTTCATGACATGAATCTATGTCGAAAGATAATAATTCATCACTTTGTAAAAGTTTGAATTCTGAAATCGGTAAGTTTTTCATCATCACGTATCCATATAAATTATTACAATCTAAATATAAAAGATAAGTATTTGGTCTATCTTCCCTGTAGTCTTCAGTATAAATATTATTAGCTTTTGCATATCGTAAAGAACACTGTGATAATCCGCCTCGGATGCCTTGTTCAAGCATTTGATATATTTCAATGTCAGAAATTAATTCTAATTTTACACCAGTATTTAAAAGCATTGCGTCCCAGCTAAGACTAGGAGCGGTTACATAAAAAGCTGCATCTAGTTTATAATTTTTTTGGCAAACAGTACGAAAATTTTCAAATACATCACATAATAATAGAACATCGATCATTAAATATAAATCAGTATATTGTCCTAAATTGCATATGGAAAATTTTTCCCATACATCAAAAGCATGTTTATAATCATCGTCTGAAATATGATTTGATGTTAAAGTATTATAAAAACTTTGTTTCGGTGGCAATACTGTTTCATTATATTTATCTAAACTATCCATATATTCGTACGGATACACTCCCTTACGGCATGCTAATCGAAATTTATTTTTATCAGAGAAAAAGCGTCTGAGATTCAAGAATTTATCATACTCTAATGTTTTAGATAATTTATCTAAACTCGTGTTGAGAAAATGACAAGAATCAACAAATCTGAGAGGAATATATGACTCACGAACATCGTATACATTTTTTATGAATTTAGTAAAAGAAATATATTTTTCTTTCCCTTTAGGTATCACCTCTATCCTGCCATCAGATTCACTAAGCTCTTTTATAAATAAATGACAATCATACCCCGCTAAGTTATGAAAGAAAAATGGAATGAACGTACAAGTCTTTAAAAGCAAGTTACAATGTGAGTGTACTGCGCCTCTGTATACGCCTGTTCTGTGACAGTGATCGCGAACTACATCACCCAATAGTAAATTATTACATATATAACAGTGAGTGGCGCTATTGTATTCAATTTGTTGTTGCAATGATAACGGAATCATTTTTTTCTTTTCAGTCGTATTAATTCTATGAATTTCGTTAACATGTTCCGTTAATGACTTTACAAATATATGAACGCAATCTTTTCCTCGATATGAAATGAATTTATTTAAACTCGAATCATATGCACAACATATATAATAAGCAAATGCTATTGGTACGTGTCTTTTTGTTAATTTTGTGTATTTAGTTTCACAGTTCTGGTTGTTATTAAGAGGTAATAACATAGTTTCGAAATCACCATAGATAACGAAAGGAATACGTTGCAATCTCTCGTAGTGAGTGAATTGTAAGATTGTACCAGGTCTGGGCAATACCGTTTTAATTCGAGCACAATTATGCATCTCCATACTATCATATGAGGAAAAAAATAACATACACTCATCACAAAAATATATTTTGCCTTTATGCCTCGTTACTTGGTGTCTAATAAGCCGTTCAAAATCTTTTATTAAACAATAATGCCCATGTTGAGAATTTTCTATATATAATAAATTAATATGGTTTATACTACGATATTCTGTCTTGTAGAGCGGGCCTACAAGTTGATTTTTTGAATCTAATCCGTAAATATTTACTGTAAATGTTGGATTATTCATTTCGAATATCTTTATATCTCTATTAGTAGGAGGAAAATTCATCCCATCTATTTTAAATATTTGTTTGTAATCTGGATATGATGCAGTGCGTGTACCATTTTTTTTCACTGGAAATAAAGATGCAACTGCACACCATAAAAAACAATGAGAGTCAGTGTTTTTAATGTTTAAACAACTTTTCGTACTCTGAATATTTTTAGGTAATGGTATGTAAGAACCCCCTCGTAATGGTGTGTATTTATTTATATTCATTTCAAGATGAGATACACTGGAAATAAACCAACCCGAATCTTTTAATTGAAATTCGCTACATTTCCGAATGAGTGTAGCTTTAACATGGTTATAATATTCATTGATATCAGTATTGTGATAAAATTTCTTATACTTCACTGTAAATGATTTCAACTCGGTCTTTATTTGGTGTGGTAAAGAATAATAACAAAACAATTCAAAATTTATTTTACAGCTATTATGTTGATGAAGAATATATTTAATTAACTTATTCACCGAAACTCGTACATCATTTAAAAAATCTTCTGGAAGTAAATACCTATCATGAATACCATCTATTCTAAAAGAAAGTAGTCTGTTTTTAAATGCCGAATTTATAAGCCGTACATTATCAATGTGGCTTTGTAACAAACAATTTTTTTTATGTAAGTTTGTTCTAAGATGAGCATAGTATATTTTCTTTGTAACATTTATACCACAAATATTACAATATATTTTATTCGTCATATTAATAAAATATCGTAGTGCACAATAATAAAATCAAAATATGTAGTTTTATCAGATTGCATCCAAAGTAAAAAAAAAAATAGGTAATACAATACCATATGTAAACCAAGTTATCTACTATTTACTTTGTAAGCATTGCTTGTTAATTTATACTTAAACCTAGAAAATCTAATTTTTATCTTTAATTAAAAAATACACTGATTACAATGTAGGCTTATATTCTATTACACGAAATACATAAAGTATGAAAATAACACGTTATTTAAATCAGTAAGTTTAAGAAAATAATATTTTACTTTTTCTTTTCAGGAATAAATTGTGCTTCAGATTTTGCAAATTTCTCTTTTATGTTCAATAAAAACGTTGCAAATATTTAAAGTCATCAGACTCTCTTTGTAATTTAATTTTCGTATTTATCAAAGCGAATTTCCAACGAGTATCATCTGGTAATTTCTCGATTTCGGACGTATAGTAAAGTTTTAATTCCAAAAAGAATTCTCCATTCGCATTGTTTTCAGTCTGTTTTGTCATTCCATTAGCAACTCGCTTCCATAAAATACCCGATAATTCAGAGAAAATCTAATTTTTACCTTTAATTAAAAAATACACTGATTACAATGTAGGCTTATATTCTATTACACGAAATACATAAAGTATGAAAATAACACGTTATTTAAATCGGTAAGTTTAAGAAAATAATATTTTACTTTTTCTTTTCAGGAATAAATTGTGCTTCAGATTTTGCAAATTTCTCTTTTATGTTCAATAAAAGACGTTGCAAATATTTAAAGTCATCAGACTCTCTTTGTAATTTAATTTTCGTATTTATCAAAGCGAATTTCCAACGAGTATCATCTGGTAATTTCTCGATTTCGGACGTATAGTAAAGTTTTAATTCCAAAAAGAATTCCCCATTCGCATTGTTTTCAGTCTGTTTTGTCATTCCATTAGCAACTCGCTTCCATAAAATACCCGATAATTCAGTTTTCTTCACACATATTTCAGTATCACTTTCGTCTCCGAAAAGATCCTTCATGAAATCGGTGCGTGTTTTCTTTGAACATTTCTTAGATGATTTGCGTTTTAAATTTTTAGATGTACTAGGTGATATCGACGATAAACCCTCATCAGAATCGAATATAGTTGGAAGGTTTCTATAACAAATAAAAAACAAGACCACTTAAAATAATTACGCAATATACAATTTTTTTTCCCAGTTCTATTACAATCGTAGAGGCTTTTACCTAAAAATCGAAGTCGTAGTTTTTATAGAAAATTAATTTAACACAATAATCGATGTAATGTAATCAGTTAAAATTAACGTAAAACACAAAATAACAAATGAGCATTTTCATAAAAATATAATGTGTATTTATAAAAGAAAAAAAAAACACATATTTTTCCACTTCTATTATAATCATGCATGCTTTTACCTACGTAAAATCAAAACCGTAATTTATATAGAATGTTAATATCGCAATCAAATTTTAAACACAATTTTCAACGTAGTATAATCAGTAAAAAATTAGTGCTATAAAAACATGAAATATCTATTACAATCGTGGAGACTTTTACCTAAAAATCAAAGTCGTAGTTTTTATAGAAAATCTAATATCGTAATTAATTTAACACAATAATCGATGTAATATAATCAGTTCAAATTAACGTAAAACATAAAGTAACAAATGAGCATTTTCATAAAAATATAATGTGTATTTATAAAAGAAAAAAAAAAACACACATATTTTTGCGCTTCTATTATAATCATGCATGCTTTCACCTACGTAAAAATCACAACCATAATTTATATAGAATGTTAATATCGTAATCAAATTTTTAAACACAATTTTCAACGTAGTATAATCAGTAAAAAATTAATGCTATAAAAAACATGAAATAACAATTGATTATTTTATAAAAAATATAATGAATATTTATAAAAGTTTGAAAATAATGTAATATACCTACATTTTTATACTCACATTTCAGCCATGGTACCACTGAAGTATTACTTGGTGCTTGGTTTTTGCAAGAACACTTTGTATTTTTGTTACTACTAGGAACTTCGCCTATCGTAGACTGGTGTCGAATAAGCTTGGAGTATGGTTTATATACGCTTCGATACACGTGTGAACTGTCTTCAAGGTTTAAAAACAAAACTATAAAAACATGATAGAAAAAAATTATCGTAACCCAGTTCCGTTTTATAAACGCAAGTCGAGACTTGAAAATCATAAAACATGAGAAACTTATTTCCTAAAGCCATTTTTAGCACTTTGCATGTACAAAGCATTTTTGTTCGTTCAGGGTTAAAGATACGAAAAACTTACACGTGTCATAGTTAAAACAATGAAACATTCTTAACATTTATGTTAGATGTATACAGTCAACGAGAAATATAAAAAAATATTTTTTAATTTTAACTATTAAATCATTACACAACATCAAAAAAACTTCTTAAGTTTCTGTACATACAAATATTTTATAATATTTTAATTTTTTTGTAAATTTGCAAAATATGACATTAGCTTTTTTTTTTTCAGTCAGTTAGTATTTATTAATAAAGTCGTGAACAATTACTTGATCGTCATTTATGTTTATTCTATTAAAGTTTATTATATTATTTCATAAATAGACTCTTTTAAATAATAAAATGGTAACTTCTCAAACGCAGGTAAAACGTATTGTTAACTGTACCATACACGTGTCTTTGTCAAAACAATAATTCATTCATAATTTGAAACCAAAGTCTTGACACAGTGAAACACTTGTTAATGAAACATTTGATGTGTGATGTATACAATCAACGAGAAATATAAAAAATATTTTTTAATTTAAATTATTTAATCATTACACAACATCAAAAAAAAAACTTTTTAAGTTTCTATACATACAAATATTTTATAATATTTTAATTTTTTTTGTAAATTTGCAAAATATGTCATCAGCTTTTTTTTTTTTCAGTCAGTTAGTATTTATTAATAAAGTCGTGAACAATTACTTGATCGTCATTTATGTTTATTCTATTAAAGTTTATTATATTATTTCATAAATAGACTCTTTTAAATAATAAAATTGTAACTTCTCAAACGCTGATAAAACGTATTGTTAACTGTACCATACACGTGTCTTTGTCAAAACAATAATTCATTCATAATTTGGAACAAAAGTCCTTATTACTTTTAATGGAAGTGTGTAAGTATTCTGTTTCCGAAAGGGTCTAAATCTGTATTTCAAAATATTTTTTTAAAGTTAAATTGAATACGATATTACAGCAATAATATTAAGTAAGAAAACATTTTATAGTTTTAATTAATTAAGCAATTTATACGAGAAAAAAGGTTGTAAAAAATTATTGTAGTTCTAATGAAATAAATACAATCGAATAAAAAAAAAAACAGCGTAATAATTAATGCATAAGTTTTTAAATAATTTAGTTAATCTTAGGTGACAAAGTTGTTATAAAAAAATTATTATAGTTCTAGTGAGAAGTATATTTCTTTTCATCTACTTATTAAGTAAAATTCAATAATATATGCTAAACGGACTTATCCGGTTTTTTAATTGGGATTAGGT